>CAHIKZ030000672.1:35000-110000 GCA_903632075.3 Acanthosepion pharaonis | reverse complement strand
AGCAAGAAAGGGCTTAAAAAACAACAGTAAAATGAAGAGAGAGGGGGGGAGAGAGAGGGGAGGAGAGAGGGGGGGCAAAAGGAAAATGTTTTTGTCGTTAGGAGAAAAGTTTGTCTACGGTTCAAATGCCGACCTTGATAGTAATGAAAGATGCCTCTTTCCTTTGGCAAAAGAAAACGTTTAAATTTTATGTCTCAGTCTTTGACTTTTATATGCGTTTGATGGAATGATGTTGTTTACAAACTGAAATATGCGCTCGCCTATGTGTTCGTATTCTAAGGAGATGTATAAATAAAGTGGAAACCTGATCATGTGACACTTTCTGGGTTTAATCACGATAACAACAATAATACTAGGTTGAAATCTTAGGTCTTTTGTCCTTGGCCCATAAAAAGACCTTGTGTTACATCCAACCCTTAGTCGGGAGGTTAGGAAAAATAGAAATATTAGATTAAAAGAAAATAAATGATAATTTGTGCGCGGTATAAAGACGATCAGTAGTTTTTTTGGTTTTTGTTTTGTTTTATTCCATTATTTTTTTTATTTCTCTTCAGACCCCCTCTTGTCACTCTGAGCCCCTTCTGTACAGCTTTGAATCTCGTGTTTAAATATTTGATAACTTTTATTTATTTTTTTAAATACGGTATCTAATCTCAAATAACAATTAACGCGATTTCCGTGTCGTTATGTTTCATTGGTTCAAATTCAACCATTGCACTGCCGAAGCCACCTGCAGAATCAGTGCTTACGGGTCAGAACGGACTGTGCGCCGTTGGTTTCGACAATCGCTTCTGGTGATGTGGATCACCAAGATGAGTCTAGTAACACTCGTAAAGTTGTCATTTGACATGGAAAAAGAATTGAGGCTCATTCTGAAACAAACAGGCGTACGTTGGGAGAAAAAAAAGGATCAAACCTGGGTATCGCTCATACAAGTCTGAATAAATCTTTTCAAACGGAATTTACGCGTAAGTGAATATAACGAACCCAACTGAAAGTGGAACTCTGTTCTTATCCGATTAATAATTCTTTATTCATTACTTTGATGAAATGGTCCAGCGTGACGTCTTGTCAAAAATGACAAAATACGATCTTCGAGAACAATATTCAGCAGCTTATCCGAAAATTGGAAAAATAAAATAAAATATTAACCTGACAGACCTGGCCGGTTCTTTTTAATAAAACTTGTTTGGATGAATACTCGCCGTCTAAATAAACCTTTTTCATGTATACAGGGTGTGACGGGACAACTTGTCGCGGTATAATGGTTAACAAGCTTGTCTCGCTAGATCATTTACGACTGAAAAGTGAGTACGATCCTCACTAGGTGCCCCATACTTTAGGCCTTGTGCCACATCTCAGCTACGCTTAGAAAATAACTATACAAGGTGCGATGGATAAATTGTCTTCTAAATGAGGCAAAAATGAAAATAACACTGACATCTCATTTTAACAGATATATTTACCAAAATGATATAAATATATCTTGAAATACTAAAGAGTAAATTTATTCAATAAAATCGGCATTGGTTTCAACCACAGCCTCCAGACGACTTTGGAATCCCTACATCTCTTCTGGACGGTCTCCTTGTTTAAGTTGGTGAATGCTGCCATAATCCTTGCCTTCAGTTCATTTTTAGTATTACAAGTTTTGTTGGTCCCTTTCTCAACTGCGCCCCACATATAATAATCAAGCGAGTTGCAGTTTGGGGTCTAGATGACCAGATGTAAGGGGTGATGCGGTCACAGAAATTGTCTGACAGCCATAACTGGGTTCTCCTGCTTGTGTGGGATGGTGCAGAATCATGTTGCCAGAAATAGGGGCTTCCAGAAGCCACCCTCTTGACCCAGGACAGCACTACTTCCTCAAGGCACTTGATGTGGGAAGATGAATGGAGGCATAACGTCGCTATCACTCGTGATCACCCAAACACCTTCGTAATCACTACTAGACTTATCCAACTCTTTCTGAATCCACTGCACTGCCCTTAAATTGACACCCAAACACACTGAAATGTTTGTATTGAAGCTTCCGGCGCGAATGTAGTACAACATATTGTTTCCAAATTTCTGGCGGAGTGAATTGCGTCATGGTGCTCTTTTTCTCACAGACGGTGTCCAACTGGCCTTACTATACAGTGCAGTCGACAAAATCAAAAACAAACAACGCGCATGCGCGAAATTAAAAATATAAAATGGCGACAAAATACCAATCGCACCCTGTATAGTGCACCCGTTGTTTTGGGAGATGGCTATATTTATTATGGCTTAGATGGCTATAGATGGAAAACAGAATAACGTAATGTTATATGGCATGCGTCTAATTGGAACATTCACCGTTTTCTTTTGCCTGTTTCAAGTGCATTAACAGGTTTCCAATCACAGGCAGAAAAAGGCATTCTGTGTTTGTGGCATAGGCCATTAACTACAAAAACTCGGTGATAGCAAATAGCCATGACGAACGATAAGTGTCCGACCCCCATGAGTGCAAGTCCCAGTGATTTACTCAAAGTTCACGTCGTTTGTGATGGTCCTCAAGGTCGTAAGCAAGTAAAACATGGTGTAACTTTACAAATAAAACTTAAAGGAAAAAAAAAGAAGCAACTTGTACAAGTGAAAGGGAAAATAATAACCGTACTATTAGGTTTTCAACTCTAGGATTCACTGTGTACAGACAACGACCAGTGAGAATTTGTGCTGACCAACTGAGGACTTAAGGTGCTAAAGGTGCTGAGGTGTTAAATCCGCCCCAATCCTGCCATATGCCGGTTCAGTACAAGTGATGAATTATCCTGGGTATGATGATAAGCTACACTCGGCAGCAAGGCTTCTGATCTGGAGATTGAGGATTTTGGGGAGCGTGGAACTACCTCTTAATTGCGGTTGTTACCAAGTCAACCCTGATCCGGGGTGGTAGCACCTGCTAGGGTCCCGGGTATGGGTAAATAGTGAACTCCCAAACAAAAACAAAACACTATAAACGTATAAAAATATATTTTTATAATAGAATTACCAGCAATACATTTTATAGCAAAATGATCGACAATGCATTTTATCTGTAGTTGAAGCCATAAAATTGTGTTTAAAATATTTAGATTTCGGCATTAAAATAACCCATAGAGGTGTTGATATGTCGCTAAACAAAATCAATCAATCAACAAGGGATGAAACGATACGGCAATGGAAACCGATACATATTAAAGAAACAAGTGTCGTGCAAAATCATTGAATAAAACAAGCCGCACGAATATTTTTGGTGATCTAATATATAAATACAAAGGCGCAATGGGATAGCCAAAGATGCTTTCTAAAAGCTAAGCAGAGTAATAAGAAACAGGAAAACTTCGTTAGAAACAAAGCAAAGAGTACTGAACTGTTACGCGGTATTGGTTCTATATATCAGTGAATGCTTGACAATCTCCTCAAATATATAGTTTTAAATTTTTGACAAGCCTAAGCAGAAGAACTCAACTGATCTGATTTAAATTTTCCAATGCATTTGTTTTTTGTCTTTGTCACTGTTATTTTTAAATATTCCACATTGAATCTGACCATAATTTTAATTTTTAGAAATGCTGTTTTAATTAAAAGAGGCAAAAAACCCAAAGGCATATTGGGATGGGCGAAGATGTCTTCCAAAAAAGCTAAGCAGAGTACTAAGAAATAGAATAATTTCGTTAGAAACAAAGAAAAGAGTACTAAACTGCGACGCGATATATATCCTCCTGTATGGCAGTGAGTGCTAGACAATCTCCTCAAAGATGAAGAACTGACTTGAATCAACAGAAACGTGGTTCTACAGAAGGATGCTGAAGATACCATTCACCGATTATGTGAACAGCGACGACGTTTTAGAAAAAATGGACACAAAAAATAAACTAAGACTTAACATCAGGAAGAGACAGTTGAGGTTTCTAGGGCACATAATGAGGAAAGAGGGCTTGGAAAATCTGATACTCATAGGACAGATTGAAGACAGGAGGGGCAGAGGAAAACAACGTATAACCTACTTAATGAGCCTGAGTAAATGCTTGGCGGAACTGAGTTTGGGAGAAATAACAAATAGAGAAAGTGTATTAAGATCTACAAGGGACAGGAAATTGTGGAGAACCATGATCGCCTACGTCCTGAGGGGACACAGCACATGGAGAAGAAGTACTCCATATGCCGAATATAAAAAATATTATTAAATTTTATAAAGGTTAATCAAGGGTCCAATTTACCATGTAAATTCATAAACAAATATACATGATTTCAGAAAATTTAAAAGGGTTGTTGGTTGATTTTGTTTAACGCCCTATCAGCTTCTATGGGTCACTTAATGCCGAAATCTAAATATTTTGTACGCAATTTTATGCTTTCAACTCCCGATACAGGTATACCTTACCCTACGTCGTTAATTGGTTCCAGAGGTTACGACTTAGGTCGAAAAACGACTTAAGTGGAAATAACCACACTATAAACAGCAAATAAGCACTCCACATTGCATATCACAGTATTTATGATATGTACGTACATTATTCTGAATAAAATAATTTATCAGCCATATAGCCTTACGCTTAACATTAGCAATGAAACAACGGTCTGGTACTTTTTTCCAATATAATCTAGTTTCGTCATCGTTAAAAATCTGTTCAGGAAGAAAACCGTTTTCTTCGATGATCTTAGTCAATGCTTTAGGAAAATCGGCTGCTGCTTGTTCGTACGCTGATGCACTTTCACCTTGCTTCTTAATAGAGTGATAACTTCTTCATTCTTTAAATCTCATAAACTAGCCTTGACTCATTTTAAACTCCACATCTTTCTAATCTGGGTATTTTTGTTCAGGTCCTCAAACTAAGACAACGCTTTCGCTTGAATGATTTCTTGACTAATAGCAGCACACTGAGGATTCAATCTATGAATCGAAAGAGAAAGATTTTCCTCTTTTCTTATTGGGGTAAAATATAAAGTCACAAATGAATGAGAATGAGAGAGTAGGCGATAAGCCGACATGTATCGGGCATATGCCTAAACTAAACTACATTTCAATTTCGCGGGAATCGCGAGTGGCGCTGACAACGACACCAAACGGTAGATATTGGAACTACCGTGGAAAACGCCAACATTGAGCAAGTTAAAGGCCGCTAAATAAGACGACAACACAGTCACAGATTTTTTCATATTTCGTTCTCTATGATTTATGATAATTATATTAACATTTACTGTAAATGTACGTATTTTGATATGATTTTATATACTTTTATTCTTATTTATTGTACACTAACATGATTTTATGTGCGTTTAACGTGTTGGGGATGTGCAGAATAAACTAAGGAATTTGGTGTAGGATTGAGTTGAATCAGAAGGAAATTTATGTTAAGTTGCGTGAACTTTTCTGCATCCACAAACAAATAAACAATTTCAATATAAACAAGACAAAACATACATGCAATTCAACACCAATAAAAGCATTTATATACAAATAAGATAATATATACAGGATATTTTAAGATTGTTAATGTGTTGCTGTGCTCGTGATATTTGTACTTTTTGTATGTCCTTTTTTATGTCTTGTGTATCAACGTTACAGTCTTTTTAGGAAATTGTAATTAATATTTAGAATGTAGGTATTGTGTTTTAGAAATGAGTCATTACGAAGTAGTCTACCTTTGACTGCAAATGTTGAGTTCGTTCGATGATGTTATTTACTTAGAATAGTAGTGAGCGTCAATTCACTTTTGGATAAGTAAAGTTGTTCGGATAGAAGTTTTGTGTGTTCACAGAGTGTTCTTCGATTTGAGCTTGCGAGTGAATTAGTAATGATTTAGTTTGCGCGTTAGTTTGCGCGGCAAGATTGCAGTTGTAAGCGACGTGGATTATATTAGCATATCTCTGTGCTCGCTCGACTGACTGATTTATCGTAGATCATCAAAGAGGATGTATAGTTTGCGATTCTTGAATGACGAAAAAGTTCGTAGAAGATATTGAACGGGAAAGATTTGTCGTCTCGATTAGCGGGACGGTAATTAGTAGTCGTCACATTTTTAAGCTTGAGTGAGCGATCGAAAAATGGTCTGTTGCTGATCTGCCCAGGTCTGCGTCTGCTTCTGCGTCTCCCTCTGCGTCCCTGGTCACACGTGCTTTTGGTTCCTTTTAAGAGGTCATGATCACGTGGGGTGGCTCCAGAGCGATTTTGCGCCAAAACTTCGAAGTGCACGTGCGCGCGATCTGATTGGTAGAAATGAACCAATCGGAGGGCTAGATTTACGAATGAAAGTTAGAATAGTGCATTACTCGAAGAAGGTAAGATTGGGCTAATAGACGAACCCAATAAACGCTTTTCTAGTGATATTACGACTTTAATATTTGTGGTAGACAGATGTAAAGTCGAATGAAATGAGTTAAACTTGATTTTTATTTTTCTTGACAAACGATGTATAATTGAGAACAACTTAACACGAAACGACGTAACCCAATGTATACCTGTGTTTTGTAGATAATTTTATACTTTCAGAGTAAAGGTATGCTTTTTTACATATATAGTTTGTAGATAATAAAATGTATTGTTGGTTATTTTACTATAATAATGTATTTTTATGTTTTTTAGTGTTGCATTGATTGTCATTTTGATATAAAAAAATCTGTTGTTGCTCATTTTATTATAAAAATATACTGTTGATTTTTCTTCGCGCGAGGGGGGAACTATCTACCCATAGCTGGGACCCTAACAGGTGCTACCACTCCTGATCAGGGTGTACTTGGGAACACGCTCCTCAAAACCTCGATTCTCCCGGTCAGAGGCCTCAGAGGTAAATCTGCTGCGCCTAATCGATAGAACTCCAGATTATCAATATCAATATCATGTTTTTTTTTTACATTTTAAAAAATCACGTTTTATGAGCATATTTTGTTTTGGCTTCCGCAAGGGGATCAATTTACAATGAATAAACATATCAACCCCCTATTAATTGTTTTTTAATTAATGAAATATATATATATATATATATATATATATATATATATATATATATATATATATGTATTCATGATCTAGAGTGCTTAAAAAAAAATTGAAAAATTACTCTATTTTTGACGGGAGTGCCTCTCTGTACAAACGCCACCCACATTATGCGCAGTAAGATCTCTTCTTATTGTTTGACAGATTACATCAACGCCTCAGAAATGGTTCACGAGTTAGATCCTTTCTGTGCAGACCACGTTTACAAATTCTTGACTATATATTTTTGACTAATATTTATTTTCATCTTCATTTTTTATTGAATGAAGCATTGTCAGCCATTATTATTCATTTTTGATTAACTTCCTAAATTACTTCTGAATATTATGCATCTCTAATTTTTCTTTGTTTTTTTTTTATTCAAAACAAATCTTTTTGTAAAATAAAAAAAAGTTTGTTTTTTTCGGGTTCTGATAAGGACATAAGCATATTTTCAAAATTCGACATTTGTAAATAAACTGATAAAGGGATCGATTTTACACTGTATATCGCTATTAAACCCCTTTTTCGAAAACGATAAAAAAAAATCAATATTTTTCTATCCTGGCAAGTGCCACGGCCTAAAGAAGATCTAAATAATGCTAATCTACAAAATTTATTTTTTTAAATCCTTGTTTTTAACAAGTGGACCACTATATTTAAATAGTCCCTTAAAGAGAAATGAAAAGAGGAATAAATGGCGAATAATTAAGAATAAAAAAAAAAGCGATGAATTGAGGGAACATGACAGCTAGAAACTTGAACAGGAGTGACAGTGAAATATGAAACTTCGAGAAGTGGTAATATAAACCGATAAACCTACCTACCCACCCAGCTACCTATTGACATCCACATGTTGTATGCAGATAGATGTACTTGGCCTTTTATGTGTGTCACTCATCAGACAGTTTTTTTTGTCTGCCCTCATCTACCCATACTGGCTCGCTTTGGGTGTTTAAATCATTCTCGCTTTAAAACTTTTACCAACTCCCTCTCTAAAAGTTGGGCTGGTTCACTCATAATCTCCCATTCTGTGCCTTAGTTTTGAAGCAAGTCTTAAAATTTCCCGCCTAAATTTACCTTTTCTCTCCTTGTTGTTCGTACGTACGTTTTCAACATGCGTTGTCATATTTTATTTTTAAAATTCTTCTTTTGTTTTAAACAATTTCCCTCTTCTCTTCACCCTGTCACCTTTTCATTCATTCATTCCCTCTCCGTAAATCAAAACATTTCGTTTCCTTCTTCATTCCATCTTCTTTAATTCCTCTTTTTCTGTATCACTTTCACTCTTTATTTTTTTTATAAAATCATTCTTCAAGTTCCCAGGCTTGCAAAATCTCTCTCTCTCTCTCTCTTTCTCTTCCATACATACCATCTCTCTTTCTTGTTTTGGCTTCCTTTTTTTGTACCCTCACCAATCACTTTTCAGTGCTTTACTTTCTTTCCTTCGGTGAGCTCAGGCTTCCCTCATTCTTCGTCTCTGCTGCACGCCCTTCGGGGCGGTGAATTTCCCAGTTGTGGGAAGTGGTAATAATAAAGAACACACATCGCACACGCGCGACACACACACACACACACACACACACACACACACACACACACACACACACACACACACACAGTCGACGATGCTTTAAAAATACAACCCAAGTTTGGACGAAAGCATTTCTTCCTCCTGTCGACTGTTAAGAGCTTTTTTGCCATTACTACTTTTTATGTTCTGTGTCTATATTCCAAAATAAGTTGCTACCATTGTGAATTCCATGAGGCATGATCACGTCCGCCGAAGAATAATAATCCGAATAAAAATGGCAGTTCCATTAATTTCTACAACTTCTTTAATCACTGCAAAGAAAAAGGTAACTAACTTTTCACTTTTTTTGTAGCAACTTTGATGTTGTTTGTTAGGATGTATATTAAATGTATGTATCTGCTGTGAACAGTTTGTTTTAACTTTTAAACCTCTACGAAAGTTATCTGCGTGTAATAAAACATTACTTTTTTTTAGCTTTTTAGTTATCAACACTTTTTCTAAATTTATTCTAACTTTCGACTGAATTTACAATCTACATCTCTTTCCATCTGATTGAATAAGATTTATTTAACTTAATTAAAAAGTTTTATTAAAGTTAAAACGTTTTTCTAAACGATGTTAGGTGCGTCTTTTTATTTTATTCATTATTTTTTAAAATTATTTTCAATTTTTACTATTAAACAAAAGTAAATAAAATAAATTTACACATAGAACTTAGAACTCTAATACATGTGGTTTGTTTTAAGAAGTTATAAGCGTTTCTTTTTTTGTTTTTCAACTTCAGTAGTAACTGTTAAGTTAATTTATTGAATAGTTAAACGATGTTTCTTGTTTTTATTTTTAAGCTTAAGTTTAACCAAAATATAAGTTGATAACCAAAAATATATCCCGTACATATAAATAAAATAACTGTAATATATTTTATAACACTTGTATAATGTGTAGTGTTTTAACTTTTATGTAACACTTCCTCGAGATATCCCAACACTTCCTCGAGATATCCCAACACTTCCTCGAGATATCCCAACACTTCCGCGAGAAATCCCAATACTTACTCGAGATATCCCAACACTTCCTCGAGATATCCCAACACTTCCTCGAGATATCCCAACACTTCCCGAGATATCCCAACACTTCTGCGAGATATCCCAACACTTCCGCGAGATATCCCAACACTTCCTCGAGATATCCCAACACAGTACATGAGAATGTAGAAATTTTAATTTTTAAAATCTAACACAACACGCCATTACTCTTATTCTTTTTTTTTAACTTTTTAATTTTTTTATTAATTAATCTTTTAATTCAAATTAAATTGGATTTATTAATTGAACTAAGGTTAGAGAAAAAAAAAGGAAAAGCGGACGTCCGTGTTTTTTGATTCAACGTAGAAAAAAAATTTTAAAAATCAACTGCATTCAATATAATAATTTAAAAAAAAATTTTTTTTTAGATGTTTTGCCTAAACGGTGCATTAAGAGCATAAAAGGGGGTGCTGAAAATTTCTCAGTTTCCACAAGAAGAAGGAATTTAACACATACACACACATACATACACACACGCACACCCACATCTATCATTTGGTCAGTTTTGAAAAGTTTTTAAACACCCTTTTGAGGAGAGTAAGAAAGAAACAGAGAGAGATATATATATGGAGAGAGAGATGGAGAGAGAGATATATATATGGAGAGAGAGATGGAGAGAGAGAGAGAAGTTAAAAAATGAACGTGTTTTTCAAGTTTTTGTTGTTAAGGAAGAGAAAGATTGCGCATATGTTTTATGTTCATCATGTGTTTTATGTTTATGTGCATGTTTTTATGTACATAATTATTATATCCGGTGTGATTCTTTCAAGTTTGTATACAAGATAAGTATAAAATCAAGTCTGAAATGAATTCAGCTGCTTTGTGTACACATGCAGGCCTCGTCTATGGCAAGTCTAGTGACTAAAAAGATTTAAAATTAATAAAATATCAATTTCCCTTTCGATTGTGTTTCATCTAGTTTACGTTAAAAAAAAATCACTTCTTTGCATTTTTATCTAATCAAATACATTTACGTATTTGAATATAAGAAAATAGAATAAAATAACAAATTTTGTATTCATAAATAAATTAATAAAATAAAAAAACGCAATATAAAGCATTTTTTAAACAAATATTTTATATAGATACATAAAAATTGTTTTTTGTAACCATAGATAATTTTTCTTCTATTTTTCTTCTTTCAATTCCATCCTTAAATAACTGTTGCAAAACGTTTTTTACTCCATATTTTTCTGTGTATGCGGTCTACTAGGCTATTAAATTATTTTCCTGCAGGTAGTAAGTGACATTTCTCTTCTTAGCATTAGGATTTAAGTACACTTTTCCTCTGCATTGACTGTATAGTGGGGGAGGGACGCATCTAAAGTAACCTGAACCATATGAGGTGGGGGGGGGGTAGCTCGTTCTAAAAGAAAGAAAGAAAAAAACTTTATTTGTTATACAATATAAAATAAAAGCAGAAATATCTGGAAGACTAGTTTTTATTTTTATGAATCACAAACTTTAGTTAAATGCACAACCTTATCCATTAGCAGCCATCCATTACCACCCACCAACTCACTATCCTTCACGTTGCCCTGGCACGAGTTTAAATTTGTGACCGAAATCAGAGATGGCAGTGTTAATGTGTACTTTTTTCCGACATGAACAGGTTCAAAATATTCAGCCAATGAAATGTCACGACAATTTTCACAATGGATTTGTTTATTTGTGTGTGTGTATGTGTGTGTGTGTGTGTGTGTGTGTGTGTGTGTGTGTGTGTGTGTGTGTGTGTGTGCGCGATAATTTTCAGCTATTTTAGGGCGGTGGGGTGCATTTCACAAACGCTGTCAATTTGTTTCTTCTAATCATTAAAGAAAAAGCCGTAAGAATTCCTGTCGTCTGTCAGATGGAAAACCTAAGTATTATTCTAGAACATTTTCATTGCAAACCATTTCAATGAACGTGTTCCATAAACATTTCATGCAATTCTTTTGATAAGGACAAATTCGTTGATGAACCTACAATTAACTGTAACAACCAAAAAGAGACAACTGAAATGTCTATGACACATAAGGTAGAAAGATAGCCTGGAGAATTTAACACTCACAGGTAACCCAAATTATGAGCAAGAAAGACCAACAAGTTGCAGTAGAACATCAAATAAACCTTGGGTGGACTGCTTTTGGAATTATAAGGAATGTCGAAATAAACAAGAGTAACAATCTCTACTAAAAATGAAAATATACCGTATATTTCCGCGTATAAGACGACATTTAAATCCCAAAAATCACCCTTAAAAATTTGGGGTCGTCTTATACTACAATTCTAAAAAAGAAACCTTAAATTCTGAGCGATGTTTGTCGGTAGGCTAACCTTGGCCTCGGTACGATAATCAATAACGTATCTGAAAAGATTCACATTATCAAATTTAATAAACTGATAACAAAAGTAACAAAACCATTTCTATCTTATATCCTACTGGCATAACTTCATAATAAATTGCCTATTCAAAGAATAATTCCATATCAACTTGTATCCATTCAAGCTCAGATGAGAAAATATAAACATTGAGTTATGATTGCATTGGAATGTACTATTATTGTACATTATCATGCTATTATTAGCGGTATTTTGTGATTGACGATGAAGTATAAGTAAATGGCCATTAGTACACCAGGCTGCTTGTAACTGTTTAGATATAGAAGAAGAAGAAGAAGAAGAAGAAGAAGAAGAAGAAGAAGAAGAAGAAGAAGAAGAAGAAGAAGAAGTATTTGTAAGAGATCACATGATGAAACGTATACAAAATAATGGTTTCCCTTTTAAGGGACGCGTGTAGGAAAAACATGATATAGAATCAATTTTGTTACTTCTTTTATTTTGAATTTTTAAGGATGCAGTAACATTTCCAATAACATCATCTTTATATAATCAATAAGCTGTCGTCTTATACTACAGGTATAGGATAAATTCATAAAAAAAATTTCTATATTTTTTTTACCTCGTCTTATCTAAAGATCGCCTTATGCACGGGAATAGTACATTCTTTCATATGGGTTTTAGATTAATGTGGCACGACTCAAAAATGTTCGGCTCAAATTGAAACATTCCAAAATCATATGATAGACATCATTACAGATCACAAACTGATAGAGAAACTGAAAATAACCACTTTTAGAAATGTAAGCCATCTTCCTTCCCTCTTTGATACAGTCCGTGGCAAACCCTTGAAACTATTTGGACGCATTAAAAGATCGATTGCATGGCTCGCTAAATTGTGTCTTAAGGGTATGATGTTGCCTGGAAAAAGAAGCACATAAAAACCAACACACAGATGGCGGGCGGGGGGGGGGATAACATAATTCTGTGATTATTGACTAATGAGTGTCAGGCACTAAATAAGTTACTCAAGATTGTGATAAAATGGCGGGAAATAAGCCATGTTAGTTCGCAATCTGCCGAAGGGGCGAAAAGCAACTAATGATGAATGATAGCGAATACAAAGATGTATTCTACATGTTAAATAATGTTCTTGGATTCTATAATGAAGAAAAAGTGATTTTTTTAAAATAATTAGTCATCTAAGAACCACTTAAGGTAGATTGTTACTGAATGAATTCAGAGTATAATTTTTATACATGACGTGTTATAGTTAATCATTTCCTTAATTGTGCTTCTCTGGGTTAATGGGTAGATTTCAGAAATTCTTCTGAGCTGAAATTATCACCCTTAACCCTCATTGCCTCTCGCTAATTGTCTTTCTTTATATTTGGCGAGAAGCATAGAAACCATAGTCTTAGTTATTTAAGGCCAAAAATTTTGATTAAGTAATATTCCTTAATTAAGGTCTAATGATATTCGTTAATTAATGTCTAATTGTAATCTTATTTATTTATGGCGGCGAGTAATATCAAATTAAAATACCCAGCTAAAATATTATTACATTAGATATTTTTTGCCGTAACGATTAGCGACTCGTGAAGTGAAGACGGCGAGCAAAGTTCGAATTCCGGTTGTGTCCATTACGTTAACTTTCGCACAAATACGCACGGGAATTTTTTTTTGTATCAATCTTTTCTCCCTTTCTCCCAGATATGGATTAAATAGCAAGGCCAGGTGGGTTCTAATTCAGTCTGGGAGATGGAAAATCAGCCTGAAAAGGAATGGGCTCCGTCAGGCTATCTTGCCTTAGACACGCCACTGCTGCTACGGCTACAGTACATGTTGTCACATGACCATTTCAACAGAAATGAAGCAAAGAGTTGCAGTGAACAAAATGAGCTTCTACCCACGAATTTGGGGAATCCATGGACATAGCATGTGACAAATGAGAAAGTTTTAAGAAGAAGAGAACCAGAAAGAAGCAGATAATATTTTGGGGGACGCAGGAAAGAGGGCTTGCAGAATTTGACACTCACAAGATATTTCGACGGCAAGAAAAACAGGAAACATAAAGTAACCGAATTTCACAAATGGATGAAGGAAGGGGTCATGAACGAGAGCGTAGTGTTGCGAGCAACAAAATATAGGAAGCTGTGGAGAGTCATCGTTACCTACATCCTAACATGATACACATACACACACAATACAATCTAACGTGTTCTTTCCTATATACCTGCACACACACACACACACACATATATATATATATATATACAAATTATTTTAAGACATTTTTATGTTTATACATTCTTTTTATATATACAAATATTTAAGTAAATGCTCTGTTTTATAATAAACAATATTAATAACATTTAACGGCCTGAATATCCGAGAAATTTTCATAGAAAATATTCATCCTCCGACAGGAATCGAACCTGTATCCTATACGGAACCGTCATATAGCCTGACGTGCCTTAACCGATCGAGCCACGGAGGATCGTTCGATTAGCAAGGTTGATTTTACTTCAATCTTCCATGAATCTCTCACGTACATTCATATCTGTTCAAAGCGTAACCAAATGTAAACAAATGACGTCACACATTATGAAATGGACAAGTCCGACAATTATTTTAAGGCATTTTTATGTTTATACATTCTTTTATCGATACAAATATTTAAGTAAATGCTCTGTTTTTATAATAAACAGTATTAATAACATTTACCTGTTCCTGTCGGATACAATATATATATATATAGATAGATACACACACACACACACACACACACACACACACACACACACACACACACATGTAATAAGAACAAAAAGAATATAAATTCAAACGTTTCCAACATTAATTCTGTTATAGAGTAGATTTCACAGTGGGGGCTTGTATTTCAATAAGTCGTCCTAAATTAGGTTCGACGTACAAAACGTTAGGAACTTGAAATAAGAGTTAATGACGCAGCAATCCAGTTGTGATGGTTGATACTTCAATGTCCAACATCGACTGACTCGCACAACACCACTGAGCCCAACTGGCGACCTCTACTACTACTACTACTTATTATGTGTGGGAGAGTCTATTACAATAGAATAGGTAATATTCTGGTATAACAAATTCAAAAGAGGGCTCAATACCTGGAGTAGAGAAGTCTTATAATTTATTATAAAATTTTTACATACGGACAAAAACAATTACTCACGACAAAGATGCATTTTTGTTTCAATGCAGATGAGCATCTCGACTGGTGAGGAACAAAGAAGGTTACCATCTATGGAGGAAAAATATATGACAATGTGGAAAAGGATTTCTTGTGACGCGTTTCGTCCTTTTGAACTTCATCGGGCGAAACGTATATATATATATATATATATATATATATATAATGTGTGTATGTGACGCGTTTTGTCCTTTAGAACTTAACTGGACTGAAGCAAGGCGATCCATAACTTATGGATCGCTTAGGATTAAGCTGATGTTTACGCTGATGTGATTACACATACACATGAAGGAGAGGGGACGCTGAAATTAAAAAAAATTTTTTTTTAATTTCACCGTCCCCTCTCCTTCACATCTGATATTTGTGCTTACAAAATGTGCTTTAATTTTTTATTACTTTAATAAATAAGGGGTGGATATAGGGAAAATAGAGATTAACGTATATCATATACAGTGATATACTCGACCCTCCCGTTGAATTTGACATATGAGGGTCAATCAGATCAGTTCCTAGGAACCGACATCAGCACATGAGATTTGATTATAGTAGTGAAGGCTTTGTGCAGAACCAGCCATACTTTTTGAAGGGCCGAATACAAAGACCTGGTGCACTACGTACCACGAGATTTCCAAACAACCCTCCGCAGGTTTTGAATTCAGTGTTGTCCTTTTCCTAGACCAGTTGCCATCCAAGGCTATAGAACCCAGTCTGTCGTGCTATTTACCCATAGCTGGAAGAAGAGGACCCCAAGGCTATTAGAACGTAAGTGAATTTAATGGATTCGACTGGAATTCGAATTCGGCTCTCCAATTCCTCAATCCAAGCCGCTAACCATTACTCCTTCAGGGATATATATATATATATATATATATATATATATATCAAATTCGAGTATACCCGTCTACTAGGTTGGCTAGACAATCCCTATTGCAGATGTTCGCTCACCCACTGCAAGTCCTCGTCTACCCAATTTCACTCACAAGGTTTGGGTCAACCCGTGGGGTATGGTTTTCAGGCACTTTCCAAAGGTGCCGGACGCTGGGATCGACCTCGATCCAGTCCGATAACATCGGGAAGTCTCTTTCCTGACAAATCCACCAGGCTGAGATTCCCGGGTCTCATGGTCAGTAAGCGAACGTTCTAACCACTCGGCCTATATATATATATATATATATATATATATATATATATATATATGTGTGTGTGTGTAAAATATTTCATTAAAGTCGACTGACAATGTACTACGATTGAGCTTTTATTTAATTTTTCTTGTGTTCGTATAAGTGTTTTCTGGGCAAAATTGTGTCAAAATTGTCCGAATGTTTCGTATGTCCGAGCGATCCCTCAGCAACATACAACACAATTCCCCTATAATAGCCTCATCTACATGTAAACAAAAAGATTAAAAATAATGGAAGCATTGATAATAAAAAATAAAAATCCAACACTCAATAACATCATTTATGAACAATGTCAGAATGTGCTGACCGTGTTTGCGAAATAAAAAAAAAACAAAACATAAATCTAGATACAAGCATAAAAGTTTACACATTCAGTTAGAATTAAAAATAGAAAAAAAAATCCTTCTTAATAGCTAGAAGAATAACCGAAGCGGGGGGGGGGAGGCATATAAAACATTCTCCCAATTTTGACATATTTTATGTCCAGGAAAGAAAAAAGCCTATATGAACACAAGAAAAATTAATTAAAAAGCTTAATCGCACTAGCTTGTCAGTTGTCTTTAATGAAAGTTGTATAAAAGAGAGATTGCTGTCCAAATACACATACATTATATATATATATATATATATATATATATATATATATATACACGAACACATATGTTTCATTGAATAATATAGAGATATTGTGTTTATTTATTTTTATACTGATCCTTTCTAGTTGTCTAATCAGTTTCTTGATGTTAAGATGAAATTAATTAAGGAATGTGTCGTAGTTTTTTTCTTACCCAAGTACTTTCGACCTTTTCTAAGATCATCTTCAGGCGTGAATTACAAAGACAAAATAATAAAATGTGATAAAAATGTCCAATGATAAAAAGGACAAAATGTGATAGAATCTGAATTTCGTTGTGATGATTTTTAAAAAAGTAAAACTACGGCGCCTTCCATGATGAATTCATCTTAACATCAAAAAACTGATTAGACAACTAGAAAGAATCAGAATAAAATAAATAGACACAATATGTCGATATTATTCAATGGAACATGTTTGAATGAAGATATGCTGCATATATATATACACACACACACACACACACATATATATATATATATATATATATATATAGGTACCTACAAAAAAGCGATACTTAAAAGAAAATGAAAAATCTTTCTTGAAGCTTTGCTTTTAGTTTTAATTCGAAGCTAATAGATTCGATTTAATATTCCCGTCAAGCAAAATAATTTGGTGCGTTTCTAACCGAATTTAAACTGATTGGAATTTTTTTTTATCCTTATCAGTAGAATCTATAAATTCGTCTATATTGACAGAATTGTCAACACGACATAATTCTTTTATTGAAAATTCTTTCAAAAATAAAATACTTTTTTCTGAAATGTTATTTGAGAATAATTAACTGATTTCACATTTAATTAAACAGAATTGAAATAAATACTACTTTCCTTTAGTTTAAAATATTACAGAAAAGCATTTTTAAGACGTAGTGTGTATTCTTTAAGTGTTAAGTGATTTATTGATAGCGTGATGTTTGACATTTAACTAATTGGGACAATAACTAAAAAAAAATAAATGATAAGTACATTGTGAACGCATTTATATATATATATATATATTTTTAACTAACTATTAAATAATCTAAAAATATTTAAAACATTCTAAATATTATTGAATTTTAGGTACTTTGGGTATATGGCCTTACTTCCGAGGAACATTGTTGAGAAAATGTTAGAAAATTACCAATAACTTTTTAATTTACCCTTGGTACCTCTCTTATTTTCTGATAATGTTTATACACACACACACAAAAAAATGTAAAATTCTTTTCTAAAATACTGGAGGTCGTTGAATTGTAGTGAGATTTTCCATTTATGATTAGTAAATATAATTTTAATTTAATAACAATATCACTTGGCCGCTAAAAATTAATACAGAATTTTAAAAGGTTTAAAAGTTTATAAATTATTCTAATTAAAATCTTTTAAAAAATTAGTACAATTTTTGTAAAAATTCATTATTTATCAAAAAATGATTTTCTTATATACAGTACTGTTCATAATATATTTTATTCATAAAAGCAATTAAAATGTTTTCTAATTAATTAGATTAACTTACTGGTATACACTAGAAGTTTTCATACCTTTATTGATGCATTTTTATAAGAAATTTAAGATGCGTGATCGTGCATTCAGAGAGTAAGCAGAAACTGCGATGGGCTCTTGATTAATTTTTAAATTTCGAAAATATTTATGGTACATTTTTATTAGTGGCAAAACTGCTACGTTTGTTTTTCATCCAAAACCAATAAAAGCGTTTCCATCCAAATTCCGAGAAGTGTATTTGGAGCCTACCCTTAAGTTACTTAAGGGGTGTCCTTGAATTTGATTTTCTGAGTCGACGAACAGTTGTTGCAGGAATCCAGGCTGTCCTGGTCCAGAAAGAAAACAACGCAAAAGAATTTCGACAACCACCAGACGAGAATTGAAAGGAACATCAAAGTCGCTCCCACATCAAAGAAAAATCTTCGACTTGTGTGCTTGTTCTGTTCTTTGCTGTTAACATGAACTTTGCCTCGAAAATTGTACCAAATTATTTTTTGAAAACTATTCAGAGAAGTATTTTCTCATTTTCTTCACTTTTTTATGTAGTTTTCTTTTCTGAGGACCTTTTTATGTAGCATTATAATTTTTTTTATTATCACAAGGCATATTTCTTTTTCATTGATAATTTACAAACCTGTTCTTAGTCATTATTTTGCACACAAAGCAGTTAATTTGTGACATTCATTTTTTTGTATGTCAAGAATAAATTTTTCGTGTGTCTTTAAAATTGGTTCATGTCGTCTGTCTTTGTTGTGTGCCCATAAATTAAATATTACTTTAGAACTATTTTTTTCGTAGGGTTTACCAAAAAATCCCTCTATTATTATTTACAACTATTTTCATGTTCCAGAGTTTCAATGGTGCTCTATATTCAAAAATTGTGATGGAAATATATTTTCGATTTTTTTTTTTTAAATGTTTTAAATCATTCTGCAATTCTCAAGAGCCTTTCTTTACAACCGTAATGGAAAGAGAAATGCGAACTAAAGTGAGTTGACAGTTATGGTGCTACTACGATATCGAGTCGCTAGTTAGAAGTAATTTAGTTAAAAAACTAAATAAAACTAAATAAAAAGATAATAAAATACCATAACAATGGAAACATGATTTACAACAGATTTTAAGCAAAATAAGATTCTACAAAAAATTCTTGCAATTTGAAAACCGGAAAAAGAACCAAACGAAATATATATAAAAAAATATTTTTTAATCCTCGAATATTAACCGTTTACAATTGGGGGAATATTTACCTCCTACAATTATGCAATTTTGATATTTAGTGTTCGCCTGTTTGTCTTTTGATCAATATTTTACTTATATATAAAATGACATCGTCGTTTCATCAAAGATAACGATTATGACGTTCCTTTTCAAAAATTCTTCCCATCCTCATTATCACCATCATCATTATTATTAAAAAATTCTTTTTGACCAGCATGTTTTATAATCACCTGCCGGGTCAGAACTAATGACCTCGGGCAAGCGAAAAATGTAATTTGTTGTTGTTGTTTACACTTAAACAAAAGACAGCTATTAAAAAAAAAAAAAAAAACTTGAATGAACAAAGCTCTTCGCATGATATGAGCTTTACATGTTAGAACTATTTTCATGATTTCCTCGAGAGATGGCGCACCAGGGATTTTGTTGATTTGTTCTTAAATTCCATTTTTTATCAGACCCAAAGCTCCAACCCCAGTAGGAACAATTTTAGTTGTTTTTTTTCTATTTGCATCTGCAGGTCTTTGTATTTGCTTAGTCTTCTTTTATAAACCTTCGCGGAGATGTTTTTGTCACCGTTTCATGTCAATCAGTGTGCAAACTTTTCCTTTTCTTTCAGTCTTTGATAATAATGTCTGGGAGAGTTGCTTGTATTGTTCGATCTGTGTTGATAGAAAAATCCCAGAGGATGGTAAAACAGATGCTACTGCTAATTATTATTAACAACACCACCACCCCAAGTTTACTTAATGGTGTCTTTTGAAACTATTTTTTATTTTTTTTTTAACTATTAAAAGAAATATTTTTAATGACACGATTTTCCCCTAGATTGTTCATCTTTTCGAATTCAATTTTCTGTATTTGATGACATAAGGCGCACATTTTTTTTTCAATCAAACAAAACCACTTAAAAATAATCCTTATGACTATGTGAAGATGATGTTTTTCCTAAAGTAATCTTTTTAGACTACTAGTGTTCTCTGAAATATTCCTTGTTAACTTGACGAGAATTCTTCCCCTTTTTTGTGACCTATGTCATACAATATCGACTTATTTCTACACTGGTCTTCCTACCTAACAGGATAAACATTCCTCTCATAGTTTCAGATATGTTTTAAGTCAAATTTCTAATGTGTCTGATGTTATCTTCCTATCAGTTTTTTTTAACACTTCATTGACAACACAGAACAATAGAAGATGATCTAACAATATTAAATTCCTGAAAATCACGGTGTTTTATTTCATATCAATATTTCTGTTACGACTGCTTCTCAAAATAATTTTTAAACTTTCATGACTTTTGAAGACATCTGCTTCGTCCCACTTCTTCAGAGAAGAAATTCATTTATGATTTATCGTTGTTAAAAATTGTTTCGCACTTGACAAAACTAAACCTCTTTAAAAAGAAGGGTTAATCTTTTTTCTCTATTTTTTTTTCTGGCAAGTATCTCATAAAACCAGCGAATGTATCCACACACAAGGTTACATTGGAAGAGAAAAACGTTTGGTGAACGCTGCTGCTGTTTGTGTATTTTTGTACGGGGTGTCGTTTTTTATGGATGCGCAGTAACGTAAAATTTTAAAAGTGAAATATGATTTTTTTTTTTTTTGTTTACATTCGGATAAAAATTTAACGTTTTATATAATTTTAAAAAAATCCATCTAAAAAGCTTATCATAGCATTCTTCTTTAATTCGAGAATAAGATAAATATAGAATTTCTTTTTTTTTTCTTTTTCTTTCCGGGCTGTTTTTGTTCTTATGTTCCTTAATTTCATTAAATAAAAATTAGCGATTAAACTGAAAAATGAATTTCTTTAAAAACTTAAATTAACACAATAAATTACTGTTATTTTCTTAATAGTTAAAATTATTAAATTTATGTCAATATATTTCCCTTCCGTTCATCCGTAATTCAGTAGATGCAGGATTATTCTATTTTTAATTCTCAAAGTTTTGTTCAACTTTATAATAAAATTACGCATAAGAAAGAAAAGAATTCTTGGTTAATATTTAATTTTTGCGTTGGAATGTTAAATTCTTCGTCAGAATTACAACCATGCAATCTCTGAACTGATGTGGTAAGAAAAAATTCTTTAATTTTCGCTCTGATTTTTTTTAAGCATTAGCATTTGGTATGGTGTGGGGATTATGTTCGACTTCAAGACAAACATTAACGTAGGAATTTAGTATTCATGTTTTTTTTTTTAATTTTCACTATGACTTGTTTATTTTTTTTTATTCCAATTTAATTTTCAAGTTTTGGAATTGGCTAACCATGTTTAGAAATAAATGCTGACTTTGTCTACCTCGTTAATTAATTGTTTTAAAATATATTTTTTAATGATAGCCTCAGTTTTAACTTAAAAAAGAGGTGGGGGTGCAAAAAAAATTGGTAAAAATCTTTAATTGGATCCATGATTCATGATTTATATATCATTTATTGTTTCTAATAGTAATATTTTACAAATATTATTTTTTCCGAAATATTCGTACGGATGTTTGTTGATTCATTTTTCTCTGAGAAAACGGTTTTTGAAGCCAGCTATTCTCTATTGTTTGAGTATGAACTAAAGAATAAAGATTCATATTGTAAAAAATTAACAAAGTTATTCATGAATTAACTTTAGTTTTTAAAACTATAAATTTGTGGTTGTACCCCAGATAATTTTTTTTTTTTTTTTAGCCCATTTATAAGAAGACCGGCTATCACTAATGATCGTACGTGGTATCATAATTCAAATTCAGTATACGTCTTTGGTTGGATGAAGGTTTCTCGAGTCTCGATCTATCAGGATCAAATTCTACAAAGTAACTAAAATTAAAATTCAGAATTTCTTTCAATTCCTAAAGAGCCATTGTTGATGAAGCATTTAGACGCCGTTATATTTTCTTTTTACAATCAATATTTCATCAATTTCTACCATTTTTTTGTCTGAATCTCAAATTTTATTATATCACCATTGTTTTGTTTTCCAGTGAAATAGCAGGACACATCCCTACAAAATCTGTACTAATCAACTACTGTTTTCTTCGACTGTAGTCACTTAAAAATAAAATCAACCACTCAAGATATCTTTTTATTTTTTAGCTTATAAAATGTGTATTTAATATTAACAAAATTACTTTCATTTTTGCGCATGTGAATTATAGCCCCTGTTTTATGGCCATGATTCTGGATTTTTACCAAAACTTTTAATAATTTATTTCATGATTTTTTGTTTATTTTTACTTTAAGTGTATCATATAACATCCATCCATAGACATTGGAAAATCACAGACAGAATATCAGTTTTGAAATTTAAGAAATCACAAGGAATATGGCGATTTTTGAAAGCGTAGTTTAGATATGACATGAGGCTGGAAGTGTAGAGCACCCAGTAAGGATCAAACACACTACCCAGTCGTAATTGGTCTTGTTAACCATTACATCTCATTGAAGTGCCCTAAATGATTTTCTAAGTGTAGCTTAGATGTGGCACAAGGCCATAAGTGTGGAGCACCCAGTGAGATATATCTATATATATATAGTTGAATTCATTTATTTTGAAAAACATCAACTGTGTCTGTTACAAAGTAGCACCTTTTCTCTAAAAGCTCATCGTTTTGTTGCTTTCCTTTTTTTATCTCAATATTTTAGATCATGTCACTCTTTGAAGAAATGGCTAAAAATCCAAAGAAAATTAGCAGCTTCCAATGTGATATGAACTTTAGTTAAACCTTGGAAGTTTGTCTTTATGGATCTCATTTTAACCCTTTTTGCTAAGACTAAGTCCTCATGATTTGTCTGACACTATTTCATCTATAATCTATTTGTTTTGACATATCAAAATTTTATTGCAGCTGTTTAGTACACAGAATGAGAAATTATATGCACCGCTAATTTGTATGCCTTTCTTCTGATCATGGCTCTCCACCACTTCCTATACTTTGTAGCTCTAAGCATCCTTCTGTAGAATTATGTCTCTGTTGCTACAGATTTCCTTATGATCTTGATCTTTAGAATGTCTTTTAAATATGAGAGATGGTATAAAATGGCATCTAATTAATTAGTGTTGATGGTATTAACTGATTTACAAAATAAATGGAAATTTCTATTAGAAAATAACACCTTTTTAGGCGTGTGGGGGGGAAGTGAATATGAAAAATTAAGATTCTCTAAATTTATTGACATTTTTTTAAGATTATTTTTAAACCAGTCCATGGAATTCCAACTGGAAAAGTGCAACATATATATCATACAAAGATACAAGCCGTGTAGCAACATGAGTTAGCTGAGGTCTTGTTAAATTGAAAACAGTAGGACCTGTCACAAAATGGATACAGAACATTTACTTTCAACTGATAGTTATCAGTAAGTGTAATCAACTTCAAAGTACAGAGTAAGAGGCTCAGACAGAGAGAAAGTCACAGAAGGAAAATAAATTACTTTTTTTTAGATGAAGATGACAAGACAAAGAAAATTGTTATCTGACCATCCTGCAAAAAGGCACACAGAAGAGACAAAGCAGGCCTTGGAGAACAGACAGGGAAGACAGTCGCTAGACTGTGTTTCTCCCCACCCCCTTACTCATGCCTCATCTCTACTTTGTTCACTTATTGCTTACAACCAAAGAATAAAATCTGGTTTACTGCTAGAAATTGTTTTGTTTTTCACTCATGGGTAATCATCTGGCCGAAGGGTCATTTTTAAGCCAAAAGCATTTGACTGCGAGAAACTGCACCCTGTCAATGAACTTGGTGTCTGGTCTGAGCTGCAACACAACACAGGCTTCATGACAAGCATTTTTTATTCTAGTTTCCAGATTCAAATTTCTTCTTAGATTTAGAAAATCTAAGAAGAAAGATGATGTCATATAAGATGACAATCTTGATCGTTGAAAAGAAAACGTCCTTTTCCAAACTGAAATATGAATTTAACTTGGTTACCCAACAGTAAGAAATGACAAAACTACTGGGATAATATTACTGAAAAATTCAAGCTGTATTGAATCCATATGAATTATCCTAACTGGGATAATTCCTATGGATTAAATTCACCTTGAAATAAACTCTCTGAATATGTGTTGAAATCAATGGAAATTGCTTGATAATCTATTTTGGCAAAGTTCATAAAAGTCTAACTTCCTTTCTTTTTTTTTTTTTCCATCTTGTCTTAAACTGTGAAATTGAATTGATAATTTATTTTGTTGTATGTTGTCTTAATGTATTTCAACCTTTAAAAAAACTTCATCAGAGTAAATTAATGTTCTTATTGATGTAATTATATATATATTTAGGAAGATATACCATATATACTTGTGTAATGTTTGATGTTTATTTTAAATACAGTTGTACTTTTTGACTATAGAAAATGGATATATAGTTTGGTCAATGGCATAGCAGTACAGGCACTTAATTTTATATCTCATGTATGATGCAACCCTCTTAAAATTAGCTTCAAAATTAGATCTTCAAAATATGCGAGTATATACGGTAAATGAAAATGTCTGTTATAATTATGCATTGAGAGGAAACACTAAAGATATAGTAATGCTATATTTTTAAATTTCTGGTGTCTAGACAAGCCTTGATACAATAACTTGACTGATTTTGTTTAAATTCTGAATGCATTTGTTTTTGTCACTATTATTTTTAAATATTTCCACATTGACTCTGACCATAGTTTTAATTTAAAAAAATACCATTTTAATTAAAAGAGATTATAATTTACTAAGGCAAAAAACAAAAACAAAGGCATATTGGGATGGCCAAAGATGCCTTCCAAAAGCTAAGCAAAGTACTAAGAAATAGAAAAAAATTGGCTAGAAAAGAGTGCTAAACTGTTACATAATATCTGTCCTGTATGACAGTGACTCCTGAACAATCTCCTCAAAGATGAAGAGACTTGAAGCAACAGAAATGTAGTTCTACAGAAGGATGCTGAGGATAGCATAGACTGAATATGTGAGCAATGACAAAGTTCTATAGACAATAGAAACAAAAAGGAAACTACTACTTAATATCAGGAAGAGACAGCGGAGATTTCCAGGGCACATAATGAAGAAGGAAGGTTTGGAATGTTTTCCAAACCCTCCATTATGTGTCCTAGAAATCTCCGCTGTCTCTTCCTGATATTAAGTAGTAGTTTCCTTAGTGTTAGAAATGTTAAAATTGAGCATCTCTACATTTTCAGTATTTCCTCTTGATACATAAGTATAACCAATGTTTTTGATTATATTCTCCCCCACCACCACCACCAATATTTATATACAGAGTCTGTCCCAAAAATGTATGCACAATCAAGAAAGAAAAAAACTTGAATAAATATTGTAATACTAAATTTATTCAGGCACCATGAGATTAATGCAAGTTACTTTTGGACCTCTACAATCACAAGAGATGCTCAAAATGGTGGCCTTTAGTTTCCAGACATTTATTAGTAGGGTGAACTACTGCTTGGGCAATGTTGTCCAAGTGTTCAGTGGGATTGCTGCATATGCACTTTCAATTTCTTGTCTAACGACCACACTAATGTAGTCGATTTTCTGCAATACACAACTTCCATTAGTGTCCTTTACAAGTAAAAGTCTGCAGGTGTTAAACCAGGAGAATGTGAGGGGGGTGACTCAATTGCATTTCTTTGTCCTAGCCAGTGTCCTTGCAAATTTTCATTCAGCTTGTACATCTCGCTGGTAGTGTGGAAGTGCTCTGTCTTGTTGAAAGAAAAATTCATCATTTTCCATAAAGTTCATATGTTACAATTTGAAAAAAACTACAAAAAGACAAGATTTTCCTACATTGAAGTATGTATACATTCTTTTGCCAGACTCTGTATATAATTCTATTGATAAGGACATTATTTCAGTTTGATGACATCCTTTTAAATGATGAAATATGTTACATAGAATTTTTTTCCATTTTGTCATTCAATTAGCCAACATTGTTCTGATCTATAGACATTTACATCTAATCTATGGACTGTCTATATTTCTGAGATGAGGTATTATGTACACCATTTACATTATTCGGACTATTGTCCTCATCTTTGTTGCCATATTTATTAAAATGTTTCGGCCTTTCAGTATCTGTCTATATTTCTGAAATGAGGTATTATGTACACTATTTACATTATTCGGACTATTGTCCTCATCTTTGTTGCCATATTTATTACAACATTTCAGCTGTTGTATGCTCTGGCCTTCTTCAGATGGTTGGAATGTCAAACTAACTGAACCCTTTATTTCACTCACTGGGGTAGACTGTCCCAATAAACATGGCACATGGAACTATAACAGTCTACCCCTGTGAGCGAAATAAAGGGTTCAGGTTGACATTCCAACCACCTGAAGAAGGCTTGAGTGTACAACGGCCGAAACATTGTAATAAATATGGCGACAAAAATGTGGACAATAGTCTGATTAATGTAAATAGTGATCTATAGGCATTTACCTCTGATACATAGACATTTACATCGGATATTCTTCCATACAGAAGTGGATTTTATGTGTTAAATGATCATCTAAATAAGGATAATACAAACCAAAAGAAATAAAAAAAAAAAAAAAAAAAAACATTATTTCCTTATGAGATATTTGCATCAAGTCCTAAATCCTGTTACCATGACATCAGAATATCTCTTTATTAAAAAGGGGTGATCAGCTTTATATGAAATTGGGCGGAGGGGTGAAATGTTCCTGGGCCAACCAAGAATTGCTTCCAAAACTATTCTGATGTTTGGTCATCTGGTCAAATCTGGGGGGGAAATGGCTTAAGCCGAGAACTTTTCAGCATTTCCTCATGTCATGTTTTATAAAATAGATTATAATTAAATCTTGCCATGCATGCAAAATACGTTATCCTTTATTGTGTTCTTGTTGCCTTGTCAAAGATAAATTATACTTAAAAATAAAATATATTTAAAAAATTAAAAGTAAGTCATATTTAGATAATTTATATTAAATTTAAGTAAGAATATATTTTAAAATTTTATATTAAAGAATAAAAATATATTTAAAAATATAATAAGATAAAATAAATTATACTTTTTTAACTTTGAAGATAAGTTAAATCAAATTATATTAAAAAAAAAACAAATCATACAAAGTTATATTTAAAAAACCTAAAAACTAAAAAAAATAGATAAAGATATGTAAGTGATAAAAGGAAAGAGTTCTTAGAACAGGGGACAATTATAAGATATAATTAATATGGTGTAAATATGGAAATATAGAAATTAGAATTAGTTATACATACGACATTTGAAGAGTTAGAGAATTATAAGATGATAAAATAAAATTTTACTTTATTACCATATAATTCTCTAACTCTTTTTTGGAAGAGTATTTTCCCTTTTCAGTCCTCTCTTAGTTTCAAATTAACACTTCATTCTTTATATAACCCCAGTTTAATGTCATAAGGTTAATATCCGGATTTAATTTTATAAAACCTCTTCACTTTAAGACAAATACCTTCCACCCTCCCCTGACCACTTTCTTGTGCCTTTTGCCTGACTGAAACATTGAAATGGATAAATTCTATATTAATTTTTCGACAGCTGTCAAAGTTAGATTTCTAATTCTGACATAAACTCAGGGGTTGAATAAGACTAACAAAGTTTCTGTCAGTTAAAATAGATCTATCCCCCATATCAGGTAATTTTGGATTTTGTTGTGTAATATATATATATATATATATATATATATATATATATATGCATGTTTCATTAAAAATGACAGACAAGATACTACAGTTAAGCTTTTCATTTAATTTTTCTTGAGTTCGAACAAGAGCTTTCTTTTTTGGATAAAGAGTGTGTAAAAACTGTCCAAATATTTTATAGTTCCGAGTGCTTTTGGCTATACCTTTTAGCCATTATCAAGGATGATTCAATTTTTCAGCTTAATTCTGTGTGTGCATTATGTGTATGTTTTAGTGTGTTGTAGAACCGTTTTTAATTTCCGAATACGGTTAGCACATTGTGGCTTTGTTCGTAGTTAATATTGTTAAGAGTTGGCTTTTTCTTTTTTATTATCAAAGCTTCCATTATTTTTAGTCTTTTTTTGCAGGTGGATGCAGTTAATATATTTGTGTTTTCTACTAATATGTTTCTAATGGAGTCTGGTAAGTTTGTGTGTGTATTTAAATGGGTTCTAATGGAGCTGTGATCAGATAGGTGTAACATAAAGCGTCTGGATAAGCATGTGGTTGTGTAACCAATGTAATTATTTATGAGTCCGGTTTGATCAGGAACACAGTTCCTTAAGGGGCATTTGAACTCATAGATAATGTTTGTTCTTTGTAATTTTGACTTAACTGGTGTGTTGTTATTTTTGAGGATAAGGTTAGCTGTTTAAATTTTTTATAATAGATAATTTGATTTTTTTATCTGGGTCAATTGGGGTAGTGTATTTATTTATAATATTTCTTAGTGAAGATTTGTCTTGTTTGTAGTTAATGTGCATTTGGTTTTTGTAATAAATGTTTATATATATATATATATATATATAAATATAAATATAATATGAAAGTATACCTGGAGGTATCCCAAAAAACATTAGTTCAGGCCAAATTTTTAAACCAGAATTGAAATTCATGGATTCAACTGAAAGAAGCCAAAAAGCTGATTAAAATGTAGTTATCCCTGGTGGCGTCACTTGAGAGAGCTGGCTGATGTTTTATATATATATATAAGTGAACATTGAAGTCAACACTTAGAGGCGACAGTCTGCTTCATAATCAATCCCAAGAAATACTTGAATCAATAAACAAATTAAAAACTGTTCCCGACAAAATAATAGTTAGAATAAACTACAACAATCAATGCCAAAATTGAATAAATAGCTTTAATTAAAATCAAAACAAAACTTAAATAAGCGATATAAACAAATTTTTACTATATTGATAAAAACACCGATTAAAATAAGAAAATAAATATCTAAGATAAGAAATAAAAATAAAAATAAGCAAAATAATTTAACCCAAATAAATAAATAAAGAAATAAATGACTTCCAGTAAAATAACCGCCAAAATAGACTACCCACAATGCACCATTGACCTGTATATATAAATAGCCAAGAAAAATAACAGCACTTGTGTCCTGATGATTGTGTCCAGCATGAAACAGACTGTCACCTCTAAGTGTTGACTTCAATGTTCACTTTTACACACGCTCTATCTCTGATATTGAGCACTTTATCCCATAAATATAGCACACCCATATATATATATATATATATATATATATATATATATATATATATATATATATACCCAAATCACTAATAACACCAGGAATAAACATCCCTGATGAAGCTTTCCAGCATAGTGGAAGATTATTTGAGAAATGAAACATATAACAAATAATTCCAAGTTTAGAAACACCTGTCATTACCAATATAAGTAAAAGACTATTGTCAAATTGGACCATATTTATCTTTGTTAATAAGCTCCCTCATATCTCACAGTTTATCTTATGGCTGCATGGAAAAGTTATCGCTCCATCCAAGAAGTGATTCCAGAATAAATTTTAATATTTAATCAGATTTTGGTAAGCAGGCTGAACCAAGAACTTTTCAGCACCCCTTCATACATTGGCTAAAACATCTAGTGACTGTTACTCTGAAAATTTCAGTGAATGTTTTAGAAGTATAACTCTGTGTCAAAGTTGGCCAAGTACAATAAATACCTGTTTGCTTGTCACCTGTTTGTGGTTTGTCATCTGTTTTCTGTATAAAGAAGCAAAAAGGTAAAATACTGAAATTCCAGGTAGTCAAAGAATTTCAGAAATGACTGAACTATAAAAACAATGAATGAAAAATATGAGAAAAGAAACCTTGTCTGCTTGACCTCAATTCATATAACAAAAATTGATTGTAATAAATTCAGAAATATTTTGAGAAAAGCAGAATCATTAATGTCATTTGCAGTTTTGTTTTTTCTCAGGTTAAACGATGACTTACAGCCATTCAGCTTTATGCCTAGAACAGGAAAATGCGGTCCAAGTTTCTCACAAATCTGCCTGTAAGCAAAAACAGCAAATCCCTAAACTACAGCAATAATTTCAGACCACTGGTAAGAAAAAATTTGAATGATTTTGATCAAATTGTTAAATTTATTTTCAAGTATTAATTGGGAAATAAACGATTGCAAATTTCTACTGTCAAGTACAAAATGGATGATGAAAAGTTCATTGCCTGACCAAGAAATATTTCTTTCCTTGTAATTCTTATGTTTGATTATTTGCCCAGATTTTGGGATGCAAGTTGGCCTGAAAACCTTTCAACACCTTCTCATGTCTCATGCCATGTTCAACATTGAAGTTTTACTTTATCATTCCAATTGATTTTTTATGGTTTTCAGTCACCCTCATCATCATCATCAGGTATGGTTGTAGGGTCACTGTGCAGTTGAGTACCTGACTAGTCCTCCTGCCATATTTTGATTGAAAGCCAGAGGTATTCATTCATGTGTAATATGTATGGGCAAGTAGATCTGGCGGATCCCATCCCTCACCAGGTTAAACCACAGCCAATGCTCTCCAACTTGAAGGCTCACCTTGCTCACTGACATGTGGCTGTTGATTCCACTGGGGGAACCCTCTACCTCTGTCCAGTGATGTTGTGTCATTACTGCAGTCTACCTCCACCCATTGTGCTAGATGGCCCATGATCCAACAAGAAGCTTCATTTGCTGTTTGGCAGGTCTTGTTTATAATCCTGCTGGGTATCTAGCCACTTTCCTCACCAGAAAATCCTGGTAGGGGAACCAGTTTAGTCTCTGATGACCCAACCAGGAAGCCAATTCTAGGTATGATGATAAACTATATCTGGCAGCAAGGCCTCTGATCAGGAGGTTTTGAAGAGCCTGGAACCACATCTTAATTGCTGTTGCTCTCAGGTCCAACCTGTTAGGGTCCCAGCTATGGGCAAATGGTTATCTCCCAAAATGGGGTCAAAATTCTATGAGAGTATAAAAATACATTTTTATAGTAAAAATACCAGCAATATATTTTTTGCAAAAAAAAAAAACTAATATTACCAGCAATACCTTTGACTCTCAGCAAAAGCCCTAATTACAAAATTACATCAATGAAACCTGACCTACAAACTGATTTCTTACAAAGAATACATATTCTATTCATACAAACCTATTCTAAAAATCTTGTCGCCATTAAATAACCCATTGAGGTGTTGATATGCCAAAAAACAAAATAAATCAAACCATAAAGCAACCCAGCCATGTGGCAGGTAATACTGGGTTACATGGTACCAATTGTACTCATAGAATAAACTGAAATAATTTGAATGACTAGTTTTTGGATTTGAGAAAGTAATATTTTGATCAGCTGAAAAATATAAGGAACTCATTAAATGATGAAGAAGCTGAAGTCTGGGATAGGAAACTAACAGAAAATAACTGTGAACAAAATATGCTTATCAATTGGCAACTGATTACCAAATATTTGATTTATAGTCCAAGCACAGAAGCCCAGCATACCTTTTGGGATTGTAAATGGTGTAAAAATAATGTTCTTAGTGATGGAATTTTATATATATATATATATATATATATATATATATGACGTCACACATTATGAAATAGACAAAGTCCGACAATTATTTTAATACATTTTTATGTTTATACATTGTTTTTTATAGATACAAATATTTAAGTAAATGCTCTGTTTATAATATTTATAATTTCTCAGACATTCAGGCTGGCAAATGTTGTTAATACTGTTTATTATAAACAGAGCATTTACTTAAATAGTTGTATCTATAAAAAAGAATGTATAAGCATAAAAATGTATTAAAATAATTGTCGAACTTTGTCCATTTCATAATGTGTGACATCATATATACATATATATACACATTTCATTGAAAATGACATACAAGGTGCTTGTTTAGTTTATAAAAACTGTCCGAATGTTCTTTTTATCTGAGCGCTTTCGGCTATACATTTAGCCATTTTCAAGGATTATATTTTAACTATTAAAATAAGAAATAGTTTGTTGTATGTATGTTTTATAAAATGTTTTCATTTTTTCAAAGCACGGTCAAGATATTGTGTCCATGTTCATAATTAATATTATTAAGTGTTATTTTTTTTGTTTTTATTAATAAGGCTTCCATTATGTTTAGCCTTTTTTTGCATGTAAATGATGCTATTATATTAGTGTTGTTAACAAGTATGTTATGAATAGTGTCCGGTAGGTTTCCATGAATATTTAAATGAGATCTAATTGAGCTTTGGTCAGAAAGGTGTAGAGAGTCTGCATGTCAAATATGTTGTAGTGTGGCCTATATAATTATTTACGAATTTTGATTGATCAATACAATTCCTTGATGGGCATTTAAATTCGTAAATAATATTTGCCCTATTTAATTTTGTTCTAGGAAGTAATTATTATTTTTAACTATAAGGTTAGAGATTTTAAATTTTTTGTAATTACACATCAAGAGGAAACACTGAAGATGTAGGGACGTTAAATGTATATTTTAAATTCTGATTCCCAATGTGCCTATATGTACAAATGAGCCAACTTCATTCAGCTTCCCAATGCTTTTGTTTTGATCACTGTTGTTTTTAAATCTCTCATATTGTGATAGCAGTAGATTTGTTAGGAATCTATCTTGAAGTCAACCTGCCTGGCTCAGCCCTCATGTGTTAGAGTGTTGAACTCATCTGTATCAACATATTCACAATGTTCCGACTGTTGTACACTCTGGCCTTCTTCAGTTGATATACGTTGGAATTTCGAACTGAAACCTTTATTTTGAAATTCCATCGTATATAAACTGAAGAATTCTGGAGCGTAAAATGGCTGAAACATTGTGAACATGGCAATAAAGATGAGGACAGCAGTCCATATGATGTACATAGTGTAAATAGTTATAATACCTCATCTCAGAAATATAGAAAGATCCTGAAGAAGGCTAAAGCATACAATGGTTGAAATGTTGTGAATATGGTAATAAATATTAGGACAACAGTTTGAATGATATGAATAATATAAATAGTTACAATATCTCATATCAGAAATATAGACAGATCCTGAAGAAGGTTGGAGTGTATAATGGTCTAAATATTGTGAATATGGCAATAAAGATGAAGACAGCAGTCTGAACAATGTAAATAGTTACAATACTTCATCTCAGAAATATAGACAAACATTATTTTAGTCTGATGAAGTCATTTTAAAGGATGAAATGTGTTACATAGATTTTTTCCCAGTTTGTCATTATTCACGATTAGTCTAATTTATATATTATATTTCTCCCATAGAATCTGAAACTAAACTCATTGGTAGCTTTTTGTAATTGTTGCTTCAAAAACTTTCTGTCCTTCTTGGCAGATGTTCTGTAATAAAAATAGAAGTGTAGGCAACCCCCCCCACAGCAACATTGACTTCAAAAAAGGAAAATGTTGTTGGATTACCTCCCCCTGACGATAATCACAGGCAATGCTATATTTGAAAAGCTCTTCCTCTATTCCCTTTGTATTTTGGAGCAGAAACACATGTTTCCTTTTTACTGTGATAGACATGAGGCAAGTAAATACTTCAGAGACACAAATTGAGGATTGAATTGAGCTGTTCATAACTTTAACTTTCTTTCTTTATTCTTCTCTAATACATCTTTGTTTATACATTTATTAATTGTTTGTTTGAATTTCATGTTTTGTGTTCTTTTTTTTTCCCCAGACTCACGTGAGTCTACCAAATATTATGTGTAGGATAAATGTACCAGGAGGCATGAAATGATAATACTTTCCATTACTGCAACAATGGTTAGAAACAAAAAGCAAAGACATCAGCATAAAATCCAGCTTGGCTTAAATAAATAAAAACTCACAAAGAATATTTTTTGTGGTGTTTGCCATCAAAGCTGGAAATGTTGTATCTGGGACTCACAATTTGTTAGTAATACAAACTTTCATTGTCTAGAACACTTCAAGATACATACAAATGAACATTCATGTCATGCTGAAAGCACCAGTTCTCACCACATCACCAAAGTTAAGCAATGATAAGCCTGCTCAGTATTTAGATGGGTGACTACTATAAATAAACATTCATAAATGCATGTTAACTTCCAAAACTTTGTTCACCAAACAGTTTTAAAATAAGGAAGGAAAATAATTCTGAAAAATTTCAGTAACAAAGAAAAGGTAGGCTTCATTTAGACAAGACTTTAAATTTTATTTTTCTGATTCTGTAAGACATAATTAAAGTGTCTTGTGCAGCTTCTTTGTAACAATAAAAACTTGAAAATGAAATATAATTAATCAAACGATGGACCCTAAGAAATAATAAGATGAAATGGGAAATCTTACTACATAATATGCCCCATGTATTTGTACGTTTTGGCAGGTAACTTTTATTGTTGCCAGTGCAATTGAGATAATTAGTTATTTCACTTGCATTGTCAACTCTAGGTGGCAGTGTCTTTATAAAAATCATGGACAATACAAATGAAAGATCCTCTTAATGAAATCCAGAAAATATCTAAGAATATCTCTGTACAGATGTGCAATTAATTGATTTGTTTTTTTTTATAGCTTATTGTTATGATGTTGATTTGGGGTTAGTAAAAACAAACGCCAAATAACATGTAACAAATAAAAGGGGTTTATTAGGTTGGTAAGTAGGTACAGAAATCACCTGAGTAGTCTATAACTAACTCAACCAAGAACTTCTCCGACTCTGTCTGTCTTTTGACATGCCACTATTTAACGTCTTTGTTTGTAGACAAGTTCATCTTCAAGAGGGGTGGTAGGTTTCCGACACAGCACTTATCAACATTTTTAAGGTTATTTAAAGCCAAAACATATTTTGGGATTGTAAGAATTTTTTTGGACATAATAATAATTTTCTGATACGAGCCTTACTATTTAACCTATATCTGGGAGGAGAAGAGGTTGACTCATACTTTTCCCAAGTGCATTTGCATGTAAGTGAATATAACGAACCTGACTGGAATTCGAACAAAGCTCTCCAATTTCTCATTCCAATATGTTATCCATTACACCACCTGCACATCCAAGCTTACAGAACTTGGTATTCCCATGGATGTGCAAGTAAAAATTGGAAGCCTCATATGTGAAAACTTAGTATTATGAAGAACTTACAAAAAATATGGCATCTTTACTGACATAATTGATATTATGCCTAGAAACTCTTGTATTAATATTATGTCAGTAAAGATGTCATTTTTTACTTTATTATAGTTTATTATTTAATAATAATATAAAACCAATCTTTCATTTTATGTCCAGTATACACTTATATTAAATTGGAGGATTGGTTTTATATTATTATTAAATAATAAACTGACCCCCACCCGAGAATGACTACATAATCTGCTTGGAATGAGGGCTAAAAATATCCCCCTCCTCAAATTTATAGACAAATCCTACAGATGCTGGGATATTTTCCTAACCAATAAAAATGGATGAATTCTCGGTTTCCTGTGTGTGATATTTTTTGTTCTTGAAGTCAGAACACTATGATCACTTGACTGTATCCTGTTCGCATGAATTTTTTGCCATATTAACTGTTCCTTTGCCCAGTTTTGAATTGCATATATATATATATATATATATATATATATATATATATATATATTTATATTATTTGCTTCATATTATTTTGCCCTGTTCTTTTTCTTCCCTTTTTTATTCCTTATTGAGAATTTTGTCAGTTCCATTTGTTAAGCATTTTGCCAACTATACTTAACCATGGTTAATTATTCCATATAAATAAAGACTTATTTTTTAATATAAGGACCTAATAATAATATTTGATGGCATGGGTGAATTAGTAAAAAAAGAAAAGAATCTGAATGTATGCAGTGGAAAATTTTAAATACAAACACGTCTTGATGATTTTAATGAACCATGTAAATATTTTCCAATTTACTGACATCAAGTGAAGATCCATTTTGAAGGCTTAATGACATTCTATACTGAATTCCAATCAAATACTTATTAACTATACTTGCATTGATTTTATTTTAATCATTTCATCTCAATCAAGGCAACAAAGCCACTAAGCTGCAAGGGGCTACTGAGTGTTAAAGAATATGAGACAAAGAAAATTATTAAGGAGAGAGAACAATAAAAGAACAGGAATTAAGGAAACAGAAGATAATGATTGACATTGCATTTTAAGTTTTGTAGATTAAAGTTGACTGGAAAGCAAGTAACTAGAAGAGAGTTCCACAAGCGAGAAGTACAAGAGAAGAAATTGACCAATATTTGTCTATATTTCTGAGATGAGGTATTATTTACACTATTTACATCATTCGGACTATTGTCCTCATCTTTATCATCATACTTATTACACTGTTTCAGCCGTTGTACACTCCAGCCTTCTTCAGGTGGTTGGAATGTTGAACTGAACCCTTTATTTCATTCACTGGGGTTGATTGTTCTAGTTCCACGTGCCATGTTTTAATGGATGTTCTAGTTCCACGTGCGATGTTTTAAGGACCGACTTAGTACAAATACAAGCCTCCACTGTGAAATCACTCCACAACAATATTGACAATAGTCTGAATGTAAATAGTATAATTAAACTCACTAATCTTTTAATTAAGAAATTATGACATGACAGTAATACAATTAAAACTACACCTTTGCTTTCATTGATGTCTTTGACATACTCACGGTTATTTTTGTTTTAATATTAATGGTTTCATAGCAATGGAAATGGTTTAACAATCTGATTCTTCTAATTCCTTTCCTCAAAGACTGAACATACAGTCGTTTCTTTTCTTATCCTGCCCTCCCCGAGTCTCCAAGGATGCCTTGTCTGACTTCAATGGAAACTTTTCAATGTTATCTCACATGCACCTAATACATCTGGTGTACCACCCGGTGGTGCCTTACTAAATAGAGAACAGAAGAAAAAAAATAAAACTTTTTTATAAGGATAACTATCTTTTCTAAAGTTCTTGAAATATGATAGCATTTTACATGAAATGTATACAAATAGTGGAGATGTGTTGGTGTAATGTTTAAAAGCACAGAAAATGGAATGGGTGGGGAGAGTTTAAATTCCATCTGTGACTGCTCATATTCACTTTGTACTAATTCCCAAATGGGAAAGACATGAATCCATCTTTTCTTTCTCCAACCGTCTACAAGTAAAATAGCAAAGCTGACTAGATTCTCTAGCCTTGGTTGGCAACCAGTCTAGGAAAATGACAACTCTGAATTCAAATCCTGGAGAAAAACAATAGGAAATCATTCCGCTATCTTTACCAAGAACAATCATGGAAATGTTTACAGATATTGAAAGAAAAGGTAAGTGTGGAGAACCATAACAGCCCAAGGAGACACATTACTTAAAGAGGAGGCATATGATTATTTTGATGAATAAATTATGCTGTAATATTATAAATATATTTCTTATGTTTTTGGTATTATAAAAATAGTAGCATAGTACCCATAAAAAATGACAGGATTATTTCTGTGTGCCATGTTTTGAATTAAAGTTTTGGTCCCTCTCCCTAGAACTACCACCTCAGAATAAAGGCAGAAGTGTATAGTTTCATGCTCATTGGATTGGGATCAAAGCATAATATCTGTTCACATCGCAGCCACGTTCTCATCTTCAGTCAGGTTCGACATGGCAAAAAACATTGTAAGCCTAATCTCGGGCATTCTCTCCAAAGTTAGCACCTGTCCATTCCACTAGAAGTGGGCGTTGTGGGGCAGGCGGTAGGCTGAGTATTTTGAGTATGTTTTTTAATTCTGAAATTAGGGTTTCCCCCCCCCCCTTCTTTTGAAATTTCAAATGAGGTAATAATTTGTTTTCTAGTTCTCCAAATAAATCATTTTCATCATAAGTTATCTATCATCGCCTGATGAAGGAACATTATAGTTCTGAAACATGAAAGTTTTTGTGTTGTGATGTAAAATATTATAATAAAAATATAATAATTATATATATATATATATATATATATATATATATATATATATATTATATTGCACTGTTGTTAATAAAATAGTGTTTGATGTAATATAACATTGCTATAAGTTATATATTAATAATAAATAGACATTTTTTTCTTCACCTCTTAGTTTCATGCACAATGCAATCTTCAAGTGCTGAATTGAAACTCAATTCAACACTTGACAAATGTATTGCATTGTGCATGTAACTCTAAGTCATCCTACAAGTGAGTAAAAAAAAACATCTTCATTCAAGCCTGTTTCATTAAATATAGACATATTATGTCCATTTAATTTATATTAATCCTGTCTTGGTCTAATTATCTTCTTGATGTTAAGTTAAAAAATGATCAAGATTCTTCTACAGTTGTGGTAGGTTTTGAAAGTAGTGTTAATAAATGAGCTAGTGAACGAATCGGTGTATTTAATGTGATTACAACATTGGCTCCTTTTGTTGTTACATAGTTGGGAAAATCCTATTGTTTTTATTCTTAGTCTATTTTGTGTTACTTTGTTGTCTGAAATTTGGTCACCACCTATGACTTCCTTAAGGTTCTACGGTCTACACCACCTATGACTTCCTTAAGCCTATGGTCTACAATTTGCTAAAAGGCCAGGTTCCTCAAACAAAGATTATACGTTCAATTTGAGATGTAGTATTTCCCAGCAATTTTTGATTGAGATAGCGAAGGTAGAGTAGTACTGAAAGTGGTTACCAGAGAGATGCATTTGGATTTAATTTTAATTTTATACTTTAGGGTGTCTTCTTTCAGTGTAGAAATTGCTTTATTTATTTGTTCCCTGATTAAGTGTTTTTATAGCCATGTGCTGTGAAATGTTGATTGAGATTTTTAATGTGTTTTGTTCTTCATTGTTGGAACATATCTTTCTAAATGTTTATGAATAAGGAAGATTCTCTTTGAGGTGTTTTGGGTGGGAAGACTTAAAGTGTAGATAATTGTGGGTGTTGATGTTGGTGATTATTTTTAGTGTGCAGTGTCATTTGTAGTTTTAATATATATATATATATATATATATATATATATATATATATATATATATATATATATATATATATATATAAGGATTATGACTTTTTTGTAACCCTATGTTCCCCATGTCATAAATCTATTAACTTTTGTTCAAAAGTAATAAAAATGGTATTTGTTTTAGTTCTTGAAAAAGCAATTTTACCAGATACACAATAAGGGTAAAAAAGCAATACCCTGCCAATTTGGACACAGAGATCTATTGGCAGGCAAAATTCAAATTTAGTTGTATAGATACAGTTCTCCTTATCCAATTTTCTCTGCACTATATTGTTTGTTTGCACTTAGTAAATAGTACACACAAAAATAAGATAAGAGGAAAAAAATAGCCAAAAATTAATGGCAATGATTCATCTAAGAAATTCATTGTTTTCCAAGCAAAATACAGATACTGTCAACCTAGTTTGAGATAATATCTTTCAAATGTCTCTTCATTTTCTGGCGATTGATGGATTCATTCATTTTCTCTGGCTTATAAACCATTTGCAGATTATTTAAAGCCAAAAAATATATTTAGATTGTAAGAATATTTTTTTTTTTTTTTTTTTTTTTTAGATAATAATGATTTAGTGATACAAGTCTTACAAATTAACCCATTGCTAGGGGGAGGAGAAGAAACAGATTCATACTTTGCTAAGGGTATTTCCTTGTAAGTAAAAGAATGAACCCAACTGGAATTGGAACTTGGTTCTCTGATTAACAATTTTGAGCCATTATCCATTACACCACCTGCACATCAAACCTTACAGCACCTGGTATTCCCAAACAGTCACCCACCTAGGTACTGACCAGGCTAGATATTGCTTAACTTCAGTGATTGTACAGGAACCAATGTTTCAACATGATATGGCCGTAAGCTACTTTATGACAGGGAAAATCAAATTTGGATTAATATTTTTGTATTTTTATTTTTATTATGGAATTTTTTTTTTTAATTCACCAAAAAGCATATTAACTTTGTGAACAATTAAAAAAAAGAATTTAAATTTAGTTTATGTGAATAAATGAAATGTTTTACAAACATTATTGAAAAACCAAATTTGTTTCTTGCAGTTATTCCTTTGTAAAATGAGTGGGAATCTATACCGAAAGACAACCAACCAAAATGTCTTCCTTGTTCTCCTGTTGGCCACACTAATAATTTTGCTCAGCTTTGCATTAATATTGAATTCTCACCGGTTTTTGCAATCTACAATGGGTGACCTTGACTCTGATCCAAGTGAGTCACCTTCCCAATATACAGGATTCCTTGTCAAGACGAAAAACTGCAAAATACCAAACTTGGATCCGTTTGAATCATCAGTTAAGAATTATTTCCAATTTAACGGACCTTTACACTGCCCTGACAAACCAATGCTCACATACCAAGATGATAACATGCTACGAATTAATTGGACTGCTATTAAAGTTTTCAAATTAAATGATTTTCGGGATTGCCAATATCAGCCGATTATTCGTCCCAATCAGAGTTCAGACTTTATTTTTGAGTACATCCAAGATGGAATCAGGTTCTCCAACGATATTGAAGTGAAACACGAATTTATGAGGGTCATGTGTTACAGCACGAGTGGGGGACTAATGTACACCAATTTCCACTCGTTTATTCTTCGGGATGACAATTTGGTCAATCAGCGATTGAACTCTTTGCTAAATGCACCACCAGTCAAAGAGAAAATGAACATCCTGCTTATTGGAGTTGATTCCATTTCACGACTGAATTTCATCCGGCAAATGCCTCGTACACGAAAATACATTCTCGATCAGCTCAGTGCTTATGAAATGAATGGCTATAACAAAGTTGCCGATAATACGTTCGTTAACATTGTTCCCTTGACAACAGGTAAATATGTGAAAGAATTGCCCTGGAATGAAAAGCTGGCAAAAGAGCCATTTGACAGATATAACTTCATTTGGAGAAACTATTCTGATAACGGCTATATGACAATGTATGCTGAAGATGCACCGTCAATTTCAATATTTGATTATTTAAAAGCAGGTTTCCATCAACCTCCTTGTGACCATTATAATCGTCCTTTCTTCTTAGCCATGGTTCGAAACAAAGCCCTCTGGATGAAGAATAAAAATTGTGTCCTTAATCGACTGGAAACGGATTTCATTCTCAAATACATTTATGATTTTACAAAAGTTTACCATGATAAACCACACATGGCATTTGCATTTATAACAAGATTAACGCACGATAACATCAACAGCGTCGGATATGCAGATGAACCTTATTACAATTTTTTCAATCAGATGGAACAAGAAGGAAGACTTAACAATAGCGTTGTGTTTTTCTACAGTGACCATGGGTCAAGATTTGGAAAATTTCGATCAACCTATTTGGGAAAGTTGGAAGAGAGATTACCATTCATGTTTCTTCTGTTTCCAAAATGGTTTATCCAACGCTATCCGGAAATTGACAAAGTTTTGAAAATCAACTCTTATCGATTGACTACTCCTTTTGATATCTATGAAACACTTGTTGATATCTTATATTTTGATGGAAAAGTAAGTTGTTCTCATCAGTGTCATTATTATTAACAATATTAGTATTATTCAGAGCAATAAGATATTAAAAATGATAATAGAATTGTTAGTATAATATTTGTATTGATAGTAATAATGCATTAATAATACTGTAATATTAAAAAAAAGTCTAGAAATTTTGCAGTGCATCTCTGCAATTCATATATTTTAACGATACTAAAAAAAGAAATCATTTTTACTTTTATATACACATTATTGAAATTATGTACACATTATTGAAATTATACTCTAACCATAGAAAAAAAAGACATTATTATTTTTAACCATTAGCTCTCTGCATTAATAATATTACTTTCCTTCCCATTGCATTCTTTTTCAATGGCTCTCAATTGCAATATCCTTATTGTTAATTTCACTCAGTTGTTTCCAGTTGCCATAGCAGGATATGACAACACATCTATGAAATTCAAACAAATTCAAATTCAGGTTTCAGTGGCAGGATAAACTTTTTGTACAGCAAATGAAGTCAATGAAGCGATAAAGGTTAAGAATTGATCTTCTATTCTTTTTCTGAAAGAGTCAAAATATTTACTTCCTACCTTTTTTTTATGTAGTCAAAACCTTTAACATTTAACCTTCTCTGGGTAACTTTGTTCTCCAAGCAAAAAGAGTGTCCTGCCACTGTAGGTGACTCCAATTACTGAACAATGCTATTTTTGAATTTTGAAGTTGTATTGTCATGTCCTACTATGGAAAAAGCTAACATAACTTTAACTGAAATCAATAAAAGGGCTACTTCACCTTGAAAAAGAATTCTGTGAAAAGGAAGTAATACTAATGAATAATGCAGAGTGCTAGAGGTTAATGAGCTGAATGCATGAAAATTGCTTGTTCATTATCTTGTTAATCTGCTTTTCTCTCATCATTTACCTGTATCTTCTCATCCTTTTCCTTATCCTTTCTGATCTCAGTTGGTCTGTCCATGTCTTTTTAATCTGAATTTTATACAAACCTGGATTAATATCATATGCTAAAAAGAATGAAAGAATGCATGGATATATGGAAACCTCTCTTTTATGTTTGTTTTGTTCTACCTTTCCATAAAGAATTTTTGTATAACAAAATTGTGGACTTTAATTTTCTTTCTACCTTTCAATTATTAGTTTCTTGATATCCAAGCAGCATATCTATCTGTATCTAAAATTGAATAAAATAATTGATCTATTTGCTCATATCTATCTATATATCCATCAATCTACTTCTATCTATTTATCTATCAATTATACTATCTATCTGCTCCTATCTATTTATCTGTTGATTGTCTATTTATTGATATACTAACGAGCAAAATGGCATTCAGGGAATTTGATCCAAATTGTTACTCTGAGTTTCATGGTAAGTGATCATCAGCATAGCATGAAATTCAGAGTAGCATTTTGAATCTGAGTCTCTTACTGCTGTTTGATTTGGTAGCATTACTGCTCTGTCTTAGCCTAATTTCTAGAGACAATGAGCACTTTAGGGTTTTCAATTGGTAGGTGTTTCTTTTTGTGTTTTCTTTCGCTTTGTTTTCTTGTTTTTGTTTTTTGTTTTCTTTGGTCTTTCATGTTCTTCCCTTTGATAGGCTTAGTGTTAGTAGGGTTAATCTTTCAAGATTTACCAATAGCATCATTTGTTTTGTGTGTGTGTGTATGTATATATATATATATATATATATATATATATATATATATATATATATATAGGTTACAATTAGGGTTATTTTGTTTGTTTAAAATTAGCTATATTTATAGAAGTGTGTTCAGTATTGGGATATATCATTCATCGACACAGTGTTAACATAGATTACAAAACTGCATGATGACTGGCAGTTTCACACTTTAAATGATCATCAGTCACTCAGCAGTGTTGTTTTTTTCTTACTTCCTACTGTTCCTCCTTCACCCACTCCCTTTTCTCCTCCTCTTTTTCACCTACCCATTTCCATTCTATTTAATATTATATAGGTTTCTCAGTCAAAAAATGTAACCAATCAAAGCTCAGAAGGTTTTTGATAAAAAATGTAACCAACCACAGCTCAGTAAGTTTTTTGATCAGAAAATATAACCAATCCGGGTTCAGTAGATTTCTTGTTCAGAAAAATGTAACCAATCAGAGCTGAAGAGGGCCAAAGATTAGGTAGTTACTACATTCCGATTCTAGATAAAAAAAATGTCATTGTCATAAATGCAGGCAAACTGAATAACAGAATAGATTTTAAGACATTCATAATTTTCTTTAAGAAAAATATACCTTTTTTTTTTCTTTCTCATTCTCTTCTGTTTAATTCCCTTTAATGTTTATGCTTTGCAATTGTCTGTCTGTATTTGCTGCTGTTACCAATACGTTCCAATCTTGTTGAAAGTTTGGTGATCACTTTTACTGTCATTAAATGCTTTTGTTGTCTTTTTGACTTGAATCCTTAATGGACAAATAATTGCTGAGTTAACCTGTGTCAATTATTAACAAAATGTTTTGAGTGAATCTAGTGAAACCTATCTGTTCTCTCAAATAATTCATATGTGGAATGTTCTCTTGTAGAAATTCTGAAAGCATTTTGAATGTTTTGACAACAAAGTCAATATGTTTAAGCAGAAGGTAGGAACCATTACTCCTACCATAGGTAGGTAGGTACAATCAAGTAGATAGCTATAAGTTTTTTTTTTCTTATAATTAACTGGTGTAGTAGTAGTAGTAGTATTAGCAGTATCGTTTTTCTTAAATGTCATGTTCCATTAGGACATAGGTAGTCATGGCTCTCCACAGCTTTCTTTTCTTTAATATCTAAAATCTATGTATTGTCATTAATATTTTGGGGAAAGAGTGTCATGGTTTCATATTGCCTTATCTGCAGTTTTGAATTTAGAGTTGTCCTCTTCCCAGACTGGTTGCCAAGAAATGCAAGAAAGCCCAATCTGCTCTGTTGTTTAACTCATAGCTGGGGGCCAGAAGAAGTGGATCCATGCCTTTTTTTTTAAAGGCATTAGTATAAAGTATAAGCAAACTGTCTGAACTGGAATTTGCCAATATTTGAAATTATATTCCAGCTCAAACAGTTTGCTTATACTTTATACTAATGCCCTTAAAAAAGGCATGTGTTCACTTCTCCCTTAGTGTACTTAGAGATATCTTGTAAAAATAAGTTTTTTTTAGTTTTCTTTCTAAGATGTATTCTCTTTGTCAAGTTAGAGACGTATCCATGTTTGTTTATTGGACATGTTCTGAATTCCCCGTTGGTCTTATTAAATATGACAATAATTCTTAATATTTTAATAGAAAATGTAACATTTGATATTTGATGGTTCTTACCACAGGTACAGAAAGCAACCATCAAAGATCGAGGCATCAGCCTGTTCCATGAGATTCCAGAAGAGCGCTCCTGTAACGATGCTAGTATTTTGCCGCACTGGTGCACCTGTTTGCAGCGCATACCTGTAAACACAACTGATGTCATTGTGGAGAAGATTGCCCTGAGTTTTGTCAACCGAATCAACAAGATGACACACCATGTGCAGAAGAAATGTGCCTTCTTGCAACTGAAAACTGTGAAAGAAGCTGCTAAAATGATTGCAACCGACAAAATTCTACGTTTCCAGAAAAGTCTCAATGATGTCCTTAATCAACAGGTATGGATTCTGCTAGGAATTATCTTATTGGAATATAAACATTTCTGTATTCTGTTTTGGAAATGAGTAGCCAACAATATACAAAGTCTACCAAAAAATGTATACATTCTTCAGAAAAGGAAAAACTTATCTTTCGTAGTCTTTAGACTTTTACCTGTAAGGGACCTTAAAGGATGTTGGGCATTGCAGAAAACTGACTACATTGCCGGGCGGGGGTGTCTTAGACAAAAAATTGAAAATACATGTACAGTAATTCCACAAGACACTTTGGACAATGTTGCCCAAGCAGTAGTTTGTCATACTAATAAATGTCTGGAAGCTAAAGGCTACCATTTTGAGCATCTCTTGTGATTGTAGAAACTAAAGGTAACTTGAATTAATCTCATGATACACTATTTACATTATTCAGATTATTGTTCTCATCTTGGTTGCCATATTTATTACATTTTGGCCGTTGTATGCTCTGGCCTTCTTCAGGTGGTTGGAATGTCGAACTGAACCTTTTATTTTGCTCACTGGGGTAGACTGTTCTAGTTCCACGTGCCATGTCTAATGGATGTCAGTTATCTCCTGTTAATTCCCTCTCCAAGTTCTCCACCACCTTAACCAGGTATTAACTCACACTCTTTGGGTTCTGTCACTGGATTTAACCAACGCCTTTATCCACTGTGTCCTTGAGGACATCTGTGTATGAATTTCTGGATATTATAAAGCTAATGTCTTCAGCAACCTTTTTTTTACCAGTGCTCATATTGCAATTTGTAATAAATATGGCGACAAAGATAATAGTCCAAATAATGTGTAAATAGTGTACATGATACCTCATCTAAGAAATATAGACAGAAAACTAATCTCATGATGTCTGAATAAAATTAGTATTACAATATTTATACAAATTTTCTTGGCCAGACTTTGTATATAGGTGCACAGATTATTAGTTAGAATGTTTGTGCTCCAACCATGAGACCCAAGTTCAAATCTCACTGTGATCAATCTGTTAAGGAGGTGACTTCATAATGTTATCAGAATGATATAATCTTAGCTTGCCTCCCTATTGGAAAATGGCTGAAAACAATACCACAGGTTAACTCAAACTTTGTGCGTGAAATTGGGTTGACAAAACTGTTCAGAAGCCATTGATCGTAGCATGAAGTCAGAAGTCATTGTGACCGAGGGTTTAAGTGTATAGGCTTGGTTCAAACTGCTGATCATACCACATTATGTTCTTTCTTCCAGAAACTATAACTAAAGTTTGTTCAATATAAATGAATGTAGTATAAACATCAGGTTGGCTTTTTGGATGTTGAAGAAATACAAATGGGTTTTAATAATAAACATTATTGCCAACTATAAACACATATCTAAAACATTACATTACATCACCATCTTTCTTTGAATCCATTCTTGAAGAATCTAACTTATATATTCTTAAAGAGGTGAGCCATAAATTAGAATCTTGCTACTCCCCATTGTGTGGGTTGACCGCACAAAGGTAAAGATAAAACTCCCACTAGACAAATACACACAATCACAAATACACATTATCATCTGATGCCCACTTAGACATACAAGAATCTTCACAAACCTACATACGCATAGAATTATCCATGGTTCTAATACACATGACATGTGTCTGACAAATGAGGACTGACCCAAACATAAGTGAAAATACCAATGTTTTCTGTCTTTTTGTTTGTTTTCTCTCATTCTCTGATGAAGTTTTAATAAAAGTGAAACATGTTAGATTGATATACGTTTCCTATTTGTTCTTTTATTTTATCATTGTGTTGGATTCCGATCCATTTTTGATCTGCATTTCATCTTTAACTTTAAAAAATTTATAGACGAAATTTGTCCATATTATTTAACAAAAATGTTTGACAGAATTATTGCTGCCAAAATACACCTTATATATATATATATATATATATAAAAGTGAACATAGAAGTCAACACTTAGAGGCGACAGTCTATGTTCACTTTTATATTTACACACGCTCTATCTTTGATAATGAGCACTTTATCCCATAAATATAGCACACCCTAAGGCTATATTTCTTTATATATATATATATATATATATATATATATATATATATATATATATATATATATAATCAGTGGAGGAAAGATATATGACAAAGTTGAAAAAGTTTTCATGTAATGTGTTTTGTCACTTAGCACTTAATTGGATTTAGGTTTCTTTACGTTGATGCAATTACAGATGTGCATGAATGAGTGATACTGGGAATTTTAAATTTAGAGAGAATTCTTTTTTCTTTGTGTTTTGGGGTATATAATCTAATATATAATCTAGCCAATTCCATTTAGATTCTTTTTGTTTCCATCTCTTTTGTTCTTAAAGAATTCCCATACTGTTATAATAGAAGATCTGCCAAGAATGGTGTTGCAAGAACCTGGACACAAATTTACTGTTGCTGAACAAGTGATTAAAGCACAAACATTTTCAGTATCTGTCTATATGTCTGAGATGACATATTATGTACACTATTTACATATATTCAGACTATTGCCCTCATCTTTGTTGCCATATTTATTACAATGCTTCGGCCTTTAAGTATCTGTCTATATTTCTGAGATGACATATTATGTACACTATTTACATATATTCGGACTATTGTCCTCATCTATGTCACCATATTTATTACAACGTTTCAGTCATTGTACGCTCTGGCTTTCTTCAGGTGGTTGGAATGTCAAACTGAACCCTTTATTTCACTCATTGTCGAACTAAACCCTTTATTTCACTCACTGAGCTAAGTAAAGGGTTCAGAAGAAAGAAGAAGGCCAGAGCGTACATGGCCGAAACATTATAATAAATATGGTGACAATGATGAGGACAATAGTCTGAATAATGTAAATAATGTACAAACATTTTCATCTTAGTGAATTGTTTTCTCTTTTAATTAGTGCAGCATTTTTTATGCCAAATTTATGCCAGTCTCATGGTGAGCATCTAATATTTTTTATGTGTTGTTTTTTTTTTAAATAACCCTTTTGTGTTCAGAGAATATTTTATTTAAACATGTTTCTCCAATATATATTCTTTAGTGATATTTATCTATTTATTTTCCAATTTTAGCTTTTATTTTATTATATATTTTTTATTTTTATACTTCTTTTTATTTTAATTTTACATACATATACATATATATATATATATATATTAAGCTGAACTTATTATGTAAGAAGGTCAATAGATTCATGTTTTTTGTTTATCCAACACAGATGTTTTTATCTTATAACAAGAATTACAATCTAATTTGGGATTTTTACAATGTGAAATCTCTCCAAAAATGTTTATGGCATCTCATTCATGACTATATATTTAATAGAATTTCATAATGTTTCCTTTTTATGTAATGGGGAGGTATACCTTAAAATATGGATCTGTTGTACAAAGGTAGGTGTTATAATTCTCAATTTTCCTGCAGAGGGTAGGTTAGTGCCCATAATCTGGTTGATCACAGTTCATTTCATGGGGAGTTGGAAGTGTTCAACTAGGTAGTTGAGAAAGTGTTCAACTAAACAGTTTGTGAAGTGTTCAACTAGGCAGTTGGGAAACCATCAAACCATGTGTCATTAGTCCCTGACCAGGCCCAATATATAGGCCATTAGACGCTTAAAGGAAGGTGTGGAAACTAGCCCTTCCCAGTTCTTTTATTTAGAGCTAACATTTACATTATTTTTATAATCCTAATAATATTTTTATATAATCCTAATAATATTTTTATAATCCTAATAATATTATTACCATATATTTCTGCATATAAGACAACCTTTAAATCCCAAAATTCACCCTTAAATTCTGGGGGTTGTCTTATACTACAATTCTAAAAAAGAAACCTTAAATTCTGAGCGATGTTAGTCGGTAGGCTAAGCTTGGCCTCGGTGTGATAACCAATAACGTAGATGAAAAAATTCACATTATCAAATAAACTGATAATAAAAATAATAAAACCATTTCTATCTTGTATATTACTGGAATAACTTCATAATAAATTGCCTATTTGAAGAATAATTCTGCATCAATGATATCAACTTGTGTCCATTCAAGCTCAGCTGAGAAAATGTAAACATTGAGTTATGATTGTGTTCACAGCAGCCTTCATCTTTTACTAAATTTTCAATAATCATCATTAATTACGGCAATAATAACATTGAAGGTAACATAATATTCATTTCTCATTAAAAATTCATTATCATTTTGGTGTTAAATGATAATACAATTTAGGTCATCATACTCTTATTAGTGGTATTTTATGATTGTTAATGAAGTATAAGTAAATGGCCATTAGTACACCAGGCTGTTTGTAACTGTTTAGATATAGAAAAAGAAGAGGAAGAAGTGTTCACAAGAGATCATGTGGTGATACATAAACAAAACAATGGTTTCCCTATTAGGGGACATGTGTAGAAAAAACATGATAGAATCAGTTTTGTTATTTCATTTATTTTGAATTTCTAAGAATACTGTAAGTAACAACATTTCCAATAACATCATCTTTATATAATCAATAAGTAGTTATTTTATATTACAGGTATAGGATAAATTCAGGAAAATTTGCTATATTTTTTTTACCTTGTCTTATCTGTGGAAATATATGGTAATTATAATTATTTGTCAATTATTACTTAATATTTTTAATTATGATGCAACTGCCATCATTGGTATAACATTACCGTTGATGTAGAAGACTGCAGATAGGCTAAAGTAAATGATTGTAATTAGCAGTTAGGGAGCCCAGAGTTATCTCTCTTGGGTAGTCTTTAATTTAAATTGCTCAGAAACCAGTGGAAGAATACTTAATTCCCCATATTAATAGCTGCTATGTTCTTGACAATCAAAAATGTATACAAACTTTGGTTGTTAGTAACAGTTTATTCATTCATTCACTTTTTCCACAAATTTCCATTCAAATTTTCTTCAACAAATCAGTCTATTATTTTTCTTTTTTATTTCAAAACCAATTTTCATGTTAAAAGATGTTATAATCTGAGATAATGTTAAATTTATATCTAGATTTTTGGAGGCATGCCTTCTCTATGTCTGTATATATTTAATACATGTTTGTGATTTATTTTAGGTTTTTTATGGCAACCGTGTAGATGCCATTGTGGATTACCAGCTGACAATTGAAACAACACCAGGAGGTGCACAATTTGAAACAACAGCTCGATATGATGAACAAGAAGGGACGTTTACACTTATGGAAGAAGTTAGCCGGGTGAATAGTTATGGCAGCCAATCGAGTTGCATTGATATTTTGGCCCTCAAAATGTACTGCTTCTGTGGCGGCTGACCCGACATGTTACTCAGAACCTTCTCATCTTGAATCATTACTATGTTTGCTCCTTAGTTTAAGGGTCGGGAATCACATTTTCTTCAATGGAAACAAAAAACTGGGCCTAATATTAGTGGGAGGAGAGATTTCGTTTTGAAAGAGTCAACATTTTGAATTGTGACATTTGTAGATGCAATCGTTTGGCTCATAATAAAATTTGCATTTCATTACACACACGCACACGCACATGTTCAGTAAAGATTTTGAGGGTAAGAACATGTCACCTTGGTATCCCACCACCTACTTCTTTTCCGGTGATGTTTTCAAATTCCTGATACTTGGGCAGCATGTGCCCTTACCTCTTCAGAAATGAATACAGATACACACAACATTTTGTTACACACAGAGAAAATATATATATATATATATATATATATATATATATATATATATGATATAGTTTTAAGATATGCTATATTTATGAGTTAAAGTGCTCAATATCAGGTATAAAGTGTATGTAAATATAAAAGTGGACATTGAGGTAAATACCCAGAAGCAACAGTCTACTTCATAGTTAAGTGCAGTCGCCATGTCTGATGATATATATATATGTATGTGTGTGTGTGTGTGTGTGTGTATTATGGCCTGACAGTATATATATATATATATATATATGTATGTATGTATATTTGAGAGGCTAAGAAACAAATAGGAAATATTTATAAATCTAACATGTTTTGCTTTTATTAAAACTTCATCAGAGAATGAGGTATGGAAAAAATTTCTGTTATAAAAATAACAGAAATTTTTCCATCTCTCATTCTCTGATGAAGTTTTAATAAAATCGAAACATGTTAGATTTATAAATATTTATATTTGTTCTTTATCTTATCAATCTGTCATATGCCGATCCATTTGATCCCAATTCATATATATACACTCATATATGTATACATTCCTTTTTTTTCTCCTAATGACTTATATCTGCACCCCATTTTCTGCACTTAAACACCCAGTATTGCTTTAGTACTATTTTAGTGCTATTTTAATTTTGAACTATGAATCAGCATCCATCCCATGAGCATCTGTATATGTTTTTAAATAAACAAAAAGCTCTATCTTGTGCCTGACGAGTTGGGTAGCCAACGAAACTTAAGTCGCACACCAAACGTAGGTATATATGTATTTATTGACATATATTTCTTAGCTTTGTCTAGTCACATTGAACACTATTCTTTCTACACCTCTTGGCTAAATTTGGTAATTATTTATTTGCTTACTTGTGTATAAGGTTGCTAATATTTAGTTATTTCATTTACCTAACCCTATACCTATATATATATATATATATATATATATATATATATATATATATATATATATATATATATATACTCTCCTGTTGTATTCAACATATGAGGGTTAAGTAGATCAGTTCCTAGAAACTGACAGCCCAACACCAGCCCATGAGATTTGGTTGTAGTGGTGAAGATATTGTACTGAACCAATTACACTTTTTGAAGGGCTGCATACAGAGACCTGGTGCACTATGTGCCACAAGGTCCCCCAATGACCCTCCGCAGGTTTTGAATTCAGAGTTGTCCTTCTCTTAGACCAGTTGCCATCCATGGCTATAGAACCCAGTCTATCCTGCTATTTACCCATAGCTGTAGGGAGAAGAGGAGGATTCGTACCTTCCCCAAAGGTATTAACATGCAAGTGAATGCAATGGATTTGACTGGAATTCGAACTTGGCTCTCTGATTCCTCAATCCAAGGCATTATCCATTACTCCACTATGCCCCCTATATATATATATATATATATATTGGATCAAAGGTATGAGAAAAACCCTTTGAATCTTGGAAGTTGCATGCATTTTCAAGACTAGTTTTCTATTTCACTTCAGGCCAAACAGAATTTCTTTTCGTTAAGGATTTTATCATAGATTCAATAATAATAATGAAATTAACCCATGACTGCATAAACTTTTCTTAATATTTTAGTTCTCTTTACCCAAGCTACCTTGCTAGTGGTAATCTTAGGACTGGCAGAGTATAAATTTTAGGTAACCTCATTTCTAAAAATTTGAAGACCATACAGTAATAGGTTAAATAGTTTCAATATCATAGCTTAGTAGGGCTTAATTAAAGCAAGGAAGGTATGAAAGTTAGTAATTATTAAATATTGAGGATACCTCTAACAATTTGACCTATAATGTGTGTGTGTGTGTGTGTGTGTGTGTGTGTATATATATATATATATATATATATATATATATATATATATATATATATATATATATATATATATATATAGTAATAATCCATTGGTATATAATCCAAGTGAATCCTAATAATATAAAATATTAAAACTGACCCACAAAAAGAGCTCAATGTATTTATTATAACAAAGCATATAAATTACATAGAATAGAAATCCAGAATTACCTCATTTGAATAGCTATTTCAGTCCAGGCCTTTAAACTCAGAGGTGTGAAGAAATTTATTTCTTCACACCTCTGAGTTGACAAGGCCTATAAGTAAGTCTTGTGGGCCGAAATAGCTATGTGAATGAGGTAATTTTGGATTTCTATTCTATGTTTTATATGTGTGTGTGTTGTTGAATCTCTGGAGCAGTCAGCATGAATTAAATAGCATAAATAGCTTATGAATTCAGGTGAAGATAACAACTGAACAAGGAGCAGTTGTTTCTTATGAAAATGAATATTTTAATCAAAGCCTAAACTAGAAGGACATTATAGTCTGTGTGCTTTGCTTCATTTTCATTTCTCTTTCATTCCATCTATTCACGGACACAGACATGTGCCTCAAATGTTTTATTAGCTGATTTTAAAGAATCTTTCACTCATATCAATGAAAGAAATGACAATTTTCACAAGTTCTTTGCAAATGAAATTAACTTTTTTGACAATACTGATAAATATTTAACAGCAGCATGAAAAGGCATGTTTTTAGATCTCCAATATTTAACTATCATGAAATTATAATTAATAAAATTATAATTTTATGACCCATCATTGTTATTTCAAAAATATAATTCTTTTTATTCAATACTATTATTCTGTTTGTTTGCATGTACGAACATTATACTTTTCCATCTACGATCAGAGTGTAGTATCTGTCTGATCCATGGCCCTTCTTAGTTGGAATCAGTTTTACTTTCAGACCAAGAATCTTATGTAATAATATTAACTGTGAAGGAATTGGGAAAGGTGGAGGGGTATAGTGGAGGTGAGTTAAGAGAGAGGAGGAGGAGATGAGAGAGGAAGAAGATGAAGTAAGTGTGTGGGAGGTGGTGGTGTTCAGAAAAGAGGTTGTGAATGATGAAAGGTAGGAGTTAAAAGAGAGAGGAGGAGGTGGGACACAGGAGGTGAGGGAAAAGATGAGTTAAGAGAGAAAGGAAAAGAGGGTGTGAATGAAGAGTAGGTAGGAGTTAAGGGAGAGAGGAAGAGGCGGGAAAGCCGAGGTATGAGAGAGAGAGAAGGAGAGGGAAAAGTGGGTGTGAATGAAGAAAGGTAGGACGTAAGAAATCAAGATAAAAATTAAAAGAAAACTGGGTGAAAGGAAAAAAAATAAGTTTGGAGGGCATCAAATGTTTTCTGGTTGAATATCAAGAGACAATGAGTGAGAAATTGAATGCCAACAATATTGTGATACATTAAAATCCTTTAAAAAGAGATAAAGCAAAAGAAAGAGAAAAGAGGATTTAGTCAAAATTATTTGTGCATTCTCTATAAGCGTATAAAATAATCCATATTTGTATGACATTTAATAAAAAAAGCAGTTAAGTAATAAAACATGGCCATGAATTTTCTTGGAATCAATAGCGAAGTTAATTTCTCTTTTATTGTGACCCTCAACTCTCATTAGCGGGCTGTTGATTTATAAAGAATTCTACCCTTTGATAGAACTTATTTTTTGTCTTGTAGAGTTGCTAACCACTCTCCTTGCACCAAAAAAAGTAGGGTGAGATAGATGGTTTAGTTGCCGACCATCTGACAAGGAAAAAAAAGGAAATAGTAAAAAAAGGCAAACCTTGCTAAGAGCTAAAAAATAGGAAATAGTGGAGAGCCATCATCACCTACATCCTGATGAGACACAGCACATAGAAGAATGAAGATTGGAAGGGATAAGGAATAGAATGAGAAGATACAGGCAAAAGGTGTAAGAAAGGGTAGAGTCATGAAATAATGGATGATCATGGGTGTTAAAACCTGTGAAATTATCACAAATCATGTATAATCCCAAATCCAATAATCCATATTTCTTGAGAATTATTTCCATATTTTTTTTGCCTTGAGACCATCTCCTTGATTACATATATGTTTATGGCCATACCATGTTGAAACACTGTTTCCCATGCAATCACCAATGTTAACCAACATTGAATCGAGTCAGTACCTTGATGATTGACTACTTGGGAATACCAGGTGCTGTAAGCTCGGGTAGTGTAATAGATAATAGCTCAGAATTATTAATCAGAGACACAAGTTTCAATTTCTGCTGGGTTCATTATATTCAGTTACACGCAGATACCCCTAGGAAAGGTATGAATCCACCTCTTCTTCCCCCAGCTATGGGTTAATTAGTAAGACTTATATTACTAAACCATTATTATCTCAAAAACACTTGTTACAATCTAAAAATATTTTCTGGCTTTAAATAATCTGCAAAGGGTTTAAGCCGTAGAAAATAAATCAACCAAAGAAAATGGAATATGAAATTATGCTTTAAGCCATTTTATCTTAGAATCACATTAAAGTGAAAATTCACCAAATACTGTCTGCTCTCGCATTCAAAATAGACAGGCCTGGCTGGTTATTCAAATTTTGATTTTGTTTCCAACATACTCACTGTTAATCCAGACCCCACATTTATTTTATATTCCACTTTTTAGCAACCTATTTATTCCAAACTGCTTTCTCTCTCTCACTCTCTCTCCTTTTTTGTTCCCCCAAATTAATTTTGAATTACCTAGCCTTTTGTTCCAACCTGCCCTTCTATTCCAACCCACCCTTTTGTTCCAACCTGCCCTTCTGTTCTGACCTACCCTTTTGTTCCAAACTGTCCTTCTATTCCAACCCACCCTTTTGTTCCAAACTGCCCTTCTGTTCTGACCTACCCTTTTGTTCCAACCTGTCCTTCTGTTCTGACCTACCCTTTTGTTCCAAACTGCCCTTCTATTCCAACCCACCCTTTTGTTCCAACCTGTCCTTCTGTTCCAGACTTAAGAGTAATGATGTCATAATAGGAACTTGGTGTGTGAAGCAAAATGACTCCCAGTTTTTCCTTCAATATTAAAAAAAATATATATATTTTGGCAGTTGAGAAATGTTTTTGTTTGCCTTAAGATGTAAATTGTGATGGTAATTTTTTTGGTTATAAAAATGTTTTAATTCCCAAACACAGTCAGCACATTGTGGCCATGTTCATAATTAATATCAAGAGCTGGGTTCTTGTTTAGTTTTATTGATATTAATTATTAGTTTTAAGTGTTATCCTTGATAATAGCTAATAGATTAGCTGAAAACGCTTCAGATCCTAAGATCATTTGAACAGTTCTTACACACTCTATGTCTAAAATAGAAATCTCTTGTGAGAAAACCAAAACATTTATCATTTTTTTATCAGTGTATATTGCATTAACAATTTTTTTGAAATAACAATGATTTTTTATGGATACAAGTCCTACTATTTAACCCATAGTAGGGAGGAGAAGAGATTAATACATTTCATCACTGTATTTGTATGTAAATGAATGTAATGAACTTGACTGGAATTCTGACTTAGACATAGGAGAAAGAAATGATGAGGATATGTAGGATAGATAACTGTTGACCCTCAACTTTAAAAGGTTTTGTTGTTGCAATTGGGGAATCTGATCCATAATATAGCAGCTCTGTTCAAATGGAACTTCCTTCTTACTAATGGAATACAAAAGGGAGGGAAGATGGTTCGCCACTGTGTATATGTCATGGTAGGTCTTAACCCAGAACTGGTGGTACAATACCTGTTTTAGAGATTATCAATTGATGTCCCCTGATCAAGAAATGTTGTCAAATATCTGAAAACATCAACTCCTTTCTTAAATTCATGTTGGATGTCGGCAGAGAAATTAAAGAATGCTGTAAATATTGTCAAATCAAGGAGGAAATAATACGGAAAATGATTTCTCTTGCTTACCATTCAGCAACTTCATTAAAACAAAAAGCACACAAAGAAATGTGAAAAACATTCCACGCTGGTAATTTATTGATAACAGTTATTTTTGCGTGTCTTAATGAACTTTGATTCAATAACTGTTTTCATTTGTTTATGTATAAAAATTGTCTCAGGAAACATAAGAATTCACAGATTTCATTCTATAAATAAAAGCAATAATGACTGTCATCATTTCGTTCAGTTTTTCTTCAATCAAACAACAATTCCAAAAGTGTCTTTGCAATAAAATTTCATTTAAAACAAAAAAAAAAAAGCAAAATCTTTTTCTTATTCAAAATTCTTTTCCAGGCTTATCTCATAATATACAGTGATATGAGTGCTTTGACATGGTGTAATGTTTATTAAATATGTCTCACTAGATTAATTATGACTGAGTAGTGAGTTTGATCATCACAGGGTGCTCCACATTTCAGGCCTTGTGCCATATTTAAGCTACATTTAGAAAATCAAGTAGGGCATTTTGACATGGTGTGTATATTAGCAAGCTTGTCTCACTAGATCAATTACAACTGAGTAGTGAGTTTGATCCCCACTGGGTGCTCCACATTTCAGGCCTTGTGCCACATCTAAGCTATGCTTAGAAAATCACCATAATATACAGGGACGATGAAGGCATTGATTTTATCTCTGAAGCTGCAATGGATAGACAATAAATGGTGTTAGAATCATTTCTTACGTAACAAAAATTCATGTCACAATTATTAAAAAAATAAAATTGGTTTTATTTCATTTGGAACAAATCTCTTGGTTATCATCATAAATTTAAACGTGCTGATCGTTTATAGGGCAAAAACGTCCTACAGAATTTCTTTTACTTACACTATTTTCATTGTTTGGACCATGGTCCACATCTTTGTTGACATATTCTGTTGTACGCTCCAGCCTTCTTTAGGTTATTAGAATTTCAAACCTAACCCTTTATTTATTCCACCAAAGTAGATTGTTCTAGTTCCGCGTGCCATGCCTCTTCTGTATATCTCAATTTTCAGTTATTTCACTTTCGTAACTCAACTCTTCAAGTTTTTGTTCACCTCTGCTGTGCCCAGGCATTGAATGTTGGTTGAAGTAATCCAATGACTTGACCCAAAGAGTTGGGAGTTCTTGCCAACCATTACACCACGTCAAAGTGCATTAAATGATGCTCTAAGCTTGAATTTAACTGAAAATGCGATACCCAGAAGAGGCATGGCACGTGGAAATAGAGCAATCTACCCCGGTGGACGGAATAAAGGGTTTGGTTCCAAATTCAAATCACCTAAAGATGAGGACAATAGTTCAAACAATGTAGATAGTGTAAATAGTTACAATACCTCATCTCAGAAATATGGACAGATCCTGAAGAAGTCCATTTACTATGAGTAGGAAGTCTGCTCATAGAAACAGCAGTCACAAAGTGGGTCGCCAGGCGTAGCGTTGAGTCGTACGCATTGCTGCACTGAACTATTGTATTCGCCATTATTGTATTATTAATCCATGTCCCTCATGTAATTAAATCTTTTCATAACTTATCTTTTGTTCCAGTGTTTTCTTTACAATATTATTAACCCGAAGCTTATACAGTGGCGATGTGGATAAGTTGGAAGAAGTAATACTCCAATAGTTTTTAAGAATTTATAGGTTGACCCCTGACCCTAATACTGCATCGAGGATGTCATCGGCGGAACTAAGGTTTGCCAGGAAAATGAAATCGGTGTTTGACAAATTATTACTTAGAATTAAAATAAAAGGTTGGTATGGTACGAAATTAACTATAAAAATCTTTCAAAGCTGAAGGTTAGGTTTTCTTCGGGATTTACAAGGCAGGAAAGGAAAATGGGGAAGGTGGTGAAATAGTAAATCGCATTGGAAGGATGATGTTTATGGTACAATGTTGAAATTAGCGACATAAAAGGCATTTAAACCAATTAAAACCAAAATATGCCAAGGAAATAAAAACCTAACAAAGAAATTTATCTATGGAAGTGCTGCACGATATTCCAATTATAAATATGTCGAACATAACGTGTTAGTCAAAGGAAAGGAGATTCAAGGGAAGTGAACTCAGAAGAAAGTACGTATTCAAAAAAGGAAGGTGTTGTGTAGAAAGACAACTGACTTTCTCGGCATTAATTGTTGAACATAAATTCGCCCATAAGTAAGACGTCCGCTCATAGGAACATGAGTCGCAAGGTGTAACGTTGAGTCGTACGCATTGCCACACTGAACTATAGCATTCGATCTTATTATTAATCCATGGCCCTTATGTGATTAAATCCTTTTCTTTACAATATTATTAATCAGAAACGTATACGTATATAAACCTTATAACACCGACTATATTTATCATCAGTGTGGCTAGACATGCTTCAAGCCGGGATCGAAAACCGACTGACTCAGTTGGAGTCTCTCATCCTTAGGCTATCAGCAAAATGGAATTTTTAACACGTTATTTATGTGTATATAAGCATTACTGGCTACTAGAGTGCTCAATTCATAGCGAAGAGCTTTTTGCGTTAATTAATAGCAGCCGGCAAATTCCCTTTCTTCCAAAGTGCTCAACCTAAGAGAGAGTGTGCACATATATATATATATATATATATATATATATATATATATATATATATATAAATATGTATAAATATAGTTTTGAAGTGTGCTATATTTGTGGGATAAAGTGCTCAATATCAGAGATAGAGCGTATGTAAATATAAATATAAAAGTGAACATTGAAGTCAACACTCAGAGGCGACAGGCTGTTTTATGCTAGACGCAATCGTCAGGCCTGATAATATGATATACCAATTTGGGTGTAGTTGCGGAGCCAACTACATAGGCAGAACCACCTTACGAATAAATCAACTCATACCCAGAAAAATTAGGAAAGGTGCGTTCCAATCTGGTGATGTGATCAACAATATATATGGCACCGCTATCGATGAGAACCTTATAAACAATCCATGCTGTGCCACCAATTTCAGCATTGACTCTTTCTTCATCCTTAGTCATGCTCATTCTTTATTACATTTGAAGGCATTGGAAAAAATCTATGTCAGGTCCAGACAACCTTTAAACCTGAAATTACACGGCGTCTAAGAATTTGAATGAAACCTGTCGTGTAATTTATTGGGTTATTGTAACGTCTTCCTTAATGTAGTCCTTATCGCTCACCCCTTAACCACCTTTATCTAGAGACGAGACGCGTTAGATTTGAGCAACATCCAGCCGACACACTGGGGTTAAAATAGGAAACTAAAATGATACATATGACACACTCATATCCTCTCTCCCACCTCACTTCCTCACTTCGTTAACTTTGCGTATACTTGATGAGGTCCGTAAAAAACGTGTGAATTTCTTTTCATTTTAGCTTTTGGAAGTAAAGTCTGATCATCCAGAACCCTGTTAAAGGGGTTATGGTGAAATAGCTTATTACATGGAATCTTAACGTGGTCTGTCTTTTATTCAAACATATCTGCTCTGAATTTTACATTGAGCTCTCTGGATATCATCCTCCTCAGGTCTACCCATACGGATTACCTAAATTTGCATTAACTATATATATATATATATATATATATATATATATATATATATATTAAATGGATTGCTTCACTGTCTTAACAGTAGGTTATTAATACTAATATTTAAATTGACATTACACCTAAAGAAGGCTGGAGAGCGCAGTGTTGTGATAATAACGGCAAAGGTTAGGAGCTTAGTTCAAATGTAAAGCACCACGAACGCTTTTCATTCATATTTTCAATTAGTCTAATTGATAGCAGTATTGTTCGAGTTATTTGTTTGGTCCGCCATTTACGCATAATTTTCTTTGCTTGATGACCGGCCATTCGTATAGTTATTATTGGTGATTCATTTCGTTTTTCCACGGTCTTTCACGTTCTACGTTCCCTTTCACAGAATTTGTTTCAAAAACGGAATATTTTCATTAAGATGAAGTATACATATATGAATCAACCGAGTTGTCTGCCCTTGTCGCTCCCTTCTAAGTCTCTCAATTCTCCTAACGACAAAAATTGACCACCATTTTAAACAATCAAATAAATTCAGACTTTGCTTTTAGATTACAAGAAATGGAATATGGAAGTGGATAAAGGAAATAAATCCGTAGCTGTCCAATGAAAAAGCGACACATTTCTTTAAATTTACAATGGAAATTTAATATATAAAGCTCAAAGTTTGTATGGGCGTACAAATATAACGTAAAACTATAGCATCATATTATTTAGGCACCTCCAAAGCATTTTAAAAATGAAAGATCTTTCTTGAAGCTTTTACTTTAGTTTTAATTCTAAGCTAATAAATTAAATTTAATATTTCCAAAGCAAAATACTTTGGTGTATTTTAAACCAAATTCGAATTGATTGGAATTTTTTTTTTTTTTTTTTTTTGGTTATCAGCAAAATCGATAAAATCGTCTATATTGACAAATCTGTCAACACAACAGCTTTCTAAAATAAAATGTACTTTTCCGAAACATTATTTGTGAAAAATTAGTTGATTTAAAGTTTAATTAACCTGAAATGAAACAAATATAACCTACTTTTAATTTAAACTATCTCAGAAAATCATTTTTTTTTAACAGAAAGCTGGTGTTTTATGAGGTATTGACACATTTATCAACAGATTGATGTTTAGCTAATTTCTTTAAGGGGAGATAACTGTAATAAAATTATGAAAATCGGCACGTTTATGGACACACAAAATAAAATCAAAATTCTTTTTAAAATATTGAGAGTTGCTGAATTGTAGTAAGCTTCTCCGCTTATGATAAGTAAATATAGCTTTTAGTTTTATTTAATAACAATATCACTTAAGCGGATTAATACGTAATTTTAAAAGTTTATGAATTATCTTAATTAAAATTAAAAGAAAAAAATGAAAACAATTTTTGTAAAAATTCATTATTCATCCCAAAACATTTTTTCGTAAGAAAAATTTGATGATTTAAATTCTCCGATGACTTGTCCTTATAATTAATATAAACATTCATCCCTACAAATAAAATTAAATGCGGTTGTTGGGGGGTAATGGATATAAAATAAAATATTTATAGCAAAATTTTCTAACACAAAAAAAAAACGTTTAAAAAAATAATGTAATTCGTTTCTGAATAATTCCTGAAAGTTTTTTTTACATTCCGCCCTTTATCTGATTTTTGAAAGAATTTCGAAATCAAAATGTGTTTTTCACAGCAAGAAGTATTAAAAGCGAGAGTGATACCTCGAATAATTTGTTAAGGTTCTAAAGATTAAGTGACCTTGACATTAAAGTTGGATTTTCGGTCACTGTCATTAAGCTGTTGGGCAGGACACATAAAAATATGATCGCCACCGACACTAACAGCTTAAAAAAAAAAAAACAAACAAAAAAAAAAAAACAGAACGTATTCCTAAAAATGGGCATTTGTCTACGTAAATATTTACTAAGCTTAGCTTAGTACAATACAAGGTCATGGTTTTCGGATCGGGTGGAGAACAGCAAGCACAAAAGCAATAAGTAATTCTGTGGATGCTTAATGTGGGTCTGTACCTGTGTATGTAGATATTTACTAAGCTTAGACTGGGTTGGTACAGGGGCACTTAGTGTGGATTCAACTCACGATACTAACAGTGACTTAAAATACTCATCCTCTCTCTATGAAAAGCTTATTTGCGTGTGCACGGATGCAGGGTTTTTTAATATTAAATATCCATTCGTCCGAATTTCAAACAATAATAAAATAAAAATAAAGAAAACATGGGCATGCATGTTAGATAAATCCTTTGTATTTACATACGTATTAATTCAAAAGAGTTCAAAAGGAGTAAAATAGTCTCTTGATGAGTCTGAGTCTGTCGGAGTTAGCTCCTCTTTAATTCGCTAATTGTCACTAGTGTTCACTCTCCCTATACTATAAAATACTAGGCGACTTAATTTCAGCGACTACGATGTAAGCTCTCACAAAAGATAAGCGTCTTCCCATCTTGTGGGAGACGCCGTGAACATGACACACACACGTACGTACGAACATTTCCCAACATACAAACTCTTTATGTTCACACACAAATGTTAATGTCTTTGTCACTTGTAAATTTGTTGTTAATACATATATTAGTTGACATATATATCTGCCTTATTTGTTTTCTTTTCATCTTCGGTTGGACTAAATTAGAGTCTGCCATGTTCTTGTAGTTGGATCTTCTAGCAGCAAATAATAGCACGTGTTTCTAATACAACAACGCTTAAACCCCCGCGGTCCTCTACAAGTCTCTCAAAAGGTAATTGGTTCACAGAAAAAGTTTTAGTTGAGAAAAGACTGGTCTCAAGAGTGAAAAAGCTATGCTTGAAAAATACTTTGACCGTTACCCCGTTAGTGAAGAATCACTGACCGTATTCAGTGTTACTGTAGCTAATTCTTTTGAAGTCGTCGACACCCAAGATTCACTGATCTTCTAAGATGTTGTTGTTCTTGTTTGAAGTCGTCAACACATGTTTCATACAGCACGCGCTGGTAGGGAAAGAAAAATAAAAGCTATGAAGCCACGCGGCTTGTAAACCAACGCATCTATGCACTTTGAAAGTAGAAACATGCGGGGGTCTATAATAATTTTTTCCCGAGAGTAGGCCCTAGAAAAAATAGGGTTTTAGTTTTCTCTGAATGGTTAGATATTTTATGGTGTTAATTTCTAACCAATAGAGACTTTGATTTAATCGGTGTGTGTTGTATCGTGGAACCTTTTGGGACATGTTTGAAATTTTGTCTGTTATTGGGTGGAAAATAAAGTTTTGGTGTGTAGTGGGGCGTTACGAGTGTATTTCGATTTATTCTAGGGGCTATTGAGTGGAAATAATTGTGGATCTGAATACAGTTTTGTGGCTATTTATATGGTTTATCTTTTTACTTTATTTTTTAATTTATTATTTATTATTTTATTGTTGGTTATTATTACTACGTTTTTTGTGTTTATCTGTGGGCTCGTGGTTTGTTAGTTTGTTTATTATTTACTTAGTTTATTTGTTTGGGTTAATTTATTTTACGTATTTTAGTTTATTTATTTTATTTTATTTATTTATTTTTGTTCGCTTTCAGTTTTCGAATTTTAAGTAACGTAGTAAAAATTTGTTTTCGTGTCTGCATTTTGAAATAGGTTCTGATCGTTTATTTAGTAATCTGTGTTGATCTGGGAAGGTAATTATAGCTATTTTTTCCTCCAGGCCATGTTTACAGTTTTTGGATTTATTGTTGTAGGATGTTGCTGTTTTCTTATTTTCTTTTATACTTTTGTTGTGATTTGGTTTTCGTTTTTAATCTCCTAGATATGTTTAGAAAACATTGTACTGTTTGCGTATTTAATATTTCTAAAGGATATTTTGTGTGCGTAGTTTTTGTTTCCAAGGTCATTCAGTTATGCCTATGTATATTTTTCTTCGTTATTTGCTGATTTGACAGTTGCTTAGTATATTACATTGTTCTGTAGGTAATTGCCGTTTAAGGGACATTCTTTCTTTGTTCTGCAGTTACTCCTGGGTTTAATTTGTTCAGTTGATTTGTTGGTTGTTTTCCCGTTTTTTTATTATTTGTTTCATGTTCTTGATGCTGATTTTTACTTTGTTTTCGCTGAATGGAGATTGTTTGATGCGGGGTAAGTGTTTGTGTATGAGATTAATTAATATTTTTCCTGAGTTTCTTTTTACGTTTTTGTTGTACGGTGGGTTGAACCATATCATGCTTTTTTTCCTGTTGTGCTGTGTGGTGTGTATGTGAGTGTTGCCGGGAATCCATAATTTTCCTTAGCTTCGTTGAATATGGTTTCACTGGAAGAATTGTTAGAAAGCCTCGGTTAATTTATTGTGGTATATGCTTAATTATTGATGGCGGGTGTTTGGAAGATATGTGTATATACAGTTGTTTATCATTGGGTTTTCTGTATAGTTTATATGTACCTTTTCTTAGGGTGACGCTGACATCTAGAAAATCTACTTCGTTTAGGTTAGTTTTATGTCTATATCTAATACCATATTTTTGAAAGCTTTTATGATAGTTTTGTCTGTGTTTTGTTTGTTACATTTTCTTAAGGTTATAAGATTGTCGTCCCTGTAGAGGCCTATATTCCTTTTTTCAATTATTTTGTTTAGTTCCTGTATCAAATGTTTGGCTATGAGCTCGCAGGTCTCTGCGCCGTCAAAGCTTCCCAATGTAGTGTTAAAGTTTCCTTCTTTCTTTATCCATGCGTCTTCATTGTCGAATAATAGTGATTTTCAGGAGTGTTTAATGAGTTTTATTTCGTTTGTGCTTATTTCTATGTGTTCTTGAGCTAAGGAGATGACCTTATTGGTTGAGAACTTTTAAGATAAATGCTCACTCCTGTTCGGCTGAGTCTCTCATTTTCTCTGAGTTTTGCTGAAAACATACAACGAGCTTCTCCTCCAGTTTTTCACCGGCCGGAGAAAGCTTGGAACGACACGCTGCACGCTGACACGTAAGCGAAAATAAACGCCACATATATCTTGTGGTTTATTGCAGGTTTTTTCTCGCGCGATTTGGGATCTACCCAAAATTAAAGCCCTGAAATACTGGCACTTGAGGAAAACTGGTGACATCTTCACCTACCAGATCAGCTTTTCTCCCCAACTCTTCCTCCTTCCAACTCTCTACCCATCTCAATATCACGACGCGCGGCCAACAACTCTAACGGACGACATCGGAAATAATCTGAGGGACAGTCTGTCCTCATTAACGGACAGTCTAGAACGTTGTCCAATCCTAACTGTGGCTATTAATATAGATTTGTAGATGAAAATCTTCAATGTCCGGTTTGTTGTCACTTGTTCCTAAAAGTTTTCATTCATTTATCTATTATTTTATTTTCTCTATTTTAAGTGGGTGGCTGCTTTGCAGACCCCAGTACATAGACCTTATTGCTGGTCGTAATACACGAAACGCTTAAGACTGGGATAAAATAACATACCATTCCCGTCTATGTGGATGTTCCAATTATAGTATTAAGAGGTGGTATTCACTTCCAGCATTAGTTGATTCAATCTGTTCTATTCAGTCGGCCTTTTAGTCAATAAAACACCGCGGACAACGTCGTTTCGTGACTTTATGACACAGGAGAGCTTAGATAGCAATAAGACTATGTGAAAGATACTCTCTGAAAGTAATCCAGGTGTATGTACCAACACCAAGAAGTTCAGATGAGGAAATTGAAAGGTTTACAGTAACATAAATAAAGTTATGGAGAACGCATTATGTTTCGGCTATTCTTTTTCAAGTAACCTTTCAGCAGTTTATGAAAAACGAAACCACTACTTTGTTGTGTTCCTTTTCCATCCAACTTATGGCCGGAAGATACCCCAGAAAAGCTAGCTTTGTTTTTCGTTTTTTCTTCGCCTGCTTTTCGCGATTGGTGCACAGAAGACGTGCTCACTTTATCACTTTGTTTGATTCTGCGTATGTCTACATTACGTACAATATTTTCTTTATTGTTATACACCTTTGTCGAGGATTTCTGATAAATAATTTATCAACCAGTTAATCGTTTTTATGCCGTTTGTGAGAAGAAAGAAAGAAATTATCAGGACATTAAAGGAAATCAGACAAATACGTAAAGTCTACTTTCACAAGATGGTCGACGTAAAAAACAAGCGTTATTTTAAAATTCTCCGCTAAAAAGATATTGCTCTGAACAAACGTAAAAGCGTGGACTTTGTAGAAGCGAGGTAAAAAACTAAATCGAATAATAAAGAGAAAGCACATGAAATTGTAGTGATTCCCGATAAAAATTAAATATAAAAATAAAATGCATAAAGAAAAAAAAAGAATTTAAATTGAAATAAGGCATTTGCGCTCTCCTTTAAAACCCTTATTTCTTTCTTTCTCTTTCTCTTTCTCTCGAAACGTCTCTTTCCATACTTTTCTCTCAACTAACTAGATGGCAACACTCATATAAAAAGAGGAAATAGAAAACTGACACCGGCCGCAAAACACCGGAAATTTGCAGGATCAGAGTCGACTTATTTGTGACTAAAAATAAAGGATGCTCCACGCCTAACTTCCGTTATAAAAATGAAAGAACGCCTGAAAATAAAATAACTTTGGCCAATCAAAAAAAAAAAATGACACAAGGAGACTTTTGATGTTAACTGAAACCAATGTTCACGCCAGAAACTTTGAGCCTGGTCAAAAGGATATAAACCTGACAACTCTGGGCTCGAGGCTACGGGGCCGAGAAAAATACAGTAGATTGACACTGACCTATTTTCTGAGATTACTAATATCCCTCTCATAGTCTGACTTCAAACTACGGAAACGGACATTTCTCCAGAAAGTTACTAATATCCGCCTAACGAACTTTTTGCTACACCGAATATCAAAGAACTCAGCAAAGGACTCACTCATCACAGTAAAGAAAATAAGAATATATTATTTATTTTAAACCCTTGAGCCAGTTCCTTTTATCCCAAAATTTCAAGTGATAGAAATCCACAAGATAATAGATAAAAAAAACAAAAAACAAAACAAAACATTAAAGGCGAAACTGTTATTGATACAAAGTTTTTTTATGTAAAGAAGTTCAGACATTCTATTCATCTTCCGAGATTGGCTCCTGTTAGGAAATTTGCTATTATGAGTCGAATGAGATTATCTCTTTGAACTTTCGATCATTGATTGATGATTACTATTGCTCTGTGAAAATTTTGATTAGTTCATCTGCTGTTTATTGTTGCTTAGACAGAGGAGCCGAGACAATTCTACTTGCTGTGTTCATTTTTGTTCAGGGAATAACATTAATAATCTCTATTCTTGCAGCGTTTTAAGACACAAACATGTAGATCAATCATTGAAAGTTCTGAGTTGAATGTACTTTTGTGTAGACCCGTGCAGTCTGTGTGTCTCTGACGTCGGTATTCGGTGTTCAAATCGAGCGAATAGAAAGATATGTCAAATGCCGAAATAGTTTTCGAAAAGCCTTTGGGTTGCGTTCGAAATTTTTAATGTGAGTAAAATCCGAATTTTGATAATAAAAGGAACAACAAAGACAGAAGATATATATTTTTAAAACCAAGCAGAATAATTTGACCAAAGATATGAATCTGCGTTTTTTTTTTTTTGATGACACAATAATGGATTCCGATAAAAATTTATAAAAAAAGATAAAAAGAATTCAAATTAAAAAAAATGCATTTGCGTTTTCCTGTAAAACCCTTATCTCTTTCTTTCTCTTTCTTTCTAAATTTCTCTTTCTATATTTCTCTCTCAACTAACGAGAAGACAACTCTCAAATAAAAATGGGAAGAAGAAAAAAAGACTGAACCGCTTAAATTCATGTAACCAGGGCACCAGGGGGAAAAGTTCGTCAGTGCTGTTGCCATGAAAATATTTGTAGAAAAGACAAAAGAAAGCCGTGTCTCGTCGGTGAGAAAGTGACTGAAGCTGAGATACTAAGTCAAGATTAAATTGTAGATCCTTCTTTAGAAATATAGATATTAAAGAGTAAGAACTTTATTTTTAGGGTCTACTTTTACAGTAATATATTTTTCAGTTATTTCATTGAATATAAAAAAATGTAGATTTCCAATTTATTGCAGAATAATTAATGCACAAAATGCAGTGTACAAATTTCAGTAAATGGTTATTATTTTAATTTTACACAGGCATAATTCTTCTGTGTCTTTCAACCTAAGTATGTAACGGGCGGTGGACGCTGCTACAAGCCATATTTGAGAATAAATCAGAAGGGAAAAAATGTTATATTTGTATCTTTTGTTTATTCGCGTTCTTCTTAATGGACGAGTAGTTAGAAAGTTCACTTTCTGACCATGAATCCCGGGTTCGAACCACATCATTCAAATTTACGATTGATTTACCAGAAAGGTAACTTCCTTGTGTTATAGGCCTATTGATGTAACACCAGCATGCAGCACCTTTGAAAAACCATACCACGGATCGACCAATGATTTGTGAATGAAACTGAGTAGACGGAACTTCGTGAATGGTTGTGCTAGCACAAAGTCACAAGTCATCGTGACCGAGGGTTTGATCATACTAGCCTTGTTCAAACTGTTAATCACGCCATGCGATCTCTCCCAGAAACTGAAACTAATGTCCACCTGGCATAGTTGCATAATATCAAATCCATAAGGGGTAAGGATAATCCAAATAGGTCTTTTTAATATAAAATATTAAAAAGATAGATCCATGAAGAGATCTCAACTGCCTCATCGGAGCGGAGTTATAAAAAAAAACTTCTATAACACCGATCTGATGAGGCAGTTAAATAAATAAAAGTATTACAGAACTCTTTAATGATGTATTGAACTTTTCCTTATATATATATATATATATATATATATATATATATATATATATATATATATACAGATAATCGATCCGTTGGTATATAATCCAGGTGGATGTTTTCTAAACATATCTAGGTGTTTAATTATTAAAACTGATCCACAGAGAGCTCGATGTTTTTATTTTAACAGAGCATATGTATTTTTTACAGCGAAAAACATTTACCCCAACATAGGGATAGTCTTAACTTTGAAAGTCTTACTTTGAAAATAAATTTAGAACAGTGCTCGGAGACAAACACTTAGAAGCTGATGATAGCCGTGAGAAGAACGGTTTGAAATCGGCTATCCCTATGTTTAGGTAATTTTTGATTTTTGCTATATATATATATATATATATATATATTATTTAAAAATATGTATTCATCACAGCACTGAAATTACCATGTTTCGAAACCAAAACCTAAATCTTAAAATTTGAAGTTCAGTTTCATTTTCAAGCGATGCTGAATAACTTTCGAAAAAATTGATTTACTCTATTTATAAGCTAAATAGTATTATATAGTTTAAGTTGGTGGAGGAATGAGGATTCGAAATTTTTTTATTAAGAGGCTGTTGGTTTTTTTGACGACTCAAGATACAAATATAATTTTTTATGGCAAAGTGAAAATCGATTATGGTTAGGTGTGGGTTTGAAATTTCTGTCTGTTGATACTGACTTCCTTTTATGCGAACGTGTCATCACAGTCTGTTTTTTTTTTTTTTTTTGTTTGTTTTTTTTGTTACACTACAATACAATTGGCATTATTTATTGTTTTATTTGTTTTCTTATTTTTTAAAATACATCGTGATTTTCTTAAAGAGGCCTTCAAATATGATTAAGTCACTATTTATATTTATGTTAAAAAGATCTAAAATACTATATTTATTATCTTTACTAATAAACTATATAGAGGTTGAACAAAATAATGGAAACACCTGGAAATTTCAAACAAATTTATTTTAATATGGTGTAGGTCCACCTTTGGCAGTAATTACAGTTCGAATTCTACGAGGTATTGACTCATACAAAGTTTGAATGGTTTCCAGAGGAATTTTTCTCCATTCTTCTGCCAAAACAGTTCTTTCAGTGATGATGGTGAAGGATATCGACTCCTTATTTGTTTTTCTAAGATACACTATAAATTTTCAATAATATTGAGATCTGGAGATTGTGGTGGCCAGAAAAGATGGTCTACTTCACTAGAATGTTCTTCGTGTTACTCAGACGCAATTTTAGCGGTGTGAATTAGTGCATAATCATCCCGAAAGATTGCGTTTCCCTCTAGAAACAGTTCCGCGACCATAGGATGAATTTGATCTGATAAAATTTTTAAATAGTCTTGACTTTTGATCTTGCCATGAAGGGAAACCATTGAGCCGGCAGGATTGGAAGAAAATAGTCTGTATCAAATGTTTCTTTAGGTTGTCTCCATACTTCTACTCGACCAGATGTCGGCAAAGGATGACTCATCCGAGAAAATAACATTCTTCTAGGGACCAGTTCTGTAGGTTTCTACTTCACTCTAAACGCTTTGAAATATTGCTGTGTGAAAGGAATGGTTTCCTGATTGCAACCCTTCCGTGAAATTCGGCAGTTCTTTAGCATTTATTTTTAAAAACAGTGCTCGATACACAGTAGAACATAATTTAATTATTATTTAAAAATATGTACTCAACTTGCGCATCACAGAAATAGATTTATTTTATTAAAATTATGTACAAAATAAATTACTGTGTGTCGGTTAAAATACTATTTTATAAAATTAAAAATAAATATGAATTCTTATGCTACGGAGTCTAAAGAAAACTGAATAAAATAAATAAAATCAGTAAAATGTGTACAAATGGCCAATAAATTGCCTGAACCACACGAACCTCTACAAAAAGTAGGAAAGAACACCATGGCACAATTCAAGCCGCCAGAAATTTGGAAACGGCATGTTGTACTGCTTGGCATTCGCACCGGAAGCTTCAATACGAACATTTCAGAGTGTTTGGATGTCAATCTGAGGACGGTGCAGAGAATTCGAAAAGAGTTGGATGAGTCTAATGGTGATTATGAAGGTACGGCACTCTGATCGTTCTGATAAGAAAACTACCAAATTTATTGGTGAGGGCCTCTGACTTAACACGGAGGACTACATCAAGTGCCTTGATGAGGTAGTTCTGTCCTGTGTCAAGAGGGTGACTGCTGGAAGACCCTACGTCTGGCAATAGGATTCTTCACCATGACACACAAGCAGGAGGTCCTAGTCATGTCTTTCAGACAATTTCTGAGACCACATCACCCCTTACATCTGGCCGCCTAATCCTCCAGACTGCACCCCCCTTGATTATTATGTGTAAGGCGCAGTTGAGCGAGAAATCAACAAAAGATGAGCTGAAGGCAAGGATTATGGTAGCATTCACCAACTCAAACAAGGAAACTGTCCAGAAGAGTCGCAAAAGATTCCGAAGTCGTCTGGAGGCCGTGGTTGACGCCATTGGAGATTTTATTGAATAAGTTTACTGTTTAGTATTTCAAGATATTTTTGTGTAATTTTGGTAATGGCTTAAGCCATTATCAAAGATGTTAATTACTGTACAACATATTAAGCAATATACGGACAAGACAGTGATGATAGTCTGTTATTGTTTACATGAATGATTTCCAAGCAACAGTAATCTGAAAGCTTAGATTAGATTAAAAAATATGGATCAATATTGTGATTTTCTTTCTTCGTTTAATGATAATGTTATTAAGCTTATCAGACGTTATGAAAAGAAATTACATAAAATAAATAGACAACACTTGTCTATATTATTTAATGAAACATGTATGAATGAAAAAATGTTGCCTAAATACACACAATATATATATATATATATATATATATATATATATATTAATGAATATGAAACACTTAAAATACGATAGGAAATAATAATTTCATGATAGTTATAAAAATAGCCTTCAATGTGTCAGACCTGCAAACCAAATATAAATGGAAAAAATGACTCCAGGTTAAATTCAAGAGATACAGATATATGATGGGAGAGAGAGAGAGAGAGAGAGAAAGAGAAGGAAAGATTCAAAATTATGAACATGTAATGGCGGCGTAGAGTGGGAAGGAAGAAAACCTGAGGATTTATTCTCAGTAGACTTTAAGGTTTCAGTTGACATATTTAATATGACATACGCTACACAATGTTGCATTTTGATTTAGAGGTTGAATGAAAATCTTGTTAAGTCAATGGGAATTAAGAACACTGTGTCACTTACTGGCTCAGAATCTGAAGTATACATATTCCATTTAACAAACTTTTATAAATTTATCTTAAAAAAAATTGTTTGGTTAGGGATATTTAAAAAAAATATTCAGAACTTAGCGAAAGATTTAATTTACCGTACAATAGTAAAAGTTGCTAATATAATTCCCCCAAGAGATTTAAATTAAATTACCCGAGAGATTTAAATAAAATAATTATTAATTATTAAGATATCCAGAGAAACTTAATTTATTCTATATTCTATATGTTAAGCAGGATGTATTTATTACATTTTAACAGGTTACGGAGGTACTTTAAATAAAAAGTAAAATAACTGGTATCCTAATTCTCCAGTGTTACGAGTTTAGTTCAAAAAGTATCCAAATTTAGTTAAAAAAGTATCCGAATTTATATTTGAATCGTATTTTAAACACACACCTATTCCTATCTATATATACATACATCTATCTATATTACAAATATATACCTACTCATTTACATATTTATAATAAAAAATATATCCACACACACACATACACACAAACCTCTCTCTCTCTCTCTCTCTATATATATATATATATATATATATATATACACATGATTGCTGCAAACCTGCTGCACTTTTGCACACTTTTCTACACGCATTAAATGTTGTATTATCAAGTAACGCGTAATCCGCTCTCTGGTGGCATTGATTCGTTCTCCTGTGATTTTTCAGACCAGCGAGAGTTGAATATATTCGGTCACAAACCAATTTGAAACCAACCTTATTACCATTTTGTCTTTCGTTTCATTTACGTACCCTTTTCGGACATCTCTCTTCAGCTTTTCCTGTTCAACACGTTCTTTCTCAAACAAATGAACCTCTTTCCTCCAATTTCTCGATCCAATGCCTTGCTTTCCCAGGTCAATAACATCATTCCTAAACTTAAAAGAAGTTTTCAAACAAACCTTGTACCCCATTTTCGGTTTGTGAGCCGACCGCTTTCCTCCTACGAGTTCGTCATACAGGAATTGCTTGGGGAGCCGTTCGTTCTCCATTCTGACTAAATGCCCGCTTCATCTTAATCGACCCTGAAGAATAATCGATTCTATGCTTTGAGTCCGGGCTTGTAATATTTCAATGTCACTAACGCACATTTGCCAGCGAACACCAAGAATTCTCTTTGGGGCATTGTTGGTGGAAAACGTTCAAGATGCTTGATGTGCTTTCTGTACGTAGTCCAAGTTTCACAGTCATACAGAAGAGCATATGGTACGCATGCATAATAGACTTATATCTTTGTCTCTGAAGAGATCCCGCGGCGACTCCGGAGTCGTTTTTCTAGTTTTCAAAACGCGCCACTTGCTTTACTTATCCGCAAACACACTTCGAGATTAAGAGTTCCAGTCATGCTTAGCGTTTTACCTAAGTACATAAACTTCCCGACCACTTTCATTACCATATACATAGATGTTGGGTTTTAATAGGTCTCCACAGGTGCTGGCTGGTACATAACAACTGCCGTCTTTAGACTAAATGTTAGTCCCAACGCTGTGCATGCTGTTTTAAAGGCACCCATCAAGAGCTGCATATCGGCCGCTGTATGAGCCACAAGATCACAATCGTCAGCATAAAGCAGATCTCGAACTAGGTTGTGTTTTGCACTTAGACACCTGATGTTAAATAGCCTTCAGGAAGTTCTATGGCGGAACAATTGTTGAAGACCATCTTAAACACCATAGCAAAATACAAAAAAAATAATGTTGGTGCTGGTATATCTCCTTGTTTCACACCACTTTCCACTGAAATTGGTTCTGCCAGTTTTCCCCCAAAATTCACAACTGCATTCATATCATCATGGAAGAGCCTCAGTATAGATACGAATTTGTCAGGACAGCCAAATTTTTTCAAAACCACCCTGCCCTATTCACAGTATCAAATACTTTAGTTAGATCAATAAACACTTGATACAAGTCCATTCGCTGTTTTACATATTTCTCCTGCAACTCTCTTGCTGTATCTATCCACTGTTACACGCCCACTTCTGAACTCAAACTGAGACTGGCAGAACGTCATCAGCAAT
>CAHIKZ030000672.1:0-30000 GCA_903632075.3 Acanthosepion pharaonis | reverse complement strand
TTGTACACGACTATGTCATCGATGTACGTCTCTACACCAGCCAGATCTCGCAGGCAATGGTTCATCATTCGCTGGAAGGTGGCCTGGGAATTTTTCATCCCAAAAAGGCATCACGCGGTATTGATACAGGCCATCCGGAGTCGCGAAAGCAGATATCTCCTTAGCGCGCCTCGGTTAGGGCACACACCAATAACCCTTCAACAAATCGAGCTTCGTAATATAAGTAGCCTTGCCTACTTTATCAATACAGTCGTCCATCCTGGAATGGGGTACGAGTCCGTCTTAGTGACGAAGTTCACCTTCGGTAGTCGGTGCAAACCGAACTGAGCCGTCAGGTTTGTCCACTAGCACGCAGGGGGAGGACCAACTGCTTTAGCTACGCTCGATAATGCCGTTCTCAGCATGTAGGCTATTTCTCCACGTAGGATTTCGGCTTTCCGTGGGTTGACTCGGTAGGGATGCTGTTTAATGGGGGTGGCATCTCCTACTTCCACATCATGATAAGTAACGGTGGTTTGGTTGGGTACGTCAGAACAGGCCCCTGAAATCCTCGATAAGGAGAGGCCAAATCCTTCCTCTCCTCAAGGGCTAAATGCGACAGCTTCGCACTTTAGGTCAGCTAGTACCTCAGAGTTGTGAAGTTTGGTGGGGTGGTCACCCCTTTCCATAACTTCTCCTCGGATCTCCGTGGGCTCGGGCATAGTGTTAGGCCCACTGATTACTAACACAGGGTCGGTCTTTCCCCGTTCATAGTAAGGCTTAAGCATGTTAATGTGACACATCTGCGTCGACTTCCCTGCGATCAGGGGTTCTTACGACGTAGTTGAGGTCACCGGCCTTCCTGACCACTTCATACGGGCCATGGAATCGAGCTTTGAGAGGATGTCCGGGCAAGGGTAATAACACTAGTACTTTTTATCCCCGACACTGAAATTTCGTTCGACTGTGTCTCGGTCGTATCGATCTTTCATTTTATGCTGAACCGACCGGAGGTTCTCGCGGGCCAGTTCACATGCTTCTGCTAGTCGGGTTCGGAAACGTGAAACATATTCCAAAATTTTCTGTTACTGGGTCTTCCCGCAACAAACCTTCCCTCAGTACCTTTAAAGGACCGCGGACTGAATGCCCAAATATTAATTCAAATGGGCTGAACCCCAACGATTCCTGTACGGATTCGCGAGCGGCGAACATTAGGAATGGGATACCTTCGTCCCAATCGTGTTGGTGGTCCAGGCAATATGTTCTCATCATGCTCTTCAAGGTGGAGTGGAACCTCTCAAGGCACCTTGGGACTGGGGGTGATAGGCGCTTGACTTAATGGATTTTATACCCAAACTTCTCGTAACTTGTTGAAACACCCTGACATGAAGTTGGATCCCTGGTCTGACTGTATCACCCTGGTAAGCCGACCATGGTGAAAAAAAAACTAACAAGGGCCTTTTACTATTTTCCTGGCGGATAGATTTCTCATGGGTATCGCTTCGGAAACCTGGTCGAGGCGCACATGATCGTTAGCAGGTATTGGTTCCCCTAACTTGTTTTGGGTAACGGACCAACACAGTCTACGATAATGCGACAAATGGCTCCTCGAAGGCAGGAATGGGATGTAGGGTGCGATGGGGGATTTTCTGGTTCGGCTTCCCTACAACCTGGCAGATGTGGCAAGTCCGGCAAGTCTGTACCGTTTAGGGAGTACTATTTGGTGGACTGTCGACCAGTCTTCTGAGGCGGAGATGTGCGGGGGTCTCCACTTCCTCATTAGTACCTCATTCTTAATAAAGTATCCAGTTGAACTTTCTCCAACTCATCCTCGGGCAATACGTGACGGAAGAGTGGGAGCTCAGAATCACTCCCCTGCTCTGTTATAAGTGCTCTCCTCGATAATGGAATGTCCATAGCGGGCTCAACAATACCATCGCTATTTCCAGTTGGGTTACATCAGGATTTATAAACGTCTGCGATAGGTCTATCACTTCGTCTTCTGTCCTATCGATTATCTCGTTTATCTTTTCATCGGCCTTCTTTCTGGCCTGTGCTCTGGTCACTGCACACGAGGGAAATATATCGAGATTCTCTTCCTCGATATCTTCGGTGTCTACCGAAGCAACCGGTTCCTGAACTACTTTGGGGTGGGGTATCACCCACCACCCGCCAATTCGTTTCCTAACAGCATGGATATGCCTTTCATAGGCAAACTAGGAACTACTCCGACCTCGACAGGGCCAGAAACTAACCCAGACGAGGTGGATTTGATGAAGGGAACGCTAACAAAGTTGCTGTTAACACCCTGTATGATAAATAAATTCGCCAGTGGCCGAATCCGATCCACACGGCACGAAGCTCTCCACAATCAGGGACTGAGGGGCCCCAGTGGCCCGCAAGATCTTCACGGATTTCTTCTTCGTGGGGTTATCAACGGGGATACAGCACCATTAGACACAAATGGCCTATACTCCTCCCTCGCATCTTCATTCGGTTTCCTATTTAGGGTAACGCTGTCGGAAGAAATTAGCCCTTGGGGTCTCTCTTGACTTAAGGCTCTGACTCGGCATTCTGCTTCGTCCAACAATTCGACACGAGGTGTCCTACTTTATTGCAGTAGTGGCACATCGGGAGTTTCCTCTCTCCCATTCGTCTGCCGATAAACCGGTGACGGAGAACTAGGATTTTGAGATTTGGTATCTCTCGACTGGGTAGTTGGCCTGAACTAACCGATCGACCAAACTTCGAATTCGGACCAGAACCAGATCCACGTCTTGGGTGTGGACCGCTTCCAAATTCGGATGGGTTGTTATGATTGAACGTACCCCGCTTATGTGTTAACGCGTATTCGTCAGCGAGGGTGGCCATCTCATATAAAGTATCTACCCTTTTTTCATCGAGGTAGGTTTTCAAATTATCAGGGACACATTCTTTGAACTCCTCTATCAGTATCATTTGCCTTAGGCTATCGTGATCTGCCTCGATGTTTTCGATAAACTCCATCTATCGAAATAGGTTTCTTTTGTCTAGAAAATTCTACATAAGTCTGTTTGTCTCCCTTTCGGCAGGCTCTAAATTTTTGCCGGTATGCCTCCGGCACAAGCTCATACGACTTTAAAATGGCCGATTTCACAATGCTATATTCAGCGCAATCTGTTACTGAGAGCGCGGCATACGCTTCTTGAGCTTTGCCTTTTAGTGCGGTCTGCAGTAAAATTGGCCACGTTTCTATGGGCCATGCTAGGTTTGAGGCGACCTTTTCGAAATGCTGAAAATATTTGTCGACGTCAGCCTCGTTAAACTGCGGGTACAAGTCGGACTTGCTTTTCTGCTAAGTCGAACTCACTACTTCTAGCTTCGTGAAGTTCCTTTTTTCGTCTAACTCCCGAAATCTAGTTTCTTGCTCGATTCTAGCTTTTGCTATTTCAGCCTTTGCTCTTTTCAGCTTCGGTTCTGACCTTAGCCTCAGCCTCAATTTTCACTTTCTCGAGCTCGAGTTGTGCCTGCGAAAGTTCCGACGTGTCTAGTGATAATTTACTTAATTCTTCTACGTCGAAAACGTCGTTATCTACCATATGCTCACAGACTATCCTGACTAGCTGAGTTTTTTTCTCATAGACTTCGTTACCTCTAGTTCTAATTCCTTCCCTATTTCAACTATATCATCCTTCTTAAGCTTACATAATTTTTCCATAGAGGGCGATGCGAGAAAACTATCTATAACCGACATCTTGGCCTGTAGTTCGCCGATACCCTGAAGTTGTGCGATTCTTACTGAGTGAAAAAAACAGGGAGAAAAGATTCTCGGAACGAGCCCCAATTTTATATGTTACGAACTTGTAGCATATAGATGAACCACGGGTTCTAAAAAAAAAGGAAAACGTGGTTTCTTTCTCGGTCTTCACTCAGAAATGGAAGCGACACAAGGAATCAACGAAGAACAGACGCAAGACGATGGATTTCAAAATTAAACATTTATTTATAAATATATATATAACGAAACAAAGAAAGAAAAAAAAAGAACATTCATTTAACAAAGGGGGAGGACATCAGTAAAGAATAGAAGGCGCGAGCGAATACATACATATATGAAAATAGATCGAGCCAAAAGAACCAACTTATCTTGCAGTCGGGCTGGTATCTTCACAAAGTTTTGATTCGCCGAAGCGAGAGTTCTGATGATAAATCAGTATCTTGGTCGGCCGACAATGTTCCTGGATTCTTCTTCTTTTCGCAAGTGTTCGTGGGTCCCCAGCATTTCATACAGGCATTTGGTTGGGTTGATCAGTCAATAGCACCCTTTCAATCACTGGTCGATAGACTTCGTGGTCTTCCTCATCTCAGTGGGCGGTCTGACGATTTTTTTTTTTGCCCAGCGATGTTCAACTGCCGCTGGTCAGAGGGAAACTGAAAAATCCTTCTTTGGTTTTCGCTGTCCCCACAGACAGTCACGTGGGTTCCTTCGTCCTTGACCGGGTACGCAGGAGAATAGGGCGCAAATCACGCAGTGTTTGTGTGATGGCCAAAAGTTCAACGCATGCCCCGTACGTCCTGATCACGTGAATCGCAGCATGAGACCCTGATGGTGTCTGGAGTTTACTCATGGTCAAACGCGAAATCTTAGAACCAGGTCATCCTCGCGTCGGGTCACTTCTAAGTTCACGGGCCCTTGTCTGGCGGGTGGAAGAGAGGATAGGGAGAAAGAATTTGTGAAGAGAAGAGGGGGTATGGCTGATCATAGAATATATTCGCTTGCGAATCGGAAGCATTGGATTAGATTTCTGTTTTTATCTATTTATTTATCTTTCTTTTATATCTAACTAATTTTCTCTTTATTTAAGATTTTACTTTAGCCTAACGCCTATATGGTTAATGAAATCGTTGCTACGTGACAATATATATACACCTTATGAATAAAAATGACAATAGGAAAACTGGTAATCAAAGCAAAATGCGTATTTTGCTTTGAAAAAGTCCACATTGGACGAAACGCGTCAGCAATTACCAGTTTTCCTATTGTCATTTTTATTCATAAATATTGTCTTCTCTACCGGTTAAATCGGAGAAATTTTCATATACACCTTACTTTTAAGTGACAGAAGATAATAAACATATTCCTGTGAACAGTTGTAACAACATTAAGTCAATGAAGATACAGATTGGGAGATATATAAACCAGGCAAAAGAGTTCTCATATATATATATATATATATATATATATGTGTGTGTGTGTGTGTGTGTGTGTGTGTGTGTGTGTGTGTGTGTGTGTGTGTGTTTTGTTAAATAATTTAGACATATTATGTCTATTTATTTTAGTTTTAATCCTTTCAAGTCCTAGACTTAATTTCTTGTTGGCTGTAGAAAAAAGTGCTCCATTATGATAATAATAAACGAATAAGTTAAAATTCTGGAAGCACTTAATTGCGTCCAAAAGTACATAAAGTCAACTACGAGCGCAACAATAAAGTTCTTAACTGTTTGTAGCAGCAAAATGTTATATAAAACATACTAAATTAAAATACTATAATTAAAAAAAAAAATTTTTTAAATAAATTAAGTTACCTCCCTTGCATAACGGTGAAAAAATATTTTGAATTTACGGTGTTAACGCATAACACATCCATAGATATGCAACCGCTGAAGATGGTCTCAGATGAAATTGAAAGGACTTGGAATTGTTCTTAATTTTCTACAGCCACCAAGAAATAAATTCGTGAACTTGAAAGGATTAAAACTAAAATAAATAGACATAATACGTCTAAATTATTTAACCAAACATGCTTGAATATATATATATATATATATATATATATATATATATATATATATATATATATATTAAATTAATTGATTTAAAAAATGTTTTTTCGCTACAGTTCCAACCATGTTTCCAAAAATGAAGTTAAAAACCCCTGATTTTAAATTAAATTAAATTAAAGTTTTCTATTTCATCTTCAAGCGAATTTTCGCTTGAAGATGAAATGAACTAATGCTTTTAATTTAATTGCAAAATTAACTTATATTTTTGAAACATGGTTGGAACTGTAAAAAAAAACATATTTTAAATCAATTAATTTATAATATTAATGCTCTGTAAATTTACATTGAGCACTATTTTGTAAAAATAAAAATATCTATAAGAACACCGGATTTTATATCTTACTGTTCTTTTTTTTTATTTATATACACACACACACACACACACACACACATATATATATATATATATATATTCAGTTGCATCACTGATATTGAGTACTTTCCACTAAGTCCCGCATATATATATATGTATATATATATGTATATATATATGTATATATATATAAGAGAGAGAGAGAGAGAGAGAGGGAGAGAGAGAGGGGGAGAAAAAGAGAGAGAGAAAGAAAGACAGAGTGAAATAGATAAATTAATATATATATATATAGAGAGAGAGAGAGAAAGATGCGAGTAGGGTAAAGATGTAGATAGATTGAAATAAAGATCGAGAGAGTGAGAGAGAGAGAGAGAGAGAGAGAGAGAGATACACAGAGAGAATATAATTTCAAAAATAAATAAATAACTGAATAAGAAATCAATTTTCTTTTTGGAATTTTATTTCTCACACTAATTCGTTATTTAAATCATTTACAAAATGTTACACACTTTATTTCATAAATAAATACACATTTCAGAAAGATGAACACGAAACAACAATTTTGGGCCAAAACGACAAGCAGATATTCTTTTCAGTTGCAAATATGTAGTTGTTTAAAGTTTTTTTTCAAGTATAACACACACAAGGAGCGCCCAGTGACGATCAAACTTACTATTAATGATTTACAAGTTCAGTTTGTTGTCCATTACCCCATAGCAAGGCATCCTTTAGATGATTCGTGAAAAGAGATTTATTCACCTTTCCACAAAGATAAGATTATCTAGTTCTTTCGGCACTGTTTTTCGGTACACCGCGGACATTAGGGATTGATCCTGACCCTACTCCGAGAAGTGCAATGCGGAGGTGCAGCCTGATGTGACGGCTAGAAATAAATATTCGTTTTTTTTATCTTCTCGATCAAAATGCAGAAAACTCGTTTTAAAGTATGATATCTGCTATTTTCAACTTTTATTAGCGCCATCTGTCGTCCACAGGAAGTAATTTATGACTAATTTATTAGCGCCACCTGGCGTCCACAGGAAGTACTAATTACTGAAAACAACGAAATGTTTATAATTTTCTGACTTATTCGAATTTCTGTCCTCGTTTTTTGTTTGATATCGATGTCATTTGAAGAAAATTCAAAATCACTTATCTCTAAAATCAAACAAAATCATAAAAAAAGGCGGATAGGAACCCGCTGTAATAATACCAAAAAACCATTTGACACTGAACTTTAGCCTAGAAAAATACACCACCTAACAGAAGGAAAGTTAGTAGATATTTTTTTATCTCGTGACCCGTAGGTTCATCATGTGTACTGCAGCCACAGTAGAAATGGTGTTTCTTGGGCAAGATATCCTGACAGAGCCCAGCCCTCTCTAGGCTTTGAATTAAGAATTCTTCTTTCTTCAGTTTGTCCTGTTATTTACTCATAGCTGGGTGGAGGGAGAAGAAGAGGATTCATACCTTTCCCAAGAGTATTAGCACGTAAGTGAATGTAATCGATACGACTGGAATTCGAACTCGGCTCTCCCATTCCTCAACCCAAGCCACTATCTATTACTCCACGATGCTTCCCCTTAGTAAATAGACCTTCGTTAATCAAGTGTTGTTGTCATCTCTTGAATTTAATCACTGAAACAAATAATGAAGTTCATATAATTTATTTATGTGGGAACGAACGAGAAGCAATAATTACTCCATGCAAGATATGCAAAAGAATCTGATGATTATTTGGCCGAAACATTGTTTATAATAACATCTGCAGTAATCAATGATGAGGACAATAGTTCAAATAAATCAAAGATAATTGCTTACCTCAAAAATTCAAATAAAAATGAACAATTCATTTAAAAAAACTCAAACGCAGAAACGTATACAATATGGATGCGTATCTTCAGATATTTTTCAAGCTTCAAAAATCTCCAGTCTCTTGCTTTCTTCTTTTATTCATTTTAGGAGAAATCAAGTTATATAATTTTAAAAATTATCTCTTTATTATTTACATTATGTACACATATTTACATGTAGAGGTGCGAGTGAACTGACGGTTAGACACATGGAAAATGAAGCCGGTGGATCGAGATTAAATACCTGCTAGGGCAGTTTATAGCTATCTTGCACTAACATCCTTAAGAAAAAAAAACATTTCTTTCCCTGTATCCAAGTTATGCGTTAAACAGTAGGTTAGACATGGCTTTCTGGTCTTGATTGGCAACCAGTCTACGAGAAGAACAACTTTGAAAACCGCAAAGAAAGCAACGAGAAACTACACTATTTTCCCCAAGAACAGTCATGTTAATGCACAGTATATATGGATATTTAAAAAAAGGAAGCTGTAGAGAGGCATGACTGCCTGCGTCTTGAATGAACATGATAATTAAAAAGATCTACATTTTGTGATATCCAGTGTTTAGTTGTTACTTGCTATCCAATCAGCATCTGAGACGTCATTGTGTAGACCCACCCCACGAGTTTTTTATTTTTTGACGCCCTGATTGAAAAGTCAAAAGAGAATAATTGCTGAAATTATAATTTTTAATATTATCTTTTTTTTTTTTGTCTTCTTTTTTGTTGATAAATATTTGCATTAAATTATAAGACTTTTGCGCACATTTTTAACTTAGGCTTTGTATCGTAAGTTGTTCAAATTTTGAACCCATAGTCAAAAAGGGATGCGATGTAATTTATTTTAATAAATCATAACTATTTCTTTCTTTTCTTTTCTTCTTTCTTTCTTTCTTTTTTAGTATAGACTATTTCACCTAATGGTTGTCGATTCGTTTCTCAATCTACAGGATCGTACTTAGAAAAACATAACATTTCCCTAAATACTTTTTTTATGTAACAAATTGGCATAGAAATAAATTTGTACCCATTTCTGATATTGTCAAGAAGTTCTTCTAACGATTATGTCCATACTAATGTCAAGACATATATAGTGTTTTATTATTATTATCATTATTATTTTAATCAATTCACCCCAAGGAAGGCGATAATGCCACTAAGACGCAATGAGTTACTGTGAGTAGTGGAGAATGAGAAAACTTTAGAAGGATCCGGAAACCCAATCCTAAACAGGAAACAAAAGAGAAACCTCTACTCCTGTTCAAAAGACCTGGGAATGGCGTGAACCGGGCGATAGGCGAACCTAATTTTGGGGTAATAACCTTTTTAAAATGTTGTTGCTTCTAAAAGCAAGATTTACTCATTTGAAATGTATGGGCCAATACCGAAGGTGCAGACGTAAAATTCGACTTCTTGGCAATAAAATGAATACAATTTTCATAGAAAATGTCATTTTTCGATTAAAAAAAAAACAAAAACAATAGCAATTGATGTTTTCCTAAAAGTTAATGAATTATGTGTGGGAAACAGAAATTATTATTTATTATTTAAATCAGTTGACCTGGAGATTTAATTTATTTTTTTAGGCATATGTTCCCGTCTTTCTTTCTTTATAAGTAAAAATTCAGAAGTTTCAATAAAAAATTCAAGCAAATTTCGGGAATTTTTCGTTAATTCTCAACAAAAGTTAACGTCCAAATTTTTAAAGTACGAAAACCCAAAAAGAAAAAAAAATTATTTTCTTGTTTACCTATCATTTCAATTCGTGTTGTTATTTTGCGGTCCGACTTTAACATTAATTTATCTTGAAGAAGAAAATTAAAATCATGGCTGCCTTTCTCCCGAACGGTTATTTCTGTATCTCTTTCAGTTAGATTCTATTTTGGGTCAAAAGCTGTTCATAGATTTGTGTAATGCTACCTAAAGAAAAAGCATCTGCTATAAAAACAAAAAAAAATAAAGTTAGAAAAATATAACGATATATAACATAGCATTTTCGGTGTGTGTTCTTTTTTTCATTAGTAAAATACTGCGACAATCCCCGTAAAAATAAATGCAACTAATTTTTGTGATCAAATATCCCTCTACTTAAATCAGCCCACCTCTGGTGACGTGCCTGTCCCCACTTGACCAAAAGTTTCATAACAAGTAGGACTTAATATGTTGAATTTATTTTATTAATTATCTATCCCCGGAATTAGGGGTTAAGCATTAGTTTTCGTTGTGAAAACTAACGAAAAAACATAATGTTTGGCGGTCGTTTCCGTAATGGATCTTTTCTGTTAATTCACACCAAAAAGTTACTTATCGCAAATATTATTAATTCACCCCAAGAAATCATAAATTTTAAATCAAAGTTAATTTGTCTTTTTATTTAATCTTTGACACTCTTTTAAAAAGGAGAATTTTAAAGCAATATTTGTTTAACTTGCCTCGCAACAATTCCAATCTCCAGAATTACCAAAAATCAGGGAGTTCTTCACATTTCGTAAAGTGCGGATGATAGTCTAAGTACTTTCAAGGATATTTTTTTTTACAATTTAAAAGAAAAAATAAATTTGTTTTTGGCTTGTTTATCGAGGTGAACGCGAATGCTGACCCCACACTTAGAACTAGTGCACTCGAGTGGCCCACGTTTGAAGCGATCGCAAAGGTCAACCCAACCAGGCCGGGTGCAATGGAAGGGCCTCGCTCTGGAAGAATTTGGTCTGAATTCTAGTAAATATAAATTCTTTTTGTTTCGGGGTGAATTAATATTTTAGGGTGAATTAACAGAAAAGTTCCTTTAAAAATTATGAACATTAGCTTAAATAAAATGAAAACAACAAAAAACAAAACCTCTAAATTTCTCCTCTCCCGATTAATTACACACGTTTACAATAATAAAAAGGATCAATTTGTACTAATTAAAAGCAATTAAACTTGTTTTCTTACTTAATGAAATCAAAATGGCAGTTCATTTTTACTGTAAATGAAATGATTTTATTTTTTCTAAGCGGTAATTTGAAAATAAAGTTTTTTTTCAAAACCGCGTTCCAAAATCAATGAGAAGGAGACACTAGTCACGTGCTAATTATTTCACCAACAAAACAGGAAAACGCGTGAGTAGATTAACAAATATTGATTTCATTGAAGCTGATCTTTTTTTTTTTTTTAAGCAAACGTGGTATTAAAAACAAACAAAAAAAAAAAAAAAAAAAAAAACCAAAACAAAACAAAACAAAACAAAAAAACAAGGAGGCTGGAGACCGGTGGTTTGGCTGTTGATATAATTTGCGACAAATGCTTTTGGTCACGTGGACTGCTTTTATAACAAGAATAATGACAACTCACTCAAAAAAAAGAAAAAAAGAAAGATTGTTTGTTGAAGAGAAAGAGAGAGTTGTAAATAATTATCACTTGAGCATGATTAGTAATGAGGCGTAACACAGAATTACTGATATCCGCACTTCCTCATCCTGTGTCTATTTTTTCTTTTCTTTTTTATTCTGCTCCATCCTCACCTTCAAATTCATCCTTCCCATCTAATTGCATTTGACGCACATTTTTTTTTATTTTGCTTATTTTTTAATTTTGCATTCCTCAGTCCTTCGATGGATCTGCTCTAAACTTGCAAATACACCCAATAGCAACATAAGTAAAAATAACGCATTCAAATTCGACGTGAAAAAAAGCAGTTTTTAGAAGAGGCGGGGGATAATATTTCAAATTTAAAAACAATATCATTAATTTTATAATACGTTATTTAATTGCTTTCATTCTTTCTTTTATTCAATCATTCCTTCATTCTTTCATTTCTTCTTTTTCTTTCTTTCTATCTTTGACGAGGAATGGTATTTCAAAATCCTCAACCAATGTCCTATTAAAAGATATTCCACGTATATTTACATATTTATCCTTTTTAACTCTGTCAGAGAAATAATTTTCTATGCCGTTCTATAATTAACATATTTAATTCAAGTGCAATAAAAAAAACAAATATGCAAAGAAAGAAAAGGCAAATAAACGCCAACGACATTTGCAGAATTTAGGAGTAAATTTAAAAGCTTGCTATTTGTAAAAACCTTCAATGTCGTAAGAAGTTGTTTTGTGTATTTGACAATACGTGAAGCGTCAAGCGTCGGGGGGGGTGCTTTCAGAGCAATTGGTCCGATTGGTTTAAATTTGACACTGGAAGTTCAAAGAATGAATGGATGGGAAAAGAAAAGAGTGAAGAAAGAAAAGATCTGGAAGATGAATTACAAGGAATAGTCAAAGAAATTGAGTTGTTCGCTCGAATGAAACATAATCCCTAAGAATGAGAAAATTAAAAAAGAGAAAAAATGATAAATGAAATATATTGAAGAGAAAAGAAGAAAGAAAACTGTAAAAGAAAGAAAGAAAGAAAGAAAGAAAAAGAAATATTAATGATATGGTTTTCAATTTGTAATTGTATGTTCAATTGTACTAAATTTCATTTTAGATGAGAGACTAAATTAAGATTGGCTTCAAAATAAGAGACTGTATGAAATAAAAAAAAAACATAAAGGCGCACATGCATATTTCATTACATATGATAGAATATATAATACATTATATATATATATATATATATATATATATATATATATATATGTATATATATATATATATAATATGAGTAAAAAGTTTGTCACTTAGCTGACTCATACATTGGACAATTTATATTCAAATTTTCACTGAAACCAAGCAAATGACCCAAAACATACAAAAAATGAACAGAAAAATATTAAAAAAAAAAATTCAGTTGGTTTTGAAACTAAATTTGTGTAAGCAAAAATTGTCCACCAAATTCAAATTAATATATATATATATATATATATATATATATATATATATATATATATATATATATATAAAATGATAAAATATAGTTTTAAGGTATGGTATATTAATGGCTAAAAGTGTTCAATATCAGGGATACAGCATATGATATATATATATATGTATGTATATACAAGAAGGTGTTGAAAAGTTCTCAACCCATCCTAGAAGTTGTTCCAAAGAAAATTCTAGGAAATTTTGGGAAGTACGTCCATCCGAAAAGTTTTTAGCACTCAAGCGTCTTTTTTTCTTTCTTTTTTTCCACCCGAATTAGATTTTATTGTTTTGACTCTTGAACACATCCCACAGTTAATGGTGGGAGCAAAGATTGTGTCTCAGGAAAATTTGTCCCATTTTGATTGATGCCAATAAATATTCCAATAGTACGTGAAAAAAGAATAATTTTGGTTTTTCCATTTTTTTCAAAAATTATATGACTAAATTGTCGGATGTATAATATGCAAGATTTACTTTCCCTTGTCCACTGCTTGTTTCACTGACGCTTTCCTCTTCGGGCGACCGGCAAATTCTTGAATGTCGGTTGCAACCAGAATTTCCTGACGTTTCTTGATCTCGATAGAGGTCTGACATATCCTGGGCGATCTCTTTCGAGTAGCAAAACCGGTATCGGGCCAGGCGTTTCTGTATAGATTTTGGTAGCCGTCCCCACACGTACTCCTGCCATTGTTGTCTGAAATAACGGTCTAAGAAGCCGTAAAAGAAAGGATTAAACATTGCATTGCTTATCAGTAACGAACGGGTAATCACCTCGAGGATAAGCGGCGGACACCAAGGGTTCCATACTCGCAGACCCCATAAGAATTGTTGTATGAAGTAGGGTACAAAGCAGACCATATAACAGAGAACAAGAAGCGAAAGTACACGAGCAGTTTTTAAATAACGCAGACTCATAAGAAGGCTGCGTTTGCTACGATCGCCTTGAAAAAGAGACGAACTCGATCGTTTAAATGCGGAGACAAATTTTTTCTCGCGTTTCCAGGCAAATTTCAAAATAGAGAAATAATGTTGGATGATGATGACAGTAGGAAGCAAGAAGCCAATGTTGAAATATAGAGCCGCTGATAGAATGTAGACGTAACGTCGGTTGTGGGCTTGGAGAATCGGGTGGCCGGCTGTACAAGTTACGTGAGACGAGCTGAAAGTGATGATGAATGGGACGAAGCCGACTAGTGACGAGACGGACCAGACGAAACCGATGGCCATCTTGCAGCGCATCGGTGTCATAGTATCGCGGTAACTTTCATATTTCACTATCAGTCGGTAACGGTCCAAGCTGATGATGGCGATGCTCCAAACCGAAGCGGCAGTGAAAAGAGACGTAGAAAGGAAAAGCATCCCGCAAAGGCCGATGTCAGAGTCAGGAGATAATAGACGCCAAATGTGGAACATGGTCAGGAAAAGAGCACCGAAAAAATCGGTTAGTGCAAGATTGATAATGAAGAAATGGCTTGGTTGGAGATTGTTCTTATTCATGAAAATGGCTACCGTCAAAATGGCGCCGTTCATGAGCATACTTAACAGACCAAGAAAAACATGCCAGGTAACCGCCGCATAGACCCCTCCTTGGGCCATTGACATGGGGTCATTGGTACAATTTGACTCCTGAGAACTTATGTCATAGATTGTATCGTTTTCTACTACGTATGTATACATTTTGCTGAAAGAAAATTGATTCTTTTTCTCCGATAAATATCTCAATACTTATTTATTTCTCTGATCGGCTTCACAATCTTTGGACATGTTTTATACAAAAAGCATGAATAGGAGAGATGCACAATTTGAAAACAAAAATTAGATATGGAGAAGTAAAGTAATTATTTTCTTTTTTTTTATCCCAAAAACAAAAATAAAGAAATTCGAACAGGGATTGAATGCAGTTCTTTTTCCTTTTCTATTGCTATTCTGTAGATAACGTCTCAGTGTTTTGTGTCCACGGTGAAATCACTGATCAAATTCAAAAGATTTGTCCGAAAATGCACTGCTTCTGAAACAAACGCTGCTGCATGCTCTCAAAATAAAAAATGGACTTTATAAGCAGTAATTAATGCATTTGCATTATAAAAAAAACAACATTTTTCTTGTGATAGTGCCTCTGAATATTTCCTGATAAAAATAAAATAAGTTCGAGTTTTGAAGAAAACATAAAAAAAGTCATTGACGCTTGTTCATTTTTTAAATTTTCCTCGTCACATTTTCTTCAAAGCAGAAAGCAGATTTTTCTTGTTCATTTTTTTTTCAATAAATAAGTTAAGAAAAAAAAATGAAATTTTCCATGAATTTATGTCGTTACTTTTCTTTTTTTTTTTAATTGTCATTCACATCGTCAGAGACATTGATGAAACAATTTGTGTTGTGACACTCTCATCCACAACTACCGTAGTCAAAATCCCAGACATTCTTAGGCAACCAAAGAAAGATGTTAAGGTAGAATTATGAATTGAAAAAAATGATGTTTGTTTATGATTCTTTATCCACAATGCTCCGTTAATAACCGTTTTTCTCCCAAACTTAAAAAGCCGTCTGTTGGCAAAGCGTTCATCAGTTCAACGACTTTGGCATTGGTGGAAGGAAGGTCGATTTCGCACGTGATTAGAAATTTATTTAGGAGATCGAGTCACCTGTGTGGATTTAACTTTATCAATGGATTAACATGTATTATACACGACTCAAACATCTCTGTAACGCATGCGCATACAAGGTTACTTGCAACTGTCCATGTTATGTTTGTTTTTCTATATGTGTGTGTGTTTCCTTACGCTGATTGTGGTTTCTTAATTGATAATAGGTGAACCGATCTGTTGGCATGGTTGAAATCTGAACGCAGACACATTAGAGTGAGAACGTGAGAGAGAGAGAGACAGAGGGGGCGAGAGAGGGAGATGGGGAGAGTGGAGAGGGGGAGAAAGAGGAGGGGATGGAGAAAGGAAAGAAAGAGAGAACCCGAAAGAAAGCGAAAAAGAACGAGAGAGAAACAAAGAGAGAGAGAGAGAAATAGGAGGAGACAAAGAGAGATAGAGAAACAGAAATAGAATGAAAAAGAGAGAAAGAAAAAGATTAAAAGGAATAGCGAGAAATTGAAAAAGAAAGGAAAAGAGACAGAAATAGGGAAAAAAGAGAGAGAAAAGATATAAAAAGAGAAATATAAAATAAGAGAAAGGGAGAAGTAATAGAATGTGTGTGTATGTGTAAGAGAGAGGAAGAGGTTCGAGCGCTTATGTATATATGTAGATGTTTATTAAGTCCACTTATCTATATATTTTTACTTACATTGTCTGTTTTTTTCCCGTCATTAAAGGTTATTTTCATTGATTGCTACAATGTCAGTCAATCAATTTTTAGGTGAATCCCTAACACGGATGGATTAAGTTGTACAAGGATTAAGATTAACGGGGAAAATGTGTGCAGGAAGCGGTAAGGCTGAAATATAAATGAAGAATTGTGAAGCCGGCAAGGGCCAAACGATTGTGTAAGGTCGGGATTAGAGGGCGTGTCTCTCAGACGAATTCACGAATTCATTTTTTTCTAATCCCTCGCACGTTGTGGAATGGAAATCAGATTTTTTTTTGTTTGAGTTTACAAATGTTCTGAAGAAGTGCACTAAAGAATATAGGCATTTTTATTATATATATATATATATATATATATATATATATATATATATATATATATATATATATATATATATATATATATATATATATCTGACCATAAGATCCAGGTCTGAATCGCACCATGGTCGATTTGTTGGAAGGGGGGACTTCTGATGTTATCGGAATGGATCGAGTTCGGGTGTGGCACCTTTAGAAAGTGAGTGAAATTGGATAGACGGAACTTTTGAGGGTCGTCAATAGCTCTGCTATCGCAAAGCCACAAGTTATCGTGGTCGAGGGCTTGTCTGCAATAGGGATTAGCTAGCCACCTTAGTAGACGGGTATCTTCGAATACGAGTGGCCAGCTATATATATATATATATATATATATGAAACGTTTTAGTGTTCACATGCTCCAGGAAATTTATCCCGAAGAGCGAAATGGCCATAAAAATGGGGTACAATTGAATTTCATTTTTATGTTATTCATATATATATATATATATATATATATATATATATATATATATATATATATATAGAGAGAGAGAGAGAGAGAGAGAGAGAGAGAATTAACCACTACTTACTCCAACAGTTTCTTTTCTTGCACATCCCGTCCGTGGAACTTTCTTCCGTTTATTGGCGTCCTGATAACTTCAATCTTCAAAAATCTAGAATCTCATTCATATTTGTCCTTTCCTCAATCCCCCCTATACTCAGTCTTTTTCTCTCACTTTCACTTGTACCCCCCCCCCCGCGTACATTCCCGCCTTGCTTGGAGTGAAATGATTTTAAAAAAAGTAAAAGGTTTGTCACTTAGCTGATTGATGTTGCCTTCAGCATTCCGACTTCTGACGGACCCCCCGCTCCCGGAATAACTCTGTCCACTCGTCAGCAATTGACTGTTTATACTTTTCGATTTTTCCTTTTTATATACACTTTTCATTGGTGCAAGTTTTTTTCTTTTTTTTTCATAGTGTAGGCGTGCGTGCGTGCGTGCGTGCGTGCGTTCCAGCGCGTACGCTCGTCTGGGCCTATGTGCAGAATGTCGTTGTCATTTGTCCTTTTCGTCCTTCTTTTCATTTTACACTCACAGCTTAACTTTTTCTCTCTTTTTCCTCTTTTTTTTTAATTATATTCATTTTGACTTCCGGTTTTCTAGATATGAACGGTCGTTGTTAATCTTTTTAGCGTTCTAGTTTTTCTTGATTTAGATAAATTGTATTTCATCTTTTACTTAAATAATTTTTTTTAATAATGCTTAAATTAAATAATAAAGTAAATATTTATATATGTCTTCATTTGGCCATTATTTCGTTTTCTTATTTGATTTGTGTGTGTGTGTGAGAGAGAGAAAGAGAGAGAGAGAGAGTGAGAGAGAGAGTGAGAGAGAGAGAGAAAGAGAGAGAGAGTGAGAGATGAATGAACATTGTATAGTGAATATTAGTTTCACATCTTCAAATCATCTCCATATCTATACACACTGTCTCCAATATCGAGAACTCTTCTTCCTTTAGAAATATAGTAAATTTTAAACGAGGGTAAGTCAGTCAATTTTATACGAGGTTACGTCAAAAATTATCCGGACTTTCGTCATGACATATCTTTAGGCTTTCAGGTCCTCTCCTCATGCGCGCATATAGTTGGTACTATTGTGGTCGCGTGATTGAAGTTTGAGCTTGATCGCACCAGTTTTCTTACTGCCGTTACAGTGTAAACATGCCCGCTTCGCTAGAAGTGTGCACCAAAGAAGAACAAAGAGCCGAGAAATCAAGACTGCATGGTTGCTATCAGTTTTACGTCTTAAGTATGTTTGATAATCGTTTAAGCCATGAAACCGACAGTCGTGATGCATAGCTGATTCCTATGTCAAAACTAAAATCACTAATTAAATAAAAAAAAAATGAAATTAAATGCCAAAAATGCAAAAAGGTCAAAACCAAGTTGAATCGTTAAAATCTGGTTTCTGTAACGATATAGTGAAATACCAAAAGGGCTAACATAAATGTTGTCTCGCAGATACAGGGGCAGATTTTGTTAAAATAAAATTATTTTTCTGACGAGGCCGGGTCATCGGTGAAAAATTTCGAAGTAGAATTTTTCTGTTGTATTATATGCAACTTTACTTCAACTTCAAATTCTCAATAAGGAATAAAAAGGAAGAAAAGAACAGGGCAAAATAATATGAAGTAAATAATATATATATATATATATATATATAACTAGAAGTCGACATCGAATAATTATTGCTCTTGTCAATTATTGAGCACTTTATTGGCAGAAATTTTGTCCAGTTTCATATACGCTAAATTATGGAATTTTACGTATATTAATAGCTAGAGTTATTATTTTAATCTATCTATCTATCTATCTATCTATCTATCTATCTATATATATATATATATATATATATATATATATATATATATATACATATTATTGGATTATACTAATTCCATTTCATTTTAACAGATAAATACATATAACAAGAAAGTTTCGTGGATTTATAACTTTTCAAAATTCGAAGAAACACTCCGAAACATATATTCAAGTATCAATAAATAGCATAATTTAAAAAAAAAAAACATCTTTCGGTCTACACATATTTCGTCTTAGTGTTTGCCTATGTATGGGAAAATTGCGCTCTGAAGATGACAATTTGAAATTGTCGAAAGTACTTGACACGTGTCTTCCATCTGACAACAACTCGAGTATAAGGATTTTATTAATCAAGGAATTGATGGTATGTTAATGTCTCATTAAGTCCTGTTAGCGAAGTGATTTCGTCATTAACCACATTAACATGGTTATTTAATTCTTTGTATAAATTGTTTCTTTATGATATTATATATATATATATATATATATATATATGGTACGGCAGAAATACTTTCCCGAAATACCTAATGGTAAAACATTAACTAGATGAAGACACCATTGCCACTAATTTAACATTATGTAAAGGGGGAGTTATTTCTGTTGCATAATTTCTAAAACTGAAAGAGAGAGAAAGAAATAAAAGCAACAAAGAGAGAGTATAAAGTGACAAGAAAAACGACGAAAAGGATTCTACACATACGCACACACGCGCACGAACACACACACACACGCACACGGTATGAAAGAGAAGAAATCAACTTTGCCCTAATGAAAAAAAAAAAAAAAAAAACAGAAATATAAACAATCAATTGTTGATGTCCCCAGAGAAGTGGACATAGCGACTGCTGGAGCGTCCGTCTACGAACTTCTAGAGTCGGGATGCTGAAGATAACATCAATCAAGCTAAGTGACAAACTTGATATTTGTATTAATTCTACATGTATATAATTTCTATATCCTTGCTATTAATATATTTATATATTAAGGATTCAAACTGAATGTCACCATGCAAGGTTGATTTCTATGTTTACATTATATATATAATAAAATGGATGATAGTGAAATATGCGAACAAAGTATTTAAGATGGAAGATATGATGAAATACATTTGTAAATTTGATGAGTAAATTGCCGCCATTTTATATTTTTAATTTCGCGCATGTCTGTTTTTATTTTTTATTTTGTTGACTGTACAGTATACTAGGGTCAGTCTATGACAAAAAGAGCGTCATGACGCGATTCAATCCGCCATAAATTTGGAAACTGTATGCTGTACTACTTGGCATTCGCGCCAGAAGCTCCATTACGAATATTTCAGAGAGCTTAGGTGTCAATCTGACGACAGTGCAGTGGATTCGGAAAGGGTCTAATGAGTCAAAGGTACGGCAGCTCACTCATTGTTGGTGAGAGCCTCAGACAAAACACGGAGGCCTACATCAAGTGCCTTGGGGAGGTAGTGCTGCCCTGGGACAAGAGGGTGGCTGCTGGAAGAGCCTATGTCTGGCAACAGAACTTTGAACCATGTCACACAAGCAGAAGAACCCAGTCATGCCTGTCAGACAATTCCTGCAACCACATCACCCCTTACATCTCTCCACCTCACTCCCCAGACTGCAACCCCCTTGATTATTATGTGACGGGTACAGCTGAGTGGGAGATCAACAAAAATCCTTGTAACATCAAAGATGAACTGAAGGCAAGGATTATGGCAGCATTCATCAACGTAAATAAGGAGTCCGTCCCGAAGAGTTGCGGGAGATTCCGAAGTCGTCTGGGGGTCGTGGTTGAAACCAATGGCGATTTTATTAAATAAATTTACTCTTTTTTGTATAATTTTGGTAAATATATCTGTTAAAATGAGATATCAGTGTTATTTTCATTTTTGCGTAATTTAAACGACAATTTATCCATCGCACTATATATATATATATATATATATATATATATATATATATATATATATATATATATATATTGTGCGTATTCTGGCAGCATGTTTTCATTGAGACATATTTTTTTGACTGAATAATTTAGTTTTGTCTACTTATTTTCATATGAATAATTTTATATTCATGGACAAGCTTCTCGGTGTCGTTATTAAAAGAAGAGAGAAAATTATCGTGTTGATACATATTCATTTATTCCGAGTACTTTCTACACTAGCACAATGTCATCATCAGGATGTTGTTTTTTTCTAAGACTAATATTGTAGTGTTCATCATTTTTCTAAGACAAAATTGTTGTGTTTATCTGAAAGTTTTTTTTTTTTACAAGGGAAGTGAAAAACGCTGAGGTTATGTACTGTACGATTTAGCTTGGTGCATACGTAAAAGAGGTAACTAAGTGATGAGGGTCTGAGTGTTTTTTATAATTATTAATACAAACCTAGATATTTTAAACTATTTACTGTAAACATTTTAGAACATTTGTGCAGTATTCATAATTAATTTTATTAAGGGTTGGTTTCAATTTTTTAATATGGATCGCTTCAATGATTTTTAAGTTCATATTATAGTGGGTTATCAGTTATAGTGAAGTGTATGAGTGTTGAAACAGATTAGTTTGATTTGGCCTTGTTAGTTAGATAGCCCACCATAAGAAGGGTATAAAACAAGAAAAATCAAATTGTAAAGTGAAACAACAAATTTATATACATATAAAACAATTAAGGTCTTTACAAATAAAATTAATCTATTTTGGTTGATACAAGGTCCTCAAAATGTTCGTAGTAGTCCTTACAAGAATGAGTTTATGTGCACGTCAAAAAAAAAATAAATAAAAAAACAAACAACATCTTCTTAATAAAAAAAAATTGAATTCTCCTTCCCCCACCAACTTAAAATATATAATAATACTATTTGGCTTATAAATAGAGTAAATCAATTTTTTCGAAAGTTATTCTACATAGCTTGAAGATGGAACTGAACTTTAAATTTTAAATTTAATTTAAGATTTAGGTTTTGGTTTTGGAATATGGTAATTTCTGTGTTGCGATAAATACATATTTTTTTAAAATAATTATAATATTATGTTTTAATGTGTATCGAGCACTGTTTTTAAAAATAAATTTAAAAGAACTCTGGATTATAAATCCGACTGTTTATTATATATATATATATATATATATATATATATATATATATATGTGTGTGTGTGTGTGTGTGTGTGTGTGTGATTGTGTGTGTGTGTGTGTGTGTGTGAAATGGACAAAGTCTGACAATTATTTTAAGACATTTTTAATGTTTATATTGTTCTTTTATAGATACAAATATTTATATATGCTCTGTTTATAATAAATAGTATTAACATTCAGGCCGGTAAATGTCGTTAATACTGTTTATTATAAACAAAAGCATTTACTTAAATATTTGTATCTATAAAAAAGAACGTATAAACATAAAAAAATGTCTTAATATATATGTATATATATATATATATATATATATATATATATATATATATATATATAAAAAGATTCAAACAGTACTATTCTCACTAGCAAAGATGATATCTTTGAACGTTGGGAAAAGTTCTATGAAGAACTGTACTTCTGTGACTCAAAAGCAACAACCATTGATGAGATCAGATGTCATTTCACCTATCTTAACTAGCGAGACATCTCATGCCATCAACAACTTGAAACGAGAAAAGAGCTCTTGACGAGACGACATATACTCAGAATCCATCAAATTTGGAGGCGAATAAAAGCACTTCATCTTTTTAACTAAATTATCACAACAGAAAAAGACCGATTCATATTCAAGAAAGCATTGATAGTTCTACTTAACAAAAAAGAATGTGGGGACTATCGTTCTATCAACAAATTGAGTCATTTTTACAAGCTTTTCATGAGTATCATTGTGACGCGGGTGAAGTCAGACCTTTACGCCTCATTTCCTGAAACACAAACTGCGTGTCAGCCTGGAAGGGGCACCACTGAGCAGATATCCAGCTACTGAACAAATCATTGAGAAATCAATAAATTTCAACAACCCTGTGCATATCACCTTCAATGACTTCACAAAAAGCATTTGACAGCGTGAAACTACACAGATTGTAGCAACTCTTAAACAAAAATTCAATTAACAAGAAGTACATCAGCCTAGTGAAAAAAACTTATACCAACTCAACAGTATATACAGTTGTGTAAACATCTTGAAGGGAGTTAAGCAGAATGTATCGCTAAAGCTGCGTTTGTATCCCAAACTGGAGAAGAATTCTTCCCCCGCTATCAAATAGGAGGTCAAAACCCCTCAAACCTTAGCTATGCATATGTAATTTGGCCATCATGAGTTACTCTAGAACTGATATGCAAAACGTTGTGAATGTACTGGCCAAACATGTACTGGAGGTTGGCTTAAACATTATCTCAGAAACGAAATGCATGACAACTGATAAAAATTCCAGTCTGCAACTCACAATCTGCAGCCAGCAAATTACTGAAGTTATTGAGTTCGTATATCTCGGTTTGAAGCTATCATCAACCAACAATGAAATAGTTGCTACGCAACATCGCATTGATCTGGGTTTGGCAGCTTTCCACAGGAACTAAGAAGTGCTAACATCAAAACGAGGCTCTCAACATTTGAAAGCTAAGATTGTTAACACTTCCATCCTACTACTTATCTTATATGGTCCCAATTGTGTTAACTGGACGACAAAGTCACTTCAAAAGAACGTATAAACATAAAAACGTCTTAATATATATATATATATATATATATATATAAATATATTCAAACAGTACTATTCTCACTAGCAAAGATGATACATTCCAAAACCACATCATGAGAGTTGTGACTAACAAACACCTGAGCGACTCTGCCTCTGTCAATGAGCTGCTCAACATTACCAAGTTTAAACCAATCACATCAGTTATCAAGTCAAGAGTATTTAAACTTCATGGTCATATCAAAAGATCAACTCATAGTGTGAATAATGTATGCCTAGAAGGAAAGTTGGCCGGTAAGAGAAGCAGAGGTCGGCAGCCAAAACGCTGCTTGCTTAATAATGCCCACTTATGGACTGGAATTGACCTTTACTCTCTGAAATCTGTTGTTGGTGATCGAATTTTGGAGAAGAATATCTCATGTTGATACGCAGTCTGCAAAAGCGGAGCAAGGACTGATCATTATATATATATATATATATATATATATATATATATATATATATATATAATTTATTCGAAAATTATAACATAAATATGTTATAAAATCACTACAAAATAGCCATTTTGTTTCAACACTTCTGGTGTCTTATCAAGTAATGGTGTTGAATGTAGTGTATATATATATATATATATATATATATATATATATATATATATGAGTTAAAGATCAACTGAAGATCAAATATGGATCGGAATCTGACAGGATGATAAAATAACGAACAAATAGGAAATGTATATCAATCTAGCATGTTTCACTTTTATTAAAGCTTGGTCAAAGACACAAATACAGAAACTCTAGTATTTTCAGTTTTGTTTGGGTCAGTTCTCGCTGGTCAGTCACTTATCACGTGCATTAAAACCGTAGGTAATTCTATATGTATGTAAGTTTGCCAAGATTCTTGTATGTCTAAACGGGCATCGGATGGTAATGTGTATTCATGATTGTGTATGTGTGGCTGTCTAGTGGAAGTTCTAATGTATTCCCTTTGCGCGGTCAATATTTCTACGAGGTGCCAATTCATTCTAATCTATGGCTGATCTTTTTTAAGCATATATATATATATATATATATATATATATATATATATATATATTGATATATATTGATGCATGTTTCATTAAATAATATAGACAAGTGTCGTCTATTTATTTTATGCAAATTCCTTTCATATCGTCTGATAAGCTTAATAGCATTATCATTGAAAGACGAAAGAAAATCACAATATTGATATATAATCCTATCTAAGCTTTTGGCTTACATAAGCCATCATCAAAGATAACAATTACATTACAATATATTAAACAATACACGGACATGGCATTAATGATAGTCTGTTTTTGTCTATCTTTGTTATAAAGTAACAAAGATAGACAATGTTATTAAGCTTATCAGACGATATGAAAAGAATTTACATACAATAAATAGTCAAAACTTGCCTATATTATTTAATAAATATGCATCAATATATATATATATATATATATATTGATAATATTAGTGGTCAATATGGGTAACAACATGTTTTAAAGCGTTATTTATATCTACACTTGGAAATGATCTCACTACGAAGATTCAGCAACTCATTTGGATTTTTATCTTTAATGATAAAATTTTTTTCCGCAATGTACATAAGTTACCAGGGGTTGTCGCTCTTGATATGAATCTCTATTCCAAATGCAGTGTTAGTCTTTTGTCCAACAGATCCCAATCGTGTTTAGATAAGGAAGTTTGATTTTTTAGGTATCGATATTTAAAAGAGTGTTTGTGGTTGTACAGACGCTCCTTCCAATTACCAGCGGATATACCTATGTATCTTTTTTTCAGTTTGATATTTTCTTTGGGGAAGATTTTAGTTTCATATATTACATTCTCATACATGCATTTCCCTCCGATTGGACAATTAGCTCTACTCCTACAATTGCAGGTGGGGCTCCTAGGTGGGGCTTCACAATTATGGTAGTTCTTAAGTATTTTACAATTGTGGGAAGATATAATTTTCTCCATATTACTTACACATGAATAACTAATTTTCAGTGTCTTTCTGTTGAAAATTTTATATAGTGGATGTTTAATATCAAAGTGCTTGTCTATTAACCTTAGGAAGAAACTCCCACACATACACTCCCACTAAAATTTTGTTTTTTATACCCGGAGTTATATTTTCCGATTTCTTTTTGAATTTGTAGGTCTGATGATTTGGATCGTGATTCCGATTCCAATGTAATAGATTATAACCATGGAATATTAGTGTTTGAGCCTTTATATATATATATATATATATATATATATATATATATATATATATATATATATATAATAGGCAGCAAGATTTCTGTCTTAATATAAATTGTCCGTATTAACATTGTCTTAGGCAAACTTTTGAAAGTTTGGCATTGAACTTTGGCATTGGAAATTTTGGCATTGTCAGTGAATAGCACAGATAAGGCTTTTCTAGCTCGAAACATCATTAATGGAATTGTGGATCGTAAGATAATTTGTAACAGTTGCTGTTCGTATTTTTGAACATCTCTCTGAAGGTCATGTTTAAAACTATTTCGGAACGCACACTCTGTATCTCTCGAGTGTCTATGTGTGTGTGTGGGGAGGGAGTGATGAATACTTATAAAAAACATTCTATGTTTTTTTTTTTCCTGATGTAAGTAAAATATTGTCGTAAACAAAGATAAAAAAAAGCGAAGAAATGCACAGTGAAAGGGAAAGAGTAGCGATCAGAGAGAGAAGATAAAGTGAGAGGAACAGGAAGTAGAAGGAAAGGAAAATAGAAAGGGTAGGTGAACAAATACCGGTAGTGAGAGAGGAGGAAAAACGACTGGGTCGTCTCAAGAAAAAGATTAATAATTTATTCATGTGGAAAGAGAGAAGGTGCGATTTGATGAAGTAGAAATAAAGCAAAAAACATGAAAAGGACGGATGGATATTGAACGTTGAAACGGAAGGGAGTAGAGAAAATGAAAGAATTCAGTGGCGACTTAAAGAAGAGAAAAACTAATCGAAAGGAAAGTTGGGGAGGATGAAGGATAATAGAGATTTCGAAGAAAGAAAGAAAGAAAGAAAGGAAGGAAGGAAAAGAGAGAGAGAAAGAAAGAAAGAAAGAAAGAAAGAAAGAGAAAGAAAGAAAAGAAGGAAGGAAGGAAATAAGGAAGGAAAAGAAAGAAAGAAACCAAATACGCTCGTATAGACGAATTTTTCAAAAGCTAATTTAAGATAGGATTTATACAAAATATTGACCTTTGGTTGCGTCTTTATTTTGTAATATAGTTCCAAACACAATACACACACACACACACACACACACACACACACACACACACACACACACACACTAGTAAAACTGTAACAAGCTTTTATTAGCCATACGCATGATTATACAAAGAGTAATTCGTTAGAATCAATGATAAGCTTGGTGAATCCCTGTCACATTCACAATATCTGTAAATCTCAGATTACATTATTACACAGTTCACACAATGAATAGGTTGTAGCTACAAAGCCGCAATAAATATCATTACATTGTCGAGAAAAAAATCGCCTTATATGCTGCTACTTATCGACTTATTATATACACATTGGCTAACTACCATAAATGCAGACACTCTTATAGAATCGTCTCCCATGTACGCAATTACCAAGATCAAAAAAGTCGTCTGCCAATCATTTACTTGACGTAGTTATCTCCCTGTTTCGGTGACGCCACTCACTTGATCTTTCCGAAGAAACCCTTCAAAATAAAAAGAAAAAAGTAAAAAATAAAATAAAATAAAAACAGCGGAAAAAAAAATTAAAAGCAAAGGATTTCCTGCTTAATTACTCGGCGTTTCGTAAATTAACATGGATAAATCACCAGAAAAAACCACTGAGACCACCAGCCCCGATGAAGTAAAAGAAACATTTCTCATGCGATATTTTGGTGAGTACTTTTTTGCTACGCGTTCTTTATTGTTTTATTTTATTTTTCACTTTTTGAACGCCATTTTAATAACGTGTCAGATATTTGCCGACTTTGTTTTCTCAACATTTCTTAACATTTGACAAATTGTTGCGACAGCAAAACTGATTTTAACGAGCTTTTCGTAGGGGACAAGGGGCGCTCTAGAAAAAATAATCTGTTTGCTAGAGTGATGATTATTACTGAGTAACTTTCTAAATTCGGCTTCATCTGACCTCATTTTATAAGTATTTATAAGAACAAAATCTTCTCTAAAGAACTCACCCTGACTGAAATATGGTGTATTTTTCCCTGTTGAACTTAAAAAAAAATTAATTGATAGGCGTTAATCTTCTTCAGACTGTCGAACATAAATATAGCATAACTTCTTTTGAAATAATTGCTAATCACTGAATATATATATATATATATATATATATATATATATAAAACATTAGTTTAAAAGAGTCGAATGCACGTGATACATGATTGACCAATGAAAATTAAACAACACAAATGTAAAAATACCAAAATTTCTTCCTTTTTTTCTCCATATTAGATTGATAAACGTTTCGTATTTTTTCTCTCCATATTACATTGATAAACGTTTCTTTATCATGTCTCTCTCTCTCTCTCTCTCTCTATATATATATATATATATATATATATGATAAAATAAGGTGTGCTATATTTATGGGTTAAAGTACTCAATATCAGGGATAGAGTGTATGTAAATATAAAAGTGATTGAAGTCAACATTTAGAGGCGATAGTCTGTCTGTTTCATGCTAAATCGTTAGGATACATATATATATATATATATATATATATATATATATATATATATGGTTAATACAAATATAACAGTTTTCTCTTAGCCGATTGATGTTATTTTCAGCATCCCGACTATAGAGTTTCGTAGACGGTCTCTCCAGCAATCGCTCCGTCCATTCGTCAGATGAGTTCGAAATATGGATTAAATCTGACAGAAGGATTGAATAAAGAACAAGTTGGAAATATTTATCAATTTGACATGTTTCGCTATTATTTAACTTCATCAAAAATTTTGGAAATGGAATGATACGGCGTTATATATATGTGATTTAAAAATTCAATATAACTCCGAATTATTCCACTCCCAAAATTTCCGATGAAGCTAAATAGATAGCGAAACGTGTCAAATTTATAAAAATTTTCAACTTGTTAATTATTTATTCATTTATATATAAATATGTGTGTGTGACCTATTTTTCAGCATTGATTTAAAAACACAGAAAATCGACAAAATGACGTTATTGATACTTGCATCAGAGTTTAAATCAGATGAGAATTTGTAATTTTTTATTTTTTAAATAAATCCATTTTTTTAATAGAAAATGCTATTGGAAATATTGTATACTTTTTGACTAGACTTAAAAAATAAAATTATCATTGAACAGATATATATATATATATATATATAAAGTATAAATATGTTTGTGTGTGTGAGCGCGTGTGATTGTGTGTGCCTACGTGCATATGTGCGTGCATGTGAATGTGTGTGCGTGCGTGTGAATATAACCGAAATACCAAAGAGCTGAGAAGTGTAAATTACATCAACAAAAAGAATGAACAAATCTGGTGTCAACGCAGATCATCGACCTTTCGTTTACTCCCACTGATTAGCAAACGACGTTCTGCTCATAGGCATTTTTTTCCAATCGGCATTTTTTCAAAAAAATTAATTAGTACTCTTCAAACATTTAGACGTACTATTTTCTTTGAGTGGCCAGTCAGTCAATTTACTGTTCTTTTGCATAAATAGACTGAGAACAAGAAAAGAACATATGTCGGTTTTGTCACCAAAAATCGTGTCATTCTAATTCACGTCAACGGAAAGTTTTCAAGTTTTAAAGTATTATTAGTCGATAAGAAAATGCATTTATTTATAAGCATTTATTTTGAGAGAGGAAAAGAAATCTATTGTGAGTGTCAAAACACGTGTCCAGTCCTTGTTAGAATTGAAAGTGTCCATAAAAATAGCAACAAAACTGAGTTTAGAGAATATTTTATTTTCCCCAATTAAATCAAAATCATTATTTTCAACCAATGAAATCAAAATAATTTTTTTGTTATCAGATTTAAACAGAGTAGCATTTTTATGACTTTTAAGTCGGTCATTTGATTCATTGACCAAATCGTTATGGGAAAAGACTTTGTGATGACATATGAGCACAGGCGTACCGGAGGAAATTTTACAGAGGGTGGCTAGAACAAAATTAGCCCTGAAAATTTTCTAAGTTGCCCTGAGAATAACCAGTTTTTGCTGCGAAAATGTATAATTCGTTTTCGTTATGGAAAAAAAAACAAACTATTAGCCCCATACACCTACGCATAAGAGGTGTTGACTTGAATAAATTTGTTCATCGATTGATTTTTCAATTTTCTACTGATGATGTCTACTTTTCTGTGATGGTTTTATATCAAGAATTGACTTACAACTGGGAGTCTGTCCCATAAACAGTACCTCCCTATTGCACTGACAATAGTACGGTTATTCCGAAATAGCTGATATGTCGCAAATATTATCCATTTATTATCATAG
>CAHIKZ030000671.1:732500-773410 GCA_903632075.3 Acanthosepion pharaonis | reverse complement strand
AATACATCAATAATACATACGTACTATATATATACATGAAAAGGTTAAATAATATGATATGTTTTAATGCACCATGTATCATACATCCCTATTTACATCATTTTACATACATATATACATACATAATATTTTACATATTACATACATATATATAATAACATCATAATTATATACATACATATATATATAAAAATATCATCATATATACATACATAATTACATACATACATATATAGTACATACATACATAAAATTATACTTTTATACAAAATGTATTTTATATACAAAAACAAAATACATAATATTTTGCACAATATTACATACTATTTTAAAATTTCAATACACTATATTTCCACTATTACACACTTTTATTTCCCTTTTACATCATTTTGGGGTATTTTTCTATGCATATATTTATTTTATACACTTTTTACACATATATACATATACATACATTATATTATATCCCTCAGGGTATACTATTCTTTATGTTACAGGGAAATGTATCTACTAATAAAAATATATACTTTTTATACTCTTTATAGGGGCTACTTGTCTAGTATTATACATACATATATTCCCTCACATTATTTTACATGAAACTTTTATATACATACAAAATATATATACTTTCATAAAATTTTATATACATAAAACATACTTTATATACTTTAAAACAAAACATAAAAAACTTTTATATACAAAAATGTTTACATATACACATATATACACTTTAATTTTACATCCATTTTATACACATACATATAATACATACATATACACATACACATACATATACACACACACATACACACATATACACATATATATATATATATCCCACACACACACACACACACATATCATACATACATATACACATACACACACACACACACACATATATACACATACACACACACACACACATATATCCCACACACACACACATATACATACACACACACACACACACACATATATCTACACACACACATATATCACACACACACACATATATCTCACACACACATATATATATCTCACAAACACACACAAAATATATATATCTCACAAACACACACACACACATATATATATCTCACAAACACACACACACATATATATATATATATATATATATATATAAAATAAACTGTTCAAGTTGGAATTTGAAATAGAGAAATATTATTTACGACTTTCTTTAAGGTCTACAGAATTGTTGCTCTTTGAATTGTTTTCACTAATTTGAAGAGAATATTCTAGTTGGAGTAAGTAGTTCTTAACAAGCCGTGTTTATGTTGTTGATTTACTTTTTTAAATAATAATAATGTATTATCTTGGTTAAAAAAAATATTCCATAAACAACTATATAAATTGTGGTTAAAAAAAAAATTTCAAAAAATTCAAAATTCGCTTCCATAGTGAAAACAATACAAAAAAATATCAATAATGGAATAAGTACATTTACAACACATATAAGTACAGCCAGAACTTTTTAAGAAAATAAAAATAAAATAAAATAATAAAGATAAGTTGAAATGAACATGATAAAAAATGCCACAAATTTTACAATAAACAAAGTTTATTCACCAAAATCTTATGTTCTTCAATCAGGAAGCTAACTGCATACGTGATTGGGTGATGAAATCTCTTTCAATACATGACTGACTAGTCAGAATATTTTTCCCGTGTTAGGTTGCCTGTATGCAACCCATAGCTGGGGTGGGGAGAGATGGATTCATCTTTCCCAACGCTATTTGCGCGTAACAGAATAACACCTTAAGTCACTGTCTTCAAGGTACGAAAATTCGCGTGGGTACGCAAGCGAGGAGGACAGAGTTCGTTTTTGGTACGCTGTACTGTTTGCGAGCTAGCTGAGACTGGCACAGTTAGAAAGCGATTATTTGGATCAGTTTCACACACGCTATTTCGGCAAAAATGACAGAGGAGAAGTTTGGATTTAAAAAAAAAAAAAAACATGTTTTGGGCTCTGCGTCTGTGTGGATGAATGGATTGAGAAGGTTGAACTAGTCTTTAAGATGTGCCAGGTGAAACGTTCAGAACATGCAGTCCCCCATAAGACTCATGGGTGGTGCGTTTACTGTCTACCAGCAGCTGAAAGAGAGGAAGAAAAGGAGGATTTCATCCGGATAATGTCACGGACGGTTTTCTGGCTGATGAGCAATTTTGCTGAGCGACGGCTCCGTCCCGGAGAATCGGTAAATGTCTATCTGACGAAGTTACGAAAACTTCCCATCCTGTTCGGCGGAATGAGCAACCGTGGCCTGGCATGTGCGTTTTCAAACAAATATAACTAAAACTCGAACTCGGGTCTCCGATTTCATACCTAAACAAACATATTAAAGAAAGTCGAAACAAAGTATTTTGTTAATCAGGAAATTATATTTGATGTCCATCCTTTTTAGTTTTTAGAACTTTAAAAATTTTTGTTAAATATTGTTTTTTTTTTTTGCATCAGCGGGTAACCAAAAATTAGTATGAGAAATTTTAGCGTCTTTTTGCGGTGAAAAAAAAAATTGATTTGGAAATTCTTGTAAAAATCAAATAATCAGATTTTAATGAAACATTCAGGACTTATTAACAAATGAAAATATTTTCGAAATAAATTTAATAAAATAAATTATAAAAGCAGGGTGATATTTCCAAACCTCACTGAAAAATTACAAGTAATCTAAAAAAAATAAAAATTAAGTGTAGATTTTTGTCCAGTCTGAAAGGAAATAACGTTTTTAAGCACCAATTTTTAAAAAAATGTTTTACTTTTATTGAATAACGCTATGGACAATTTCTCCACATGCGAACAACGCAATAAAAATAATAAGCACAACTTCACAAGATATCACTTGTCAGGCCCTACGAAAGTGGACGCACAGTATTTTCAAAACATTGCCTTTTACAATGGTGTATAGTTTAAAATTAAATAAATATTTTTAATTTATTTCTTTAAAAATAAATCATAAAAAGTTTGAAAATTAAGTTTTTTCACTAAACTAAATTTAACTAACATCTGCACAACAAGGGTTCACTTTTTTTTGCACCCCGTCTCATCATTTCATAGTGATGGATGGGTCGCTTATTAGCTGCACATGGGTTTTCAGCATTTTATTTTTAGTGGTCAACCATAATCAGAATTTTCTTGACCCAATGATGGGGACCTGTACTAGTCATGTAGAAGCATATTGGGTAAGAAGAATCAAGAAACGCTTAAAGAGAATTAATGGTTTAAAAGTTGATATGAAATGGTCTCACCTGGTCCAGGTGACTTAGTTGAGGCAATTTAGATATTTTTAAATGTTTGGGAGAATATAGACACTTTTTTTTTTTAAACAAATCATTGCAATTTTACTAATACTTGGTTTTAAATTAATACTGTTAGTTACATGAATAAACTTGAATTTAATTTTTTAGGGGTGGGGTGTCTAACAACATTCCGCTCATAAAAAGCTTGCTGCTCAAATATACAACATGCTTCAGCTTAGCTTACCACAATTCTGATTTTATTTTTTTCACTGTCAATTCATTTACTGTTCAAGTGATCATTAAAAAAAACCTGTTAAAAAAAGGGAAAAAAGTATTTTAAGAAAATTGCGAAATGGAAAGATTAAGGCATTTTTTTTTTTTAAGATAGAGGATAATTAACTTTTGAAAAGTGTAATTTATTTATTTACTACAATGGTGTTACAATAAATTATTACTGTTTTTGGGTTTTTTTTCTTTTTACTTTATCCTTTGAAACTAGAAATACGGTCTAAATCAAACGCAAAATATTTCTCCTTTCATTCTCTAACTTAAATGTGAAAGTAATTAAATGTCTCTCGTCCCTGAAGAAAAGCGTCGGTAAAAATAAAAATAAAAAGGCGCTTTTACACTTTCGCTCTCCCTTAAGTTGACTTGACGGGGTGAAGATATATAAAAAAGGTTTGGTTTTTGTTCTTTTTTACTTCTATTTTAAATGAGAATGGAAATTTGAGAAAATGTATCAAATAAAAATTAATTGTGGCGCTATTGAGCATTTTAAAAAAGAATTCGATTGATACAAAAAAAAAAAAAAACTGTAATAGCCCCCAATTTTGTTCAAGGAAAGGTTAAAAATGATATGTGGAGTCTTAAGATATAATTTTAATTTTTAATAAATAATTTTTTTTATTATTATTTTGTTCTGATCTTAAATATTCCAACTATATTTTAAAAATGAAAAACAAATTCTTTCATGAAAAAAAATTGAAAATAAATATCATCATTAATTCGTGATTATCGAATTCTTTGTGTGGGGTCGATAGTGTAATTAATAGCGCCAATAAAAAAAAATAAATTAAATAAAAATAGATAATTAATTTAAAAATAAAACTACAAACATCACAGCACAGAATTATCAGAAGGAAACTATTAAGTTGTTATTTTTTGTTCTCTTACCATATATCTCTGTCTTAGTAGCACTCGGCAGGAAAGTAACAACAGTGAAAGAAGTAATATTACGGCGACGAAAAAGCGAAGCCGGTATTTTCCCCGAAAATAAGTCATGATCGGATGAAAAAACAATGAACGAACGACTGAACACGCTTTTCCATAACAGCGGTCCAAATAAGATTTCTCAGCCAATAGAAAAGGCCTTATTGTTTTCATTAAGGCAGTGCAGGTGCCTGTTTACGGCATACTGTCGTAATAATATTTCTCTCTCAACTAAGAGTAACACGAGGCATAAGTTGAGTGAAAACGCAAGTAGAAAAAACTATATCTAATCGTCAGACATAAAAGTTCTCATTACCAACTTTGAAAATCTGTTTGACGTCGATGGCTTTTTTTTTCTTTTTTTTTTTTTTTTTACACGTGTTCGAACACCGACCATTGGTAAAATAAAATAAAATGAAAATGTGACTCCGCGAACAACAGAACTTACTTAAATTTTCTTATATGTTTTCGTTGATTTTTTTTTCTTTTTGCTTAATGCCGTGACCACAGGTTATTTTTTTTTTAAATAAAAAGCTTCTGACAACATCGATGACGTCGGAAAAGATTATTTTAAATTAAAATATCTTTTAGATAAAAAAACTTTGAAAAACTTTTTGATGTCGATGCTAAATTTAATTATTATAGAAGAATTTTAGAAGCATACTATTGGTTGATAAAGTAAAGTTTTTAAAATTTGTGCCAATATTAAGGCGGGAGGGGGGAGGAAGAAAATTTCAATAAGAATTACTTGTGTCCACTGAGGACTGAACAGATAGTATACGTTTAATGCCCCATAGTACTTGTAGATATAGAAAACTGTGGTGGTACCTAAAATTATGAAACTTATTTTTAAAAAAAAAAAAAAAAAAAAAAGAAAAAAACACCAAAAAGAAAAACAAAAACGGAGGGGCTCACTTTTTTAAATAATTGAAATGTGTCCTCTTTCGAAGTTTAATTTTGGGTTTATTTGAAGGAAAAGCTGATCCGTAAAAAAAAAAAAATACAGTGTAACCCGGATATAAGCGAGTTGTCGGGACCGGAGAAGAAGTCTCTTATATCCGGGTTTGGTCTATTTTGTTTAGGTAACACAGGCTCTAATTTGAGACCAGAGAAAATCTCTCTTATATCCGGGTGTCTTATATCCGGGTACACTGTAAATAAAAAAATTTATTTAAACAAAACTTTTGAACATTTTTTTTAAAAAAAAAAAAACACTGCCATGATCATTCATCGAACTTTACAGACAAAAAATATCGGTTGTGGATTTGAATCAATCCACAACAAAGAAAAAGGCGATAAATGTTTTTAGATATAAAAATATAAAATATTTTTATGTTTTTACAATTAATTTTTTCTCAATGTGCATGAGTGTTAAAGATCATTGTTGAGATTTATTGTAAATAAAATACAATTTTGGTTTGGCACAGGACCTAAAAGGGGGAAAGGGTTGAGGCTGGTCGTCACTTATACCTAGCTAATCTTATAGCTGTCCTGGCATCTTATACCGAGCTAATCCGATTTAAAATCCATTCACTCGTTACAAATTACACAGCCACCATAAGAATTCATCCATCATCATTCAATCCTCCATATACCATAATACTGCATAGTCAAGGGGAAAAAAACATCCCCATAATATAAAAATTTAATGCGATTTCTTCTATGTGTAAAAAAAGGGGCAAAGGGAGAAAGTGAGGAGGAAAGTATAAGTGTCACATATATTGGTGAGATAGTGTAAATGTCACGTATCTTGGAGAGGAAGAGTTTAAGTGTCACTTAGTTTGGTGAGGAAGACTGATGAATGAGTAAGAGAATCTCTTTGAAGTTGCGTAATAAACTGATGTCGCATGTATCTGTCTCTGTCTCCTTACTGCTACTTTTTTTTTTCCGTCTAGAGACTTTATTTGAGTACACTTCAAAAGAATCACGAAGCATGTTTTTATTGTCGACGGGAGCGCGACACGTTCTTTAAAAAATGTTAAATATTTATTTAAAAATAAAACTCCAAAAACCAAAAGATTATCAGATTCAAACAAAATTTTCAGTATTTATTCACTAATGAATGAAAACAACACATGTAAAAATCCCTTCAAAATCCAATATTTATCATAGTGATTTGCTTGAATGTAAATTAGTAAATTTAAGAATTAAAGAGGTACCGATATTTTTTTACCTGAAATGAAGGCACAAAATCGATACCCACTGTTTAAAAAAAAAACTCAAAAAACCAAAAAATTATCAGATTCAAACAAAATTTTCAGTATTTATTCGCTAATGAATGAGTCGTGATGTTATTTATTAGAAAATTTTGTGGTACGTTCGCTAGTCGCTTACCGAACCGCCATTATAAACTAAAAATATAAACATTTCTTAAAAATTCCAATATTTGTCTTAGAGATTTCATTTCGAAGTCAGTAAATTTAAGAATTAACTGGGTTTTGTAAATGTAATCCTTACATTTTGCTTAAAACAATGAAAATATATGAATTCAAGAATTAAATATAAATTGCAATTCGTCTATTAGAAAATGCGAAAAAATTAAACGAAATATGGAACACTAGTTGTGTCAAATTGATATTTATGCTTAAAAAATAATCTAAAATTATATAAGATAAGCTTTCATTCTATATAATTTTATGAAACTTAAAATAATTTTATATTACATGCTACATTAGAAGTATTTTTCTTTAGTTTGTTGCAGACTGGTGATTGTGTTTAAATTGATCAGAAGGAATTTCAAGGGCGTGTTCTACAACATTCGTCCACGGCAATTATTTAGAACAAATACTTGGAACAAATCATGCAAATAAAGTTGAAAACAAGAAAGTTGAAAGCATAACAATAATAACATCAATTTATATACAGTTTACTGTGGGTTTAAGATTTGATGGATAAATGAGGATTAGTGTATTTAATTGTGTATTGTGTTATTGTGAATGTTTGGGTGCGTTTGCAGGTATTGATTAGATTTGTTCACAGAATTAAACTGTTTGTTTGATCACATCCAAAAATGTTCGGTGTTGAGGTTGAATCGTTAGTGTATGTACGTAAGTGTGTTTATACAAATATTCAAAGTTGTTCAAAGTTGCGTACCTTTATCTGCTTGAGAAAAATAGATTGTTAGTTACTGATGCTTGTTATGTAGTGAGAAATATCACTTTGAAAGTATAGTAAGTGAAGTTTGAGAAATGTTCTAGAGAGAGATAGAGTGTACCCGAAGGTTGCGGAGTCAGAGAATATTTTTACGCGGCAAAGTTAGAGTTTTGACTGGCGTGGAGTTGATGGGCATCTCTCTAGGTGTGGAGGTCTGACTGTCTAAAATTGGCAATTGTCTTTAAACGTCTGGTCAGCAATGACTAAGACTAAGACGGGAGTTGGTAAAGGTTACATCTTGGCACTTGGTAACTACTACTGTATTTATTGTCGTTAAAAACACAACAAATGTGGCACAAGGCCAAAAGGGGGTTGGGGGAAAAGGACGGTCAACATTTGTCTTAATATAGAACTTAGCTAGCCGCAAGCACTGACCCTATCATACAAAACATTATTCCTATCACCAAAACAACACATTTATCCATACCTTTCATACTACATCCACCAAAATACCTCTTCGTCTCAATGAAAATCCTAAATAGTCCCCCTATGTACAAATATTGTTCGTGGGGGGAGGGGCATAAAAAACAACAATTTTTAAAAAGATCACCAATGAATATATACAAGATGACATCAAATATTTACAAGAAACTAAACAAAACGTGTGTTAGTAATAAAACCCCCCACAAACCTTAAATGTGGCAGAAATATCAGTTAACCGGACGAAATCGATGCGGGACTAAGTAAAAAATAGAGAAAACACTCATTCCTCCAAAGCATACACACATTCATACACACATTCATACACACATTCATACACAACAAATACGAAAAACACATACGCGAAACGAAAGGCGCCCCGCATCCACCAGAGAACTGACATCACTGGCCACCTAAACGAGGGAGGGGATGGGGAGTTAAACTAAAGGAAGAAAAAAAAGGGGGGACAGAAATAAAAGGGACCGATGTCCCAGGCAGGGAAATTCCGCGCAGGACCGGATTCGCCTTTAACTTGTGAAGGAATGCAAGAACGTAAAGCAAAGGCGAGAGCGGACAACCTTGACGAATGGAGCGAGACAATACGAAAGGCTTCGATCTTACCCCATTCACTTCCACCAGCGCACCGGGGGTCGCATACAAAAGTCGGATCCAGGAGCGAAAGTCGGCTCCGAAACCGGCCGCCGAAAGGACCGCCTCCGGAAACCGATGGTCAACCCTATCGAAGGCCTTGGACTGATCTAAATTGATCAGCGCGGCTTCACTGTCGACTTTTTCTAAGATCAAGCGTACCATATGAAGGTTATCCTGAATAGTCCTACCTTGCACAGCACAAGTCTGTTCGGGGCCAATCAGACTAGACAGGGCAAGCTGCAAACGGTTGGCTAAGATCTTCGCCAAAATCTTTAACTCAGTGTTTAACATGGTTAAAGGGCGAAAGTTCCCTAACCCATCCCCACCGTTCTTGTCCTTACGCAGCAACTTGATCACACCCCTGGTGAAGCGTTGAGGTATAGACCCCTGCTTCATCCAGTGGTTGAAAATCAGCTCCAGCAAACTTCTCTACTAGGCAAAGTCTACACGAGAGATCAGTAATCCTCGGCCCCCGGGCCACTTCCGGTCCGCGAAGAATTTTTGTCCGGCCCGTCAACTTAACACCTGGACACTAATTAATTATTCAATTCGTGGGGCAACTGAGGTTGCTGGCGGAACCCAAGAATGTAGTTCGTCCGAGCACTTTCCATGGACTCCAACAAGGACTCTCAGACACTTTTCAACTCAATCAAGACAGGAAAGTGAAGACCGAACAGCTCCCGTCTAAATATGGTAACAGTACTCCATTTTAGGCCTGATCTGGCTCTTATAATGGTAGAGGATAGCAGGAGGAGCCATCTGGAGCGGTACAGGGAACCGAGCATTTTAGTATTCGATCGTAAGAGTTCCACTTGAGGTCGGGTGTAAGTTTGAGGCCCAATATCCTCTCAAAGCACGGATCCTCCTCGAGGGAAACATCCGTTCACCATGACTGGCGGTAGTTTGGGGTCTGATCGGTGGTGAAGAAATATAACCAGTTTGGTTCTCGGACCATTGACTGTAAGCAGCCAGTCTTTTCTCCACTGGGAAGTTAGCGCTAGATCGGAAGAGAGGTCAGCCGCCGATCTCTGTTCGTCAAGAGTTTTAGACATGCGCCTGTATAACCTCGTATCATCGGCATAGATGTTTACAAATGATTAGATCATATGCTTAGGTAGATAATTTATATAAATCATGCTTTCGTCTACGTCCGCACGGTTAAAATTAATTTACCGACAAAAGATATGTCTGTGTTTTGAGCCTATCACGTGACATACAACATTATAAATACTTGAGAATATTTCGTTCTCTCTCTCTCTTTCATTTTTAGAGGACACTACGACAATGTAGGCTTGTCGGAGTTAGCTCCTCCTCAGCTCCTTAACCCTTCACCAGGAGTCTCTCTCCCCTGGCTATAAATACTGGCTGACCCTTCGCCTCGATCTCTTTTTTCCTCAGGCATTTGGGCCTTATACCACCTCGCAGATGTGAGCTCTCACAGATACAGCGTTTCCCAAATTCTGGGAACACGTTAAGAACAATACGCGTACGTACGAACACTCACCACAACACACACTGGTTCTCCTGGTAATTGAGCTCGAAGATAAAATTTTGCCTTTTTATGAATTATATTTCTTTTAGGCATGAAGTAGGCATTGAATTCTTCCAAAACTGAGTCGTACACATTTGCGTCTTCTCGTCGTGAGAAAGAAACTGTCCAGAATATATTTTCGGCTTTGCTTCCCATGTAATATATTTATGAATAATCAAGAGTGGTATTGTTGGGAATGTGCAGAATAAACTAAGGAATTTGCAGTAGAATTGAGTTGAATCAGAAGGAATTTTTATGTTAGGTTGCGTGAAGTTTTCTGCATCCACAAACAAATAAACAATTTCAATATAAATAAGACAAAACATATATTCAATTCAACACCAATAAAAGCATTTATATACAAATACGATGATATATACAGGGTATTTTTAAGGTTGTTAATGTGTTGGTGTGCTCGTGATATATGTAGTTTTATGTATGTCCTTTTTATGTCTTGTGCATTAAAGTTACAGTCTTTTAGGAAATTGTAATGAATATTTGGAATGTATTTTCAAAATGAGTCATTACGAAGTAGTCTACCTTTGACTGTAAAATGTCGAGATCGTTCGGTGATGTTACTTACTTAGAATAATAGTGAATGTCAATTCACTTTTGATGAGTAAAAAGTAATTCAGATAGAAGTTTCTTGTGTTCACAGAGTGTTCTTCGATTTGAGCTTGCGGGTGAGTCAGTGATGATTTAGTTGCGCGTTAGTTTGCGTGTTAATATGCGTGTTAATTTGCGCGGCAAAATTGCAGTTGCAAGCGACGTGGATTATTATATTAGCATATGTCTGTGCTCGTTCGACTGACTAACTCATCGTAGTGATCAAAGAGAATATATAGTTTGAGATTCTTGAATGACGAAGAAGTTCGTAGAAGATATTGAACTGGGAGGATTTGTCGTCTCGATTAGCGAGACGGTAATTAGTAGTCATCACATTTTTAAGCTTGAGTAAGCGGCCGAAAAATGGTCTGCTGCTGATCTGCCTAGGTTTGCGTCTGTCTCTGCTTGGTCACACGTGCTTTGGGTTCCTTTTAAAGGTCATGATCACGTGGGGTGGCTCCCAGAGCGATTTTGCGCCAAAATTTCGAAGTGCACGTGCGGGCGACCTGATTGGTAGAAACGAACCAATCAGAGGGCTAGGTTTACGAATGAAAGTTGGAATAGTGCATTACTCGAAGAAGGTAAGATTGGCCTAATAGACGAGCCCAATAGTATCACCTCGTTTTGTTACTCTCCTCTTTGAAAGCTTTTTTTTACTGGGACTATAAAAGAACACTATACGTGAACCTTGTCTTCTCAGTTGAATAAAGCTTTCTTAAAGCCTACACCGGCATACTTTTTGTCATTACAATATTAATGTACTTATTTGAGTTTTGTTGCCTTTTTTTAGAGTTTCGATGCTTCTCGAAAGCGTTGAAATCTCTGCGACCATTTCTGCAAATTTCCAGGAATTGTAAAATCTAACGGCTTGAATATATATATATATTTTTTTTCAAATAAAAGATTTTTTCCAAATTGGATCCTGTTCTACAAAATAATTTTCTTCCTTTAGAAAGAATCCCTCTCTGATACCATATTCTATTTGGATTAGGGTGGAAAGATAAATTATATGAAACTGTTTGCTGACAAGTCGAAACAAGCCAAAGACGACCCGAGACGTGGTAAACTCAACAATTTTATAAAAAATTGGATCTGTTTTGCTCCCAGATTGTGTCCAGTCGCTTCAAGGACTATTCCTAGTATTTGATGAATCGGCAACGGCTTACTCTTATCTTTGAGCCAAGCAGACACAATTAACTCATGCTATTTTAATAGATCTTTCTGCTGTTAGATAATTCAGTTTTGCACTAACATGGGAAATGATTTGATGGATGTGATCTGAAAGAAGTGTCCGAACTGTGTTCAATCGTTTCGAGGACAGTTCCTAGCATTTGATGAATCACCAACGGCCAAATCTTATTTTTGAGAGAGGCAAGCAACTAACTCATGCTACTTTAAGAGATCTTTCTTCTGTGGGGCAATTCTGTTTTGCACTAACAGTGGGAACGTTTTGACGGCTGCATTTCGACAGAACCAATTTTTTTTGTTTTGTTTAGCAGCATAGCAACACCACTATGTGTTATTTAATGCAGTATTCTAAACATGAAAACTCAAACTTTATATTTCATCCAGGTGAATGACAATATTTCTTGATTAAATTATAATTATTTAGCTGCATTTTTTTTTTTTTTACAAATAAACTTGTTTCTCCTTAAAAGAAATGAGATTAATCATGGGAATTTTTTTCTTGCTTATTGAGGCAATGCAAAAAGAAATAGTATCCCCGAAGGAGAAAGTTGTTTTTAAAATACAAATAGTAAAATTGTCGGAGTTAACTCCTCCTTAATTTCCTAGTTGTTCACTAGGGGTCGCTCTCCCTACACTATACACTGGGCGATTTCTCGCTTCGTTCTCTTTTCATTTTTTTTATTTTCAGCAAACGCATCTACATTGTAAGCTCTCGCAGAAGATTGCGTCTCCCCATTTGTGGGAAACGTCGTGCACATTATACACACATACAAAAATTCTCCAAAATACAATCTCTTTACGTTCACACACAAACATAAATGTTAATATCTATGTCCAGTGTAAATTTTGTTGTTTAATACATATACTTGTTTGTATATATATATATATATATATATATATATATATCGGTCTTGTTGGTTTTCTTTACACTTCTTTATGGTGGATTCAATTTCTGAGTTCGCCATGTTCTTGTAGTGGAGCATCTTCTAGCAGGAATACATGCACGTATTCCTAATTTAACAACACGTAAACCCACGGTCCGCTACAGAATAAACCTTTCAATCGTAATTATCTCCTTTTATGGGCATTATTATATCCGAGATATAACAACACCATAATTCACGGACGGGACGGAATGGCTGAAAGGAAAGCGGAAAGACAAACTTTTATGCCGTTTTAACCCGTTTTAGCATCCCGCTACCACTTTTTTTATTGTGCCAATCTGTGCAAAAAGCGGATCACAGAGCTTATTCAGCTTCATACATATTTTCAGAAAACCTCAACTTCTAATCGGTCAATAAACACACAAGAGGGCGTTGTAATCCACCCATGTACATGTTTTTTTTTCAGTGCGTGAGAAAGTCAAGTTTTTCAACCAAAAATTAGAAATGCTTCCAGGAGCCGATCACGTGATTACGTTGTTTATAAATACCAGGCACGAGTTCGTTCTTTTCTACTCGACTCTCTTTTGGATTTCACTTGCTTACAAAAATGTAGTTGTAAAAGAAATCGTGTCTCCACCACCTTGCGGGCGGACGCTATGAAAACATATTCACACACGCACACATGCATGTACGTACGAAACATTCCAAACTTCATTACAGACCATTACAAACTAACATATTACGAATATTCAACTAGAAGCCACGAAACTTAATTACATAACATTACAAGCCGAAATGCAGCCGTCAAAACGTTCCCACTGTTAATGCAAAACAGAATTGCCCCACAGAAGAAAGATCCCTTAAAGTAGCGTGAGTTAGTTGCTTACCTCTCTCAAAAATAAGATTTGGCCGTTGGTGATTCATCAAATGCTAGGAACTGTCCTCGAAACGATTGAACACAGTTCGGACACTTCTTTCAGATCACATCCATCAAATCATTTCCCCTGTTAGTGCAAAACTGAATTATCTAACAGCAGAAAGATCCATTGAAATAGCATGAGTTAATTGTGTCTGCTTGGCTCAAAGATAAGAGTAAGCCGTTGCCGATTCATCAAATACTAGGAATAGTCCTTGAAGCGACTGGACACAATCTGGGAGCAAAACAGATCCAATTTTTTATAAAATTGTTGAGTTTACCACGTCTCGGGTCGTCTTTGGCTTGTTTCGACTTGTCAGCAAACAGTTTCATATAATTTATCTTTCCACCCTAATCCAAATAGAATATAGTATCATAGAGGGATTCTTTCTAAAGGAAGAAAATTATTTTGTAGAACAGGATCCAATTTGGAAAAAATCTTTTATTTGAAAAAAAAAATATATATATATTCAAGCCGTTAGATTTTACAATTCCTGGAAATTTGCAGAAATGGTCGCAGAGATTTCAACGCTTTCGAGAAGCATCGAAACTCTAAAAAAAGGCAACAAAACTCAAATAAGTACATTAATATTGTAATGACAAAAGTATGCCGGTGTAGGCTTTAAGAAAGCTTTATTCAACTGAGAAGACAAGGTTCACGTATAGTGTTCTTTTATAGTCCCAGTAAAAAAAAAGCTTTCTCAAAGAGGAGAGTAACAAAACGAGGTGATACTATTGGGCTCGTCTATTAGGCCAATCTTACCTTCTTCGAGTAATGCACTATTCCAACTTTCATTCGTAAATCTAGCCCTCTGATTGGTTCGTTTCTACCAATCAGGTCGCCCGCACGTGCACTTCGAAATTTTGGCGCAAAATCGCTCTGGAGCCACCCCACGTGATCATGACCTTTTAAAAGGAACCCAAAGCACGTGTGACCAAGCAGAGACAGATGCAGACCTAGGCAGATCAGCAGCAGACCATTTTTCGACCGCTTACTCAAGCTTATCTTCTACGAACTTCTTCGTCATTCAAGAATCTCAAACTATATATTCTCTTTGATCACTACGATGAGTTAGTCAGTCGAACGAGCACAGAGATATGCTAATATAATAATCCACGTCGCTTGCAACTGCAATTTTGCCGCGCAAATTAACACGCATATTAACACGCAAACTAACGCGCAACTAAATCATCACTGACTCACCCGCAAGCTCAAATCGAAGAACACTCTGTGAACGCAAGAAACTTCTATCTGAATTACTTTTTTACTCATCAAAAGTGAATTGACATTCACTATTATTCTAAGTAACATTACCGAACGATCTCGACATTTTACAGTCAAAGGTAGACTACTTCGTAATGACTCATTTTGAAAATACATTCCAAATATTCATTACAATTTCCTAAAAGACTGTAACGTTAATGCACAAGACATAAAAAGGACATGCATAAAACTACATATATCACGAGCACACCAACACATTAACAACCTTAAAAATACCCTGTATATATCATCGTATTTGTATATAAATGCTTTTATTGGTGTTGAATTGAATATATGTTTTGTCTTATTTATATTGAAATTGTTTATTTGTTTGTGGATGCAGAAAACTTCACGCAACCTAACATAAAAATTCCTTCTGATTCAACTCAATTCTACTGCAAATTCCTTAGTTTATTCTGCACATTCCCAACAATGTAACTTATCTTCAACAAAGAGAGATAATCGCCTTCTGCATCCCTACAGTATTATATGAAGATTTATTTTATATTTATCAGCACAGTACATTTTTAAACATCACACAAAAGAAAACCAATATACACCTAAATCAATTATACCGATATAAGCAGGTAACGAACGTTGTCGTAAGATAAACAAGTCATCCATAACTGATAACCCTCATACGAGTTCGTTAACTAGGGCAATTATCTCCCTTACATTTTAGTCTTCTGTAGTAGAAATACAATAAAGATTACTCCTTGTCTGTAAACACGTGTATTATCTTCATGTCCGTTTTACTTATTTCCACAACTTTTTTTTTTTATCCTCATTACTAATATGGCAAATTTAACTCTGTTTTCATTCTTCCATTCATCTCCATTCGCTCAATTTCCTTTCTTTCCCTTCTTTTTTGCTCAATTCCTTTCCTTCGTCTTCCATGCCTTCTTTCCTTCGTCTTCCATGGCTTCTTTCCTTCGTCTTCCATGGCTTCTTTCCTTCGTCTTCCATGGCTTCTTTCCTTTCCCCTTCTTTCACTGGGCGTCTTTCAGTCAACTCTTTTCCCCTTTTTTCTTCTTTCACTCGGCTTTCCTTTCCATTTCGTTTGTTTGAGCAATTCTTTTCACTCGGCTCCGTGCTCTTGGCTTGCGTCTAGATTTGGCAAACTGGCATCAAACTGCTGTCCTCTACTTTTTAACAAAAGCCAAATCAGGCCGGAAAATGGAGGTACTTGTCATATTGGGGCAGGAGCTGCCCAATCCTCACTTTCCAGTTTTGATAGAATTTAAAAACGTCTCCTATTCCTTGTGTGTAACAAACTATTTTTCTACCCACCACCCCAACCAAACTTTCTTTCCCAGGCAGGATATAACAAGCCACATTGCTATATTGTTATGTTAATTAATTCCATGGAAAATACTCAGGCGAACTACATTCCTTGTTTCTACCAGTTCAAATCTTCACGGCTTCAATTTATATTGTTGCAAACCACCCACCCACATTGCCTCTATTTCATCAGTGAAGTTCCACTTGAACAGCTTTTTCTTACTAACCACTGCTCTGGAGAACTGACTCCCAAGAAGATGATTCCTTGATCACTACAATCTTAAGTCTTCTTAACCTATAATTTATTGTCTATGGTTTAACCATTATTTTCCCTACCTATCTGTATAAACGGCCTCTTAATGTAATTTTCTACCACAAGTGTCCTCCCACCACCGGGTCTTGTACTGGGTGACCCTCACTGTATTAAAAAAAAATCTACATTACACACCCATCAAAATCTTTCATCTTTTCACAACTGAGAGATTGAGATACGTCCTACATTTAAAAGTTGTTACAGAATAATTGTATACATAGATATTTGTTAAATTTGAGTTAGAATAAAAATAGGTATAAAAGTAAAAATTTAATAAACATCCTGCAAATTACCAAACTTGACACACATTTGTAGCCAGATTGAATGTTGAGTTGTTAGTGTAAGTTACCTCACGTTATATGTATTAGTAGTTGATAGAGGATCCCCTTTTTTTTCTTTTTTTTTATACTGAAAATGAAATGAAAACATACAACAATAAGAATTTGAGATATGTTGAAATTAATGACAAGAACGTGTAGTTTTAATTTTGTAATGTTAATTAGAATATTGATTTTGTGTGTGTTAAATTTTCTTGGGGGTTGTCTTTTTTTGCTTCTTTAAAAGTTGGGGCTGACTTAGAGAATTTTGTGGTTAAGGGAAGCTTTTGAAACCATCATCTATGGATTTTTTACAGAGCAAAGAAGATATGTCTGTATGGGTTTCTTAACTACTTGTTTTGCTTATGATGGAAGGGTTGCTTTTATAATTCTGAAGTTCTAGAATGATAAAATATTATCATCATCATTAATCATAATGCACTTAATAATAGAAAATAAAACTGATCCCCCCACAAAAAAATATAATCATTGGGATGCCATGTGTTTCCATAAAAGTTCTTTACTCTTTGGGAAATGGAATCAAAAGAAAAAAATGGAAATTAGGTGTAGTCATATTTTGCCAAGATCATTGCAAAATTGTCTTCCTTTCTCATATGTATTCTATAATCTTGGGTTCTACTCGGAATAACTTTTTTTATGGCTTTGCAGGTTATTTAAAGCCAGAAAATATTTTTAGATTGTAAGAAATATTTTAGGAGGTAATAATGATTTATTGATACAAGTCCTACTAATTAATCCACAGCTGAGGGGAGAAGAGGTGGATTCAAACCTTACCCAAGGGTATTTGTGTGTGTGTGACTAGAACAAGTATGACTGGAATTGGAATTCGGTTTTCTAATTTCCAATTCTGAGCTGTTATCCATTACACCACCCACACACCCAAACATACAACACCTTAGGCATAGGCTTGATGCTGCTTAACTTTGATGTTCATATGTGCTTCAACATGATATGGCCATAAGCTTTGAAGAACTTTATACCAATGTATTTCTTTCTTCATGTACCAATTTCCAATTCTTATTGAAACAGTATGGGCAAATAGTTACGGTTCGTGTATAGTATTTACTCCTTGTCAAATCACACAACCACTGCTTTTAGCATTTATAAGAGGTTAATTTAGAAACAATGAAAAAGATGCCTAGTTTGGCATTGCTGAGGTCTTACCCCAGCCTCATGCCAGATATCAGAATAAAAAGAAAGGCAGATTGATTTTTTTTTCTTTCTTGAATCAATTGCCAGGTCTGCTGCTATGGAAGTTAGTTCACTATTTTGTGCTAGACAATTTTTCATGTCAGAATCTTGTCTTGCATCTTTATAAGTCTACCATTTGTCTGTACATTAAATATTGCTGCCACATCTAGTCTGGTACTTCTATGTATCTAGAGATTCTTGACAAAATCTAAAGAATTTGCAATATTATCAGTCCTAACCTGGCATCTCAGATTCAGTCACTTTCCCAATGTCATAAGGTAGCTTTCATCTGCCTTTTCTATAAATACTTTTATTATAATTGTTTTGATGAGATTTTGTCTTTGATTCATCAACTTCATGAATGCAAGCAAAGTGACTAGATTGGCAGATTGGTCTCGTCCTTTTTACTGTTGAAAAAAGATGTAACCGTAAATTATATTCTAAGAGTTTCTTCTCTCACACTTCTCACCTGTGGAAATCACAACTGGTTTCTAGTTTTCCAGCCAACTACAATCTTCAAAAATTTTAATGCAACATCAATTGCCATCTTTTGTCTTTCTGAATTCTGTTCTTTTATTGTCCTTTCTCAGATTCTTTCACTCTCAGTGGCTTTATTACCTTGCTTGGTGTGAAAGAATTAAAAAGAAGAAAAAAAAAAAAAAAACTCAAATGACTGAAACAACACAAACAAGATTTTTATTGCTGGTAATATTTTTTTCCAAAAGTATTTTTGGTAATATTTTTTTTTTCAAAAATGTTTTCCTGGCATTAAAAACTATTTTACACATTTTGACTCCAGTTTGGCCGTTAACTAATTGCCCATAGATGGAACCCTAACCACCCCAGATCAGGGGGAGGGACTTGGGAACACCAGCAAAGCCTCCTGATCAGAGGCCTTGCTGTTGGATGTAGTTTATCGTCATACTCAGGATGGTTTTAAAAAAGAAAAAAAAGGGAGACTGAAATCTATTTGGATTATATTGGCAGATGAGTACTACTTAAATAGACTGGTCCATTTGTAAAAAAAAAAAATAAAAAATAAAAAGAATAAATAAAAAAAATGTTGGAAAATTTTTTTTGTTGCTGGTGTGCAAGGGGTGATTTTTGTACATTAGCATTTAGATTGTACTTAAATTACCATTAGTAAATTGATTGAAGTAATCCAATGACTTGACACAAAGAGTTAGTAGTTCAATACCTAGCCACAGAAAAGGTGAACAAAAACTTGGAGCGTTTAGTTACTAAAAGGGAAATAACTGAAACTGGGAATCCAAAAGAGGCATGACATTTGGAACTAGAACAATCTATCCCGATGGATGAAATAAAGGGTTTGGTTTGAAATTCGAAGCGTGAATATGACAGCAAAGATGAGGACAACAGTTCGAGCAATGTAAATAGTGTAAATTTGTCAATCTCATTTTATGACAAAGCCCCAAAAGTCACAAGTCGAATTCAAGATTTAGTAACATTTTTTTTTTTATTATTAAACCCTTTTGCTAAAAATGTGTAAATAAAGAATATAAGGTGGGGGGGATATAACAATGAACACAAGTGGATGATTCCTGTTTATAATATCAATACAATGTTTTATTTTTTTAAAATTTTACAAAGATAGATTTTTTTTTATATTCTTTATCTGGAGTGTTTAATCTATATTGTAATACAATAAAAATTTTTGTAGAACTACTAAATATTCATTCTTCAAACTTTTATTAAAAAAAGTCCCCGAATTATTTTCACGTCCAGACAACAAAAACATTCAGTAAAAATCTTCAGCCAATCGACATGTTTTTTTTTTTTACATATGGTGTAATGTCGTTATGTGATTTTGACAAAATGTATGTTGTAACAATTCGTAAGTTTGAGCTTGTTTATAAGAAAGACGCAAACATAATTACTGTCGACTGAAAATACTCTGAAGCCAAGGTCATAGAGATCTCGTAGCAGATGAAGCGATGAAAAATATTGGTTTGTGAGCCATGCAATTTCAAATTTTTGGGTATGGAACTCGATCAACAACTGTTGCACGTCATCTAACATGTTTTTGAGAATGCTGTGATGGAGAGACCGCCATTCCCACATCTCAATGTCAATCTTCAAAATAGCCAATTTTGTCTTCAAAGAGAAAAAGAAAAAAAAGGTTATTTAATCAGGATTAACCATTATTTAATATGGGAAATTTAAGAAAATTAATCTTGTTTTAAATTCAGCAATATGAAATAAAATTTTCCAATTAAAAAAATAAATAAAAAAAGAACAACTGCAGAAGTGATTTTTTTCCCCCTTAAATTTTGTTGATTATAAATATAACAGCTTTATTCTACCAGTAATGCATTCATCAATTCCTGACCACTGACAATCCCTACATACCTGAATGCTAATGCATTTCTATAATTATTTACAATCTGTTCTCATAATTAAAACTTGAACAATGCATTTGTATATATACAGAGTGATTGAAAAGTAACTCCTTATTTTATATATGAGTGGCCACCCAGGAGTCCTGACTTAATACCCTGTGACTATTTTCTTTAGGGGGTTGGTTAAAGGAGCAAGTCTGCTATATCAAACCATGACTATGGAAGAACTTGAATGTAAGGTTGCTAGATAAAATTTTTTATTTAAAGCCAAGTAATATGTATAAAAATCCAGAAAAAAGACAAATTAAAATTTTTGTATAAAGCAAGAAAAAGGCTAAATAAACATGAGATTTTATTTATTAAACGCAGTGGGATTTTAGGCATTTTATAATGAAACCACTTCATTATTTTTTCAATTTAAAACATTTGTATAGTGATTTTTAAATAAAGTAATTCGGAAATTTAATCTATTTAGGTAACAATAGTCAAACAAGTCTGATTCACTGGAAAAATTAGTATTTTTTAGTGTTTTCTTTTTTAGAATTTTAATAATACTTTATGATTAAAAACATTTTTAGATAAATTTTATGACATTTAAATTTTTTAATTGAAATGTTGTTTTTTATTTTTAACTTACTAAATCTAATGATAATAACTTTTAATAATAATAGTTTTATTAATTATACTTTTTTTTTTAGTATGTGTATCTGTAAGACTTTTCTTTTTATTTAAAGAACTTAATATTAACTTTGGAGAAGAGGGTTGTAGCATGTGAAAGACCAGGGAAAAAAATGGTCATTAGTTTATTTAGAGAATTATAAAAGAGAAATTTGGCATAGGTTTGCAAAAGAATCAGTTTTTTTTTTGTTTTGTTTTTTTTTAAAAAAGTAAATATCTGGAAAATTTTCCCCTTCTGAATAAAAAAAGGTCTGAAATTTCTATCACTGAGGATAAAAAAGAACAACATTGTAGCATAGCAACTGTAATAAACTATGTAAAAAAAAAAAAAAAAAAAAAGCCAAGAAAAAGTCAGACACCAGATCAATTCTCTGGTGCCAAACCAACATGAAAAAAGCCAGATTTCAGAAGATTAACCTTCAAAAGAGCCAATCTGGCAAACCTGCTTGAAGGTTGACTACAAGTTATGTCTTCCATACCACAAGAAGAGACTCTGCTGAAATCAGTTGATGTGATTCCTGGGCAGCTCGAGAAGCTGGTAGCAAAATCTGGTGCCCATATCAAATTTTAAATAAAACCTTATGCTAAACGCTTTCATCTTGTATCTATTGCTTGTAAAAATTATAGATAATAAATAAATCATTTTAAAATAGGGAACTACTTTGGACCAACCTGTAGTGTAGAATAAACTTTTCTATCTCAGTATGGCTGTGTTAATTCCTTATCATCAAAAACTGTTTTTCTCCTGATTTTCCCCCGATTATATGTTGAAACAAATTTTAGAGAAAAAAATAAAAAAAAGTGTCTGACAATCAATCCCCTTTACCATTTTCTAACTTACAACTTGACAAAAAGCAGATATAAATTCTTTCTATACAAACATATAAAAATGTAAAAAAAAAAGAAGAGAAATAACAGCTGAAACATAGTAAGTTGTAAAATTTGCATAAAAAATAATATGTCTTAAAAATTAAAAAGTTTAATATCAAATATTATATTACAATATTATATTATTAAAAATGAAAACATTATATTATTAAAAATGAAAACTGATAGAAAAAAGATTGCTTAATGATGTCGGCGACAGTTTTATTCTACTGATACAATGTGGGGCATACAGACAAAATATAGCATTTTTTATGCAAATTTATAAATGACTAGCAGTAGAGCTTGGCGTTGCTCGGGGATGTAACATCATAAAGACTGAAAAATAAAATTGACAAAGATTATTGTTTAAGGTTGACGGACACGCATGTCTTAATTAGTTTTTTTTTTTTTTTTACAAATTGGTCAAACCCAAACTCAAACAAAAACATTGTTTTCAATCATTATGAGTCTACTGATCGAATAGAATTTTATTATAAACAATTGTCTTGTAAATGGAATTTTTAAAGCATTCTGAATGTAAAAATAAAGAAAAAAATGTGCAAGACAATAAGAAACACTACCTGCCAAAAAAAAGTGAAGTCTTGTTGAAGTTGGTTGAAAAATGTAGGAAATCCGATCCCATATATAATTGAACACACACAAACAACCTGGGTTTTATAATAAGTATAACTCGATATGAGTTGTCCCCCTTTCATTCTCGTGATGCCTCTTAATCGTGTTTTTAAATTGATTTCGTGCAAAAACAATTGTGTTTTTCCAATTTTTGGCGTTGTTAGAACCACCACAAGGTAATTTTACGTAGTCCTGTGAAGTTTTGTTGAAATCGGTTGAAAAATGTAGGAAATCTGATCCAATATATAAACATACAGACACACACACGCACAATCTGCGTTTTATAATAAGTAAAATGAAAGAGTTTTTCTTTGAATAAGGCTTATAATAAAAAAAATAAAGTTTTAGAAGCTCATGGTTCAGAAAAAAATCTATTGAAAAATCAAGTTTTAGGATTTATTTTGAAAATTAAGTTTTTTTTTTTTTAAAATCACAAAACAAAAAATAAACAAACAAATGACACAGTTCATTTCAAAGATATTGTCATACATTGAAGAAGAAAAGAAATTTAGTTTTTTTTTTCTATTTGCTTAATTTTCATTTACTGCAAAAAAAAAAAAAAAAAAGTGACAGGCAAGTATAGTACAGTGGATGATTAATCAACGTTTGTTTTACCGTCAACGACACAAATTTGTTATTTCTTCATTTATGATTACAAAGAGAAAGATATGTTATGAATGAAACTTTTGTTGAGGTAATTGATTTTACTTTTAAGAGATCCTACAAGTGATATTATGGGTGATGAAAATAACAGCTGGTGTTAAAATGTTAATGTAATAATTGTTCATTGATTATATGTTGCGTCTCGGATACCAAAGCGAGCTGATTCTGAACAAAAAAAATATACAAGCTTTTATTCTCATAACCGGCTTGCTTCGTGCCATGTTGACATAGAGTTTCCCCCCCTTATTTATGCCCGTGCAGGTTTTCAGAACAAGGCTGGTCCAAGGGAGACAACTCATATCAAATTAACCATACAATACATGGCAGATGGGTGTGGTTAAGAAAAACAAAACAAAAAACAATAAAAATAAAGAACTAAGGGAGATAACCACTAAACACGTTGAGGATAATGATTGCAAATAGCAGCCGCTTTATTCACTGAAATTATTTCGATACAAACAAGAAAAATAAAATAAAATATTTTACACTGACATAGAAAGCATCAAAACAATAAGAAACTACTCAAATAGACAGTTACACACATAGGTAGAATTTTGAAAAGGTGGCCATTTATAATATCGATACAAAGTCAAATTAAGTCATTGACTTTTAAAGTCTATGCAACTCCACCTTTATTATGACTAATTTACGCACCATCATGAATTTGCTGGAAAATGAGCATAGGATGATAAAAACGGCCTTAAACTTGACGAAAATAAATTTTATTTGTCTAAATGTTTATGTTAATATCAAGAGGAAAGATCAAAGTATTTTTTGATTATTTCTTTTTTTTTTTCCATTTTTTTGTTAATCATTAAGCATGTCCAAAATTTTCGTTAAAAATCATGATTTTTTTGAGTCAGGAAAATTAACACAAAATCGATCGTCAGACTTATTTTTAATTTGTAAACTAAAGTGATTTTTTGAGTTTAAAATTCTGTCAAAATCAATTATACTGTTTATTTAAATTTATTTTGAACAAAATTAGAAATTAAAGTTTAATATATTTTAAAACAAACATTACTTTCTGCGCCCAAAAAATGTAGTTTAAAATAAGAGAAATCAGGTCTTAATAGCGGTGACGATTGACAAGTGAGGAAAGTTATCGTACGGAAGGACAGAAGTGACATAATTAAGCTTTAAGTGAACCATCTTATTTACCTCGTTATTTTTAAGGAAAAGTTTTCAGCGCTCTAACTGTTTTTGTTTTTTTGGTACTTAGCTTAGAAAAGTACCTAATTAATTAGGTACCTTTCTTAAGTACATATACATACATAGATGTATAAATGTACATTTTATTTTATGAACATTTATTACATTTTATGGAGAACAACGTTTATATACCAACGCCAACCACGTGACGTTCTATTGCATTCATGCTGCTTCCGGTCTTCCGTACATTTGAATTACCGCCGTTTTATGGACACACACACACACACGTACACACACAAATTATATTAGATTTTTACCTAGTTGAGGTTTGCTTATTGTAATAAACTTTACTATTTATAATCTGTAAATGATATGTCTACTTAACAGCATCGACTAAAGTGTACAACATTTCCATTAATTTTAGAATATCTAACAACTTTAATGTAATAATAATAAAATAATTTAAGAAATAACAAATAATTCTTGTAAATGTAAAGATTTATTTTTCCTCGAAAAAGTTTTATGCTTTCAGACAATATTATCCATATTCATAAAAACAACTAAAAGGAACTAAAAGCTTTTGAAATTAAATAATATCTTTGTTTTATTGAGTTTTTTGTATGTTACAATTCAGAGCTGATTTTAAGGTAAAGGGGATCCATTAAAAAAAACAAAACAAAACAAAAAATCCGCAAAAACAAAACGATTTACTTCCCTCAAAGTCTTGTGCTTTTTTGAAATAATTAATGACTAAAATTCTACAGTATTGACTTTCTAGAGTTTTCATAAAATTACTTATGGGGGAGGGCAATAAATATAAGAAAAAACGTATCTATAATAATTTTCATCATTTGTGAATAGTTTCTGAAAGTTTCATTAAAATGCAACAATTATTTTTATTTTTGCAAGATTTTCAAAATTAATGTATGTCATTAAAAAAAATCTGTCTATATTTCTGTCCATATTTCTGAGATGAGGTATTATGTACATTATTTACATTATTCGGACTATTGTCCTCATCTTTGCCGCCATATTTCTTACAACGTTTCGGCCTTTCAGTATCTGTCTATATTTCTGAGATGAGGTATTATGTATACTATTTACATTATTCGGACTATTGTCCCCATCTTTGTCGCCATATTTCCTACAACGTTTCGGCCGCTGGCACAGTGGATAAAGGCGTTGGTTAGATCCAGTGACAGGACCCAAAGAGTGTGAGTTCAATACCCGGTTAAGGCAGTGAAGAACTTTCAGAGGGAAATTAACAGTAGATAACTGATAACTGACATCCATTAAACATGGCACGTGGAACTAGAAGAGTCTATCCCAGTGAGCGAAATAAAGTTCGACATTCCAACCACCTGAAGAAGGCCGAAACGTTGTAAAGTCCGAATAATGTAAAAAAAAAACAAATGTACTAAAATTTGTTATTTACTAGTAGTTCAGCTGATGAAGAGAAACTGTTTTTTTTTAATCAAAAGTTAGAATGTTCTAAAAATGCCAAAAGTTTTTTTTTTTTAAATAATTAAAAATTACTGTTCTTTCTTCTTAATAATAGCATAAATATTTTGACGGTAAAATTTTGTTTTCGTTAAGTTTAAGACCGTTTTTATCATGGTATGCTCATTTTGCAGGAATCTCATGGTGATGTAAACTAAGAAATACTTTCATTAGTTTTCTTTTGTCTTTTAAAAAAAAATTGTTTTTTTAACTGTTTGAGTTTTCGGACTCAGCTTGATTTATTATTTGTTTTTTGAGGAATATTTTCCCTGAAATAATTTACCGAAAAAAAAAAAAAAAATGCCGTATATTTGTGCTGTCCCTAAATGCAAAGGAAATGGGCCAAAAAATCAGTGTATTTTTATTCCCAAAGATAATAATTTATGCCTGGTTATACGATATCAAAAGGGAGAATATTGTACCAAATGAAAATAGTAAAGTGAGTAATTTCTTTTATATTATTTATAAAAAAGCATTGGTGAAATTTGCAGATTAGACTCCAGAGTCATGCGCGGAAGCTTGCTTAGTTAACAGCCTTTTTACTGATCTTCTTATCTTCTTACTCGTCTCAATTACTGCACAAAACCAAAATAAGTCTTTAGATATTTTTGAAAGTGAAGATTTTATTGAATTCTTTTTTAAAAAATTTGTTTTCGTTATTTAGAAAAGCAATGACAAGTGTTGTTTTTTTTTTTTTTATAGTGAAGCTGTAATTATAATGAATTCTTGTTTAAATAATAAAACAAATTTTAAAAGTAGCCTTTCTGCAATTGTCATTGCTACTTTGTAAATAATCATGCTTAAATAATATTGCTTAAATTGTTAATAATAAGATTAAGCCCTTTTTAGAATTTTTTTTTTGTAAATAATCACCCTTCTTTTTTTAACACCAAATTTAATAACCCAAAATTTGGGATATTTTTTAAATTTCGCGCATTCATTTGAAATTAAAGTTTACGCATTGCGTGCGCATTAATCAAAGCAAGTGAAGCTTTTGCGCATGATTTCTTGAGGCAAGATGTAAACAACGCCAATAGTGGTTGCCGGGCTGTAACTGCAACACGAATAAGGCCTAATTTATATTGTCGATATCTCTTAAACGATAAATTTCCGCAAACTGTTACTATTATTTTCGAAATAAGCATGCAAATTTACACCAAAATGGAAATTTTCAATACAATTTGTTTCCTAGGTTTAATCTGCAAATTTAAATTTGCTTTTTAATCTCCGCGCTAAATATTTATTAAAATTTTCAGAAATTGTTATATTTCTGTGTAAATGTACATGCGGAACTCCAAATAAAAATTAAATTATGATAAAACTTACCGTTTTGGAGTTATCGACAAGAAAAATTCGGACTCACTCGCAGTCATTCGTCCGCCAATACCGGCTTTGTGTAATTAGATTCACTGCAGATCACTTCCGTCGCGCAATCATAATTTTTTGGTCTATTTACTTCTGTTATTCGTCTAAATTACTGCGCACTATCGTAAAGCAATGACATGTGGACGATATTTTTTTTTTGATATGTGCAATTTTATTTATAACAGAACAATGTCAAGTGTTTAATTTTTAACAGAAAACCCTTTCTTTCTGTGTAAAAAAGCGGACAAAAAAAAAATTAAATAATACAATAAAACCTTATTTTGTTCCTAGTATTTTTTTATTCTGTAATTTTATTTTGTACATAATCATGCTTTTTACAAAGGGTTAGGGTTAGGGGTTAAGTTTAGTTTTTTTTTATTTTAATTTGTTTAGGTTAGGGTTTTTTTTTATCTAAAGGTTAAGTTTAGGGTTAGGGGTTAAGTTTAGGGTTAGGGGTTGTGGACCGCGAGTGAGTCCGAATTTTTCTTGTCGATAACTCCAAAATGGTAGGTTTTAATTGTTATTTGGATTTCAGCATGTATATTTACATGGAAATATAAGAATTTCTGAAAAATTTAATCGACATTTAGCGTGGGGATTAAAAAGCAAATTTACCTTTAAATGTTTATTAGAAAATATAAAAATATCCTTAAGTATCTGTATCGAAAATATTAAAGTGATGAGTTTAAAAAATATACTTTCATCCACAGAATTCAATAAATCTTTTAAGTATAATGGTTGAGGCCGCCTCATTAGTTTTTTTTTTGAACGTATTGTGAATTATAAAGTCATAAAATTAATTTAATAACTAAGTATTAATGCATTTTATAAATAATATAAAAGAAAATAATATAAATGAAATTAATTACTTTACTATTTTTGTTTGGTGCAAATTAATTTACTTTTTCGATAGCACCATGTATCCATGCTTATCTTTTGGAAGTGAAAATACATTCAATTTTGATCATTTCCTTTGCATTTTTCTGGGAGGGTACAACCATAAGATATTTTTTTTGTAACTTATTTAAGTGAAAATATTTAGAAAACAAATTTAAAAAAATCAAGTCGAGTCAAGAAAACTCAAACAGTAAAAAAAAATAAAACATATTTCTCCGTGTTTAGGCTACAGATAGTGACGTCAGCAAATAAACCCCGCCCCTCGAACTCGCCTTCGATGTAAGTGGTGTATTGCCTTCTATATTGGTGGTGCTGTATCAAGTCAAATCGTTCTTTGACTTTTACGGATTAAAGTCTCTGAGCTTTTATATTTCAGCTTATTTATAGAAAATGTGGCACAAAGCCAAAAGGGGGAGGGGAATGGGGAAAAGAGGGAAAAAGAATCTCTTCTGTCTTGACATTAAACGTAGCTAGTCATAAACACTGACCCAAACATATAACAATATTCCTAACACCAAAACAATGCATACTTACATACCTTTCTTACTACATCCACCATAATACCACATTGTCTCGATGAAATTTCTAACTAGTCCCCATATGTACAATTCATTGTCTGTGTGTGTGTGGGGGGGGGTATAAAACAACAATTTAAAAAATTAACCCCAATTAGTATTTACAATATGAAAACAAAACTATTTACAAGAAGCCAAACAAAATAATGTTTGAAATCCGCCCCCCCCCCCCCAATCAAAGTCTTTAAATGCGGCAGAAACATCAATTAACTGGACTGGCTAAGTCTGTGAGATGTTACTGACAGATGTCAAGTTTCAAAATATCTCAACATTGTTGTTATTTGGATATTTTAATAAATTTTCTGAATTTTATTAACTATCTTTTAACTTTTTTGTTTCAAAAAACTTAATTTTTGATTGGATTTTTTTAATATAAAAAAAACTATCAACTGAAACATTAAGTGTAACTTTACATAAAATATATATATATATATATATATATATATATATATATATATATATATATATATATATATTTAAAAATTGACTCATTTACATAAGATGTATTAAAGACTATAACTAGCTACAGCTATTATCCATGAGGCAGTTGAGTGTATACTACGTCCTATGAGTCAGTAACACTACAAATGGTGGCACCAATATCTAAAGAACCGAATGAACAATTATCACTTGATAATTATGAATACACACAAGTGTGGCTTAGGATTCTAGCAGCGAAAGCGAGAACAAAAAGCGTAAATGATTTGAAATCAATTGGAGGAGAAAACCAAATAATGGATCTCTTGTTGGTCATTGCTGATTGTGAGGCCATTATAAAATTATCAGCAATTACACACCAAAGACAACTGGATGAAATGACGTTTGACAATAAGTCAACTAATAGGGAAAAATAACATCCAAGAAAAAACTAATGAATGCAGAGAGTGATAAGTTTAAGAATATCTCTCGAAAAATTAATGAACCAGTTATTGAATATGTTCTTTGTTTAAAATATTGTGAATTTGAGAAACTGGATCGGAAAACCAATCAATCGAAGAGGATTTGATCCAAATGAAATTGGTAAAAAGCCTCCAAAATGAGGAGGATCAGCAATTGATTCTAATGCATTTACAACTGGGAAAGTTGTCACTAGAACAATGTGTTGAATTTGTTCAGTAACAATAACTGATTGAAAAATTTAATAAAACAAAAGTAGCAGAAATAAACACATACACCGTAAAGAGAAGGGATAAAATAAACTGTACTTTTTGTGGATATCAGCATCAAAAAGGAAAACAAACATGTCCGGAATATAAGAAAAAATGTGTGCACAACACTGAAAAAAATATTATTTTGGGGATATTCCATATCTAACGAAGATATATCACCAGTCCAATCATTAATTGACAAAATAATAAAAGTTCTTCTTAGCACCTAAGAATAAAAAAAGAATTGGAATCTTTCTTAGGATTTGTAAATTTCTACCGATACTCTGAAATGACAGAACCTTTTGCTGCATTAAGAAAAAAAAAAAGGAATGTAGTGTGACGTCGACCCCCCCTGGTCGCAGCGTCGACTCTGTCGTTCGATCTCGTTCGCAGCACTAGTTGTGACGTCACGTGCTCTCCAGGCTCTGATATCCTGGTCACGGACAGCACCAGTTGTGACGTCGCTTGGTCTAGTGTTGATCCTGGTCGCGGCGCCGATTGTGACGTCTTTGCCGCGACGTCAGCTGTTCGCTCCTCGCTGCTCCTAGTGTGACGTTCTAACCCTCTGGCTAGATGAATACCAGCCTCGTCGTTCCCAACTCGCTTCCAACACCTGGTTACTAGGGTAACTGTACTGATCTCCGGTCTGCCTACCCACGTTGTGATTAGATCTTAGACAGACGGGATCAAACAGGGATTGGGGCCGTAAGCAAGCTAAGTTCAACGGGGGTGGTAACACACAAGAAAAAGTAAAACTCACAAGGTCAAAAATTATTGAAAAGAAAAGGTGACAACCTTTTATATCTAAATGTTCGTTACATAAAATTGTTCCTACCTCCCGACCCGTTTTATGGACTATGGCACCAAGCTTCTACCATACAACTTAGAGACTTCGAGTTGCTTGTTCTCTAGAAATTTGCATTTCAGGGGTGTGGTTTGGTTTCAACACTGGGCGCTGATCTCTGCCTGTCGTTCACGGCTGATCTCCCTCGACGTCAGTGCGCGAATTAACTTCTCTTCTGCTTCGGGTGGGCGAATCTATTCACTTCGACTTGAGTTGGGCGAATTTCTTTTCTTAGGCTTGAGTTTGATTCCAACTTCTCTATGCGCAACTGCAAGTTAACTTCTTCTTCGTCTGAGGCGCAAACCCCAACTCCTGCAACTCTTCTGCCGTCCGCTCTGCAACTCCGCTCCGGCTCCAACTTTAACTTCTCTGCGGCTTCCGGGCAATTTTCTTCTCTTCGACTTGGGCTGGACGAATTTCTTCCTCCAGATTCTCTTGCCCGCAAAGGGCGAATGAACCGGGCCCGCCGCCCGCGTTCAAGCTCCTGGCTGTCCGCAACTCCCTTCAACAAACTTCTTTCTTCGGCTTCCGCTGCAACTTCTCTGCCTGTCCGGGCCAAACGGACCAGCCCTTCTTGCCCGCAAGGGCGAATGAACAGGGCCCGCCGTCCGCGTTCAACTGATTTCTGTCGATTGGGGTCCTGCTTTTATTGACACTGTAACAAACTGGGGTGGGTCTGTCGGCGCCAGGGTTTTCTTGATAATTCCAAAGTCGTATTATTTCTGATTTCCCATTATCGCTCTTACTTTCACTCCTACTTCCTTACAGTGCTTCGGGGGGGCGCATACCCGCTTCCCCTGGTCTCTCGTGTCAGGTGACCGCTCTCGACCAATGGGGTCCTGGTCGAGCATCTTTCCTCCTCCCTCGCACATCCCACGTGACCGCTCTCAGTCAATGAGACTCTAGTCGGGTGTTTCTCCTCCTCCCTCATGCATCATGTGACTGCCCTCGGCCAATGAGATTCTGGTTGGTATCTTCCCTCCTTCCTTCGTGACGTCTCCAATCGGGCGTGGACAATCCGTGGCTTTGTTCTGGAGAAGAAACACCTTGCTAAAAAAACAAAATTTAAATTGTCCTTTTTCGTACGAAAATGACAATCCCAGTTTATTGTCAAAACAGCCTGCCGCTAATTAGATGTGACTTAAAGAAAGAATTTTTCCGCCCTGTCGGCGTCTTCTGCGAGCTGAAACAATTGTTTCACCTCTTTCTTTCGCTCGGGGCCTGTTAACAAAATCTGAATTATCTTAAATTGAAAATATTCTCCACTCATCATCGTGGGTGATTCTTATCTTCAACCCTAGAAATGGTCAGGGTTCGTGCATCAATGTTTTGTTTTCGTATACATTTCCCCAGCGGTCAATGACACCCCCCCGTTCGTTACCTATTAATATATTTTTTCCATTGTCCCTAAAATCTTATTTCTTCAACCAAATTGATAATAAACTCCCATACTCCGCGGACACGAAAGTAGGTCAGGTGCTTGACCGACATCTGTTATGTATCAATTGTGCCTGTGCCCATTCGTTTCATCCCCCGTCTTGTTATCATGTTCCTGTCTTTTCCCTTTCTTTCTTTTTATTATTTCTAAACTCTATTCCTTCAAATAACAATTTCTATTTTTCGTGAATTTCGGTCAGGTACTTTGGCCTAGATATCTTTTAACACTTGTTTTGTTTTTAAGCTTTGTGTGCTTATGACCGGGTTTTGTACTATCTATTTCTCTTTCCTTTTCTTTCTTTCTTTCTTTCTTTTCTTCCCTTCTTCTTTCCTTCGGATCGCCTAAATACAGTTAGAGAATTATTCTCAAAACTCAATTATTCTTCGTCTCTAAATAACTATTAACTGGTTAATAAACCGAATAAAAATAAATCATATATTTATGAATATCTCTATTCAGTTTTCTAATGATGCATGGTGCCACAGTAGAATTTATTTGGACAAAAGAACAACAAACAATTGGCGTTTCAAAATTTAAAATCTGTTTTGGCAAAAAATGCCAGTAGTAAAAAAATTTGACCTTAGAAAGGAAATAGTAGTAACAATTGATGCAAACAAACACCATTTTAGGAATATTAGCTCAGAATGGTCATCTTATGTATATTTCAAGAAAATTGTCAAAAAGCGAATTGAACTATTCAAATATTGAGAAAGAAGCATTGGCCATAATATGGATGACAAATAGACCTTGTTAGCTTTTGATTGGAACGAAATTCCTACTAAGGTCTGATCATAGACCTTTAGAATTTATATTTAATCCTAGGAAGGAGCTTCCTAAGGTAATGTCTTCTAGAATTCTAAGACGGGACTTAATGTTAATGGTATTTGACTTCGATATTGAGTACTTGAAAGGCAATACCATTCTGCATGTAGACACTTTGTCAAGATTAAAATTCATTGCTTCTGAAAGTGAGAAAGAGAAAGAAAAAGTCAAAGATACTTTCTTACACTGGTTCAAAACTCATAGTTTGTCAATAGACAAATTAGCCGAGAATATGAAGTGAGAACAGTATTGTTCACGATAAAAATAAGTAGAATAATTACTCACGGACAGAAAAGTGTTTTAAGGGGGTTAAACACAAGTTAAACACAAGAAAAGAGTGTAGTTTGTAATGGAGAATAAGTGGTTCTGCCAGCAATGCAAAGGAGCAAAATTATAATACATATACATTACAATGTTCACCGCGGAATAATGTCTACGTAAAGGAGATTGAGGCTAGAGGCATGGTGGCCAGGCTATTCTACAGATGTAGAAGAATACATAAAATATGATGTTTTGGGAGTCACTCCTTTTGATTACGGAGTGTGGTCGGTTTTTTTTTTAGTTAACATTTAACAGCTGCTGAGACATTGTCCCACAAAAATATTTGGTGAGCTCATTTGAGTTTGGATAAAAATAAGAAATTTAAAACATGGAATTTAAAACAAACAGCAATCAATGCACGTTATTAGCAAAAGGAATTACGTGTGTACCCAATTGAAATGAAAGGAAAATACATTAAAACTAGCTATAAGAATGTGTATGTGTATGTTTGTGTGTGTGTGTGAGAGAGAGAGATAGAGAGAGAGGTGTGTGAGAGATAGAGAGAGAGATGTGTGAGAGAAAGATGTGTGTGCGAGAGAGAGGTGTGTGCGCATGTGTTTAAGTTCAATAGTCAGTGGATCAAGGAAACGAACACGCCCCAGCACCAATATTCTTTATCTCCGTTCAATTACACCAGGAGACAAGAGGATGAAGAGAAAAGGAATAAAATGTTTACCTTTTTATAGGCTTAAAAATAGCACCACCTAATGGACGTTTTTAGCAAAGCCAAATGGGGTAACACACAATGAATAACATTCAGGTGTTTTAACCTAAAGATTCCCCTGTAGCATATAGGGCCAAAATCCCACCATGCTATTTGATGCTGCTGTTGCAACAAGTAGGTTTTACAAGATAGAGTTGCTAGCCTCATGCTCAGATATTTTAGCAATCAGGGCTGTTATTCTCCTAGACTGGTTGCCAACTAAGGCTAGAGAACCTAGTCGGCCCTGCTATTTAACTCATAGTTGACAGGAGACAAGATGATGCATGCCTTTCCCAAAAGTGAATGCAACAGGCTAGATTAGGATTTGAACCTGATTCTCCAATTTCATTTTCAACATTGATAACTGTTACATTACATGCATGTTTACTATAATGTAAAGTAGGCACAATGAAGAGGAATACTGGTATTGACTGAGCATAGTGTTGAGATGTTGGGAGTGTTCCCGCGTGTGTGTATTCAAATAAGGACAAACACAGATGTAGGGGAAAATACTGGTATATTTGAAGAGGTATTTAACAACAGAGTGATTTGTAATAACGAACGCAGGTTAGTAATAACAATTAGCAAGAGTCTACAGTTCAATGGTAACTTCCGGTAGAGAGACGGAAGTGTAATGGTCTCCAGATCTCTCTGGTCTCCCCTGATCTCTCTAGCACTGACCTATATCGTAGAGAGATCAGTCCATTCTTTTGAGAAGGTGGGTGCGCCCCAAAACATAGCTTGGCACAAGGCCAAATGAGAGAAGAGAACATTTGGGGCAGATTTTGCAATCTACCAGAGATTGAAAATCAGTTTGATTATTTTCACCATTTACTTCTAAAATGAATATTTTGAAAGCAACAGATGCCGTGTTTTCTTGTGTATAATACTACTTCACTACAACACGACCCTGAGTTTATGAAGCTAAAAACAATAAATCACATCGTTGAATAGCTACATCTATTGCAAGGAAAGTTGTATCACTGTGTTGTGTCAAAAAATCTTTCTTGTCAGAGTCCACCTTGCACTTTTATAAATCTACCATTCGCCTGTGCATTGAATACTGCTGCCATATCTGGTCTCGTGTTCGTCCTATTTATCTTAAGATTCTTGACAAAATCCAAAGAAGGATATATAATTTAATCGGTCCTGACTTGGCATCTCAACTTCAGTCATTTTCTCACCAGCGTAACGTGGCTTCCCTCTGTCTTTTCTACAAATATTTTCACGGCAACTGCACTAATGAGCTTTTTTCCCGGTGCCCCACTACATGAATTTAAGTGTGCTACTAAATTGGTATCTAGGTCCAACCTATTTACTGCTGAAATAGTTCAATGCAACCACCACTTCTACTCCAACAGTTTCTTTTCTCGCACTTCCTGCCTGTGGAACTCCATTTACTTGCTTCCTTGATAACTACAATCTTCAAAATTTAAATGAATGCGAGGTCAATGATCATCATCTATCTTCTTGAATCCCTTTCATCTTTTATCCTTTCCTCAATCCTCCCATATACTCAGTCCTTTTATGTTCACTCCCTGTAACCCCATGCATACTAGTGGCATTCCTGCCTTGCTTGGGGTGAAATGATTAATTTTTTTTTGAAATAATATGACCTCGTTGTACAGCCTATCCAATGTAACTACATTTTTAAAAAAAAGTTTTGCTATATTATACATTAAAATTTCAATGTCATACATATATTTCACTAAAATATTTTATTTTCACAACATTAAAGAATGAAAATAAACCAGGTGCTTGGCCATTGCGTGTTTCTGCTCCTAATTTCCACTTCAAAACATTTTCAGGGAAAGGTGCTGATGTAATGGAATAACCTGTTACCCCCATAAGTGACTACACTATAGGTAGTAACTACCTATAAGTATCTGTAAGCCAACGGACTACAGAGTATAGCTGCGACCTGTTCCAGCGAAACAGTCGAACTCTCTGTCTTCGGGCAGAGTTCAACCCGACGTTTAGGGCTCCGCCGAAGGGCAGAGTCTCGTTCAGGGGAGTTGTACGCTGCCCCTGAAACCGTTTATGCGGGTTCAAAAAAGGAATATTTTTGGCCGAGCCTACGGGCTCGGAGAGCCCACGTTAAACTGGCCTTGTACCACATGCAACCCTAGTGGTGGGGTAGCTAAATATTCTAGCTGAGATCTGTTTCAGCTAGACGGTCGAACTTCAGGCAGAGAGGAACTCGGACTAGGCTCAGCCGAAGGGCAGTCTCTCATTCGGGGAGGTTGACTAACCCGATCCCGTTATGCGGGTTCTATGGCCATTTTTTTGGCCGAGCCTATGGGCTTAGAGATCACAGGTTAAACCCGACCTTGTGCCACATGCAACCCTCGTCGGCGGGTGGCTAAATATACTAGCTAGGATCTATTGAGTACAACTCAGACTTACGCGAGAACTACTACTTCCAATAGCAGCACTCACTACTAGATTGACTTGCGACGACCTTGTACATAACTGTTACCTTTATTCTTAATATACTGGTTTTTTACATTAGACCGTTACTTATTTTATCCACCTTGTTTTTCAAGTATATATTCCTATTAGCACGGAATATAACAGGTGCTAACTAGACATACCTGGTAATACATTTTAAGGTGATAATTAATTTTTCATACTTTTCTGTTTGATAAGACTATTATATTTCTATATTTTAATAAACTATGAAAATAAAAATATTGTTTTTCATTAAGAATGAAGAGAAAAACAAATATGGCCGATATATCAAATACCTTTTTTAAACAATTGTTATTAACACCTGCCGACTTTGTGTTTTATTGTCTATTTTGTAGAGGGTATTTTGCTGTTTCCAAAAAGTTTTTTTTAAGCTGAGTAAAAATCTCTGAAAACATTTACCTGTGTATAATGCAAACTCCTTTTTTACCTTTCTGATATTGTGCACAAAAAAATATGAATAAGGTGTGAAAAATGTTACATAGCATTCCCTTGTGAAATAATGGTATTCGCAAGCAGTCACCCATTGAAGTACTGAACAGACTCAATGTTTCTTAACCTTGGTGATCGAGAGGAAGAACCAATGATTCAGCATGATATAGCCATAAGCCTTTTCATAAGAAAAGAATATTGGTAACAGATTAAAATATCATTTGAATATTAAGTTTCAAAATTTAAAGAGAAATCCTTACGTTTAGATGGCCCAGTGTCCTCCGAATTTCATACAAGGTTTTATAGCTTTGGTTCATCATCGTTATTTCTTGATCACAAAGTCCAATCGGATGAAAGTGTAAAAGAGGGCTAATCTTTTTCTTCTGGGCCTCACTTAAACTAGAACAAAAATACATAAAATGAGAGCGTATTTTTTACTATGCAGTTAATATCAAAGTAATCGTTTCTTTATGTGGCATTATTTCCTAATAGTTCAAACATTATTTTATGCATGTCCAGGTTCAAGTAGACATATATATATATATATATATATATATATATATATATATATATATATACACTGCGTGCCAGAAATTATTATCGAGATAACTTTTTTTATAATATTTCAAAGACCGTCCAATCAATTCACACAAAATTTTCACACAATGTTGGCAACACTGACCTGCGCAATCACTGAAATTTTCATACTGATCTGCGCAATGTAAACAAACTGGCGCCATATTTGTTATATTGAAATATAAAAAAGTTATCTCGATAATAATTTGGCACGCAGTGTATATATAAATATAAAAGTCGACATCGAAGCCAACACTTAGAGGTGACAGTCTGTTTCATGCTAGATGCAACTGTCAGGCCATCTAGCATGAAACAGACTATCACCTCTAGACTATTTCACTTTTATATTTACACACAACTCTATCATGATATTGAGCACTTTATCCCAAAAATATAGCACATCTTAAGACTATATTTCTTCATATACATACATACATATATATAGATATATATACACATACACACACACACACACACACACATATATATATATATATATATACATATATACACATACATATATATATATACATATATATATGCATAAATATATATATGTAAAACCGAATGAAAAAAAGGTGTTAACAACAAATACTTTTTCACACCCAAACCAGTTCTGCGGAATCAGAATCAACGTTGAGTTTAAGCAAGCGAATGAGCCAATTGGAGTAAAGTGCCATGCAGATTTAAATTTTTCCCACTTGTGACGAATGCAGCTATCGATTTTTTTTGCATGCTAGTATGCTAGTTAACATTCGTGTCAGACAGCTGTTGGCTCTCACGCTGGCCAATAGTATCTACCTGCCTATTCGTGGCAGCCAGTTATAGGCTCTCACACTGGCCAGTACATAATGACCGCAGACTGCATGAAAACTGCCATAGAAGCATGAAAAAAACGATTATTTCCACTATCGATGGGAGTTGGAAAATCCAAATTCAGTCTTGGCCTTCACGCTAACTTGGAGCATGTGCATGTAAATTTTGGTGCAAATCCGTCGAAAATTGCAGCCGTGCATTCGTTACACAAACACACACACACACACAAACATCCTGCCTTTCATAGATATATATATATACATCTATATATATATAATATACATATATATATTTATTAAAGACATTTTTTTTATGTTTAACGTTGTTTTTTATAGATGCAAGTATTTAAGTAAATGCTCTGTTTATGATAAACAGTATTAAATAACATTTACCGGCCTGAATGTCCGAGAAATTTTCATAGAAAATATTCGTCCTTTGACAGGATTCGAACCTGCATCCTATACGGAACCGTCATTTTATGCTGACGTGCCTTATCCGATCAGCCACAAAAGCGTTCGGTAGGCAAGGTCAATTACTGCTTATAAACTTCAATCTTCCATGAATCTCGTACATTCATAACTGCTCTGGCGTATCAAATGTAAACAAATGACGTCATATATTAAGAAATGGACAAAGACCGACAATTTATTTATTAAAGACATTTTTTTTAATGTTTAACGTTGCTTTTTTTTTATAAATACAAGTATTTAAGTAAATGCTCTGTTTATAATAAACAGCATTAAATAACATTTACCGGCCTGAATGTCCGAGAAATTTTCATAGACAAAGGACGAATATTTTCTAGTAAAAAACTTTCTAAATAGAGCCCACCAGAACTCATCCTCTCGATTACTCTTTCTCAAAGAACTTAACAACGCTAAACAAACACTAATTAACAACGGTTTCCCTAACTACCTTATAGACCAACAAATTAGACTATTCCTCCCCAAAGCAAGTAATAACGATAGCGAACACACAACTAAAAATCACATACACATTTATTACAAAAACCAAATGCATATTAATTACAAACAAGATGAATCTTCTCTAAGACATATTATAAAGAAATATACTACTCCTATTGATCCTAATAAAAAAATCAAACTTATTATCTATTATAAAAAAATTTAAGACAGCCAACCTTATCCTAAAAAATAACAACACACCAACTAAGTCAAAATTACAAGAACAAACATTATCTATGAGTTCATATGCCCTTTAAGGAACTGCGTTCCTCACCAAACCGGACTCATAAATAATTACATCGGCTACACAACCAAATGTTTATCCAGACGTCTTACATTACACCTATCTGATCACAGTTCCATCAGAACACATTTAAACACACACTCAGATTTACCCGACACTATTAGGAACATACTTGTAGAAAACACTAATATATTAACTGCATCCACTTGCAAAAAAGACTAAAAATAATGGAAGCTCTAATAATAAAAAAGAAAAAGCCAACTCTTAACAATATTAACTATGAACAAAGCCACAATGTGCTAACCGTATTCGGAAACTAAAAACATCACTACCACACACTGAACATACACAGAACAGGCACACACTCTACTAAGCTGATAATTGAATCATCCTTGATAATGGCTAAAGGTATAGCCGAAAGCGCTCGAAAATACAGAACATTCGGACAGTTCTTACACACTCTTTGTCCAGAAAAGAAAGCTCTTGTCAGAACACAAGAAAAATTAAATAAAAAGCTCAACCGTAGTACCTTGTCTGTCGTTTTTAATGAAACATGCATATATACAAATATATATAAATATATATATATATATACGTATATACATATATATATATATACCAGGGGCGGAGATGGGACTAGTGCTACTCGTGCCCGGCACGACCAATAACTCGGTCAATGTTATTCAAAATGGATTAAAAATCATCCATTAATTTCAAGCAAACATACTTAGGCTGATCTCAATTAAATTACGTATCTATTCAAGTTTCGATAACTAAGTAGCCAAAAGTTCATAAATATATCTGGGAATAATATAACGATGCTGTTTTGAACGGATGGCCACCGTCAGATCTATTGAACATCCCATAATATCGGCTATAATGTTGAACACGCGCAATCCGTGCCAAGCACAAGAAAAGCTTATAATAACAAGTAATGTTAGAGAAATCTCGCTTTGGCTGTAGCCAATGGTGGCAAAATCAAGTCGAAATACCGTGCTCAGAACAATTAGCACATTGTGACTGCTGATGATTGTCTTGGAAGAGAGAGAGACCGAGAGAAAAGAGAGATAGAGTAGTAGTAGTAGTAGTACGAATAGATGTTTGTAAACATAACCACGTTTATTTATATTGTAAATATCAGTGATGAAGTTATTGTTTCATTAATTAATTAATAAAGAACAGGTTTTGAATAAGAGTGAATTTGTTGTTTTTTTTTATTGAGGAATGTTTTTT
>CAHIKZ030000671.1:557500-727500 GCA_903632075.3 Acanthosepion pharaonis | reverse complement strand
TATTTGGACTATTGTCCTCATTTTTGTCGCCATATTTGTTACAACGTTTCAGCTGTTGTACACTCCGACCTTCTTCAGGTGGTTGGAATGTCAAACTGAACCCTTCATTTAACTCACTGGGGTACACTGTTCTAGTTCCACGTCCCATGTTTAATGAATGTCAGTTGTCAGCTAACTCCTGTTAATTTTCCCTCTGAAAATTCTCCACTGCCTTAACCGGGTACTGAACTCACACACTTTTGGGTCCTGTCACTGGATCTAACTAACGCCTTTATCATATTGCAATTTTTGTTGTTATTATCATTTTTCTCTGGCACTCCTCATTACTGGTTCCCATATTGTATTCATTTCTATTCTTGGTCGGCTCAGGAGATTTTTGTGGCCTAGCATATGTGCTGATTCCTTAAGTTTACAAATTTTCCAATGGTGTTTTTTGTCTATGATCTCAACCTGATCCCACAGAGAATGGTGACCTCCCTTCTCTCTCCATATGTAATATGTTGTAATAGATATGGCGACAAAGATGAAGACAATAGTCCGAATAATGTAAATAATGTACATAATACATTACCTCAGAAATATAGGCAGGTACTTTATAGACATGTTGTAGAAAGAGACTTAGTAATAAATTTGCTTTAATTTTTTGTTTGATATTTTTTACTGTTTACAGTAGAAAAGAATAAAGGAATTTTATGCATAGAGATTTTATAGACAGCTTGTATAATGACACTTAAAAAAATTTGCTTTCATTTCTTTCTGATTTGATGGTTTTATTTCTAAAGTAAAGGATATATATAAATACATTTTTGTACACACTGCAAAGAATTTTCTTTCTGGTTTGATAGTTTTATGTAGAAAAGAATAGATAAAGGTATTAAGGACAACTTGCATAAAGAGGCATTGCAATAAATTTACTTTCATTTCTTTTTACTCTGATAGTTTTAGCTTATCTTAAATTTGATATAGTTAGCAAAAATCTGAATGGTAAAAAGATTTTACAAGCACTTTATAAGTAAAATGTCTCACCCAAAGGAATAAACTAAACATGGTTCTTTTGGTATATATTCAGGATCAGCACAGACATCCCAACCTCCATCTTCCTTAGAACCAACTCTGATAATATTCTTACAATGGAATGTAACAGTATGCATGAAACTGAAAAGAAAAGAAACAAAGAATTTATATTAATTAATCCAACCAATCAATTAACATTTCTGCTAAAGCAACAATTTGGGATTTGAAAAAAACTGATTAGAGGAATATTTTGAAACATCCAAAATTAACAGAGTCATTTCTCTATGCCTATCTTATGAATGTAGATAAGACACTTACCAGGACATTTTATTTTTTTAACTCACATGCACAAAAAAAAACATAACACCTGTCATTCATCTGGTCTAGTGATGCAGCATTGGGGTTCCTACTGAGGAATTGCAGACAAATAACCACAATTGAGAGTCACTATTTTTATTCAGCCATTTTTATTAACAGGAAGTTTTAGAACAAATAATATTGTTAATTATCATAGATTAATAGTTAATTCCCAAGTGGTCACCCATCTAAGTACTGATCAGGCACAGCATTGCTTAACTTAATGTTGTTAATTACCTTGGATTTTGAGTTGGTCATTTGCTTTATTCAGAAACATTCAGCATTCATTCACAGAGAAGCCAGTACTACTCAAATTATGCTTTTCTTCACTTCCTTGCCATCAGGCTGGGATCAATGTATAGTATCTGTTTCTCATCTTTAATATGGTAATATTAGTAGTTTCCTTATAAATAACATCCGACATTCAATGACCAAGCAGTCAGTACTTCTATTGATTAAAATAGGTTCCTTAAGCCTAGTAACTGTTATTGATCTTTCCGGTATTGATGGGGGTTTTCTTCCTAATCTTTTGTTTGAAGTTCTGGAGAATGTCAACATCTTGATTATGTCATTATTTTCTCTTTGATTGACATGTACTATCCATTTTAGTTGTTACTATTGTTAAAAGTCCTCAAATGATGGGGTTTCTGGTATTTGGTGTAGTTCTTTGTGATTCTGTAGTGATAGCAGCAACTAAATAATCTTTAACCTTTAGTACTAGAGAAACCAAAATAATAAGTAAGTTATAAAAGAAAAATTAAAAGTTAAGTAATAAAAATACTTTAAAATATAGATAATAAGAATGATAATTAACAATAAAGAAAGAAAAAGTTAGATTATAATAAAATAGTTAAATAAACATAGAATACTCCCATAATTCACCAGAATTCTTGACAAAATTCATATTATATTGAATCAGTTGCTAGGTCTACTGCTAGGAAAGTTGGTTCACTTTGTTGGGCCTGTCAATTTTCTCATTGGAATGCATTTTTTACAATTATAAATCTACCATTGATCCATACCTAGAGTATTGCAGCCGTATCTGGTTAGGTGCCCCCATTTATATATCACGAGATTCTTGACAAAATTCAAAGAAGCGTCAGTAATGTAATGAATCTTGACCTGATTTCTTTCTTTCTTTCTTATGGATAGTTTCATGGCAATTTTCTGATGAGTTTTTCTTTTTAATGCAACGACTGCGTGAATTTACAGGTTCTACTCGATTGGCACTGTCTCTTCTATTCTAACAGCTTCTTTTATCGCAGTTCTCGCCTGTGGAATTCCCTTGGGATTTCTTGTTTGCCTGCCAGCTACAATCTTCAAAAATTTAAATTTAACGTCAATTGCCATCTTCTGTTATCCTGAAACCTGTTCTTTTATTGTCCTTTCTCCTCACTAAAGTCTTCTCACTCTCTTTCACCTGTAATCCCCGTGTATTAGTGGCATTATTGCCTTACTTGGATGATTAAAAAGAAATAATAAAAAAGGAAAACTCAACATGCAAATTACAAATTGGAGATACCAAAACCAAACAAATACAAAAATTTCAATATCTGGGAAGTGTTTTAACAGAGAACGTAAAGTGAGACACTGAAATTCAAAGGCGTATTGGAATAGCGAAAGATGCCTTCCAAAAGCTAAGCAAAGAATTAAGAAACAAAAAAAATAAAAAAAATTCTATCACTCCTGTTGGACAATCTTCGCAAAGATGAGTAAAAGACTTTTAGCAACAGAAATGTGGTTCTACAGAAGGATACTGAAAATACCATGGACTGAATATGTGAGCAACGACAAAGTTTTAGAGAAAATGGAAACAAAGAGGCAATTTATACTTGACATTAGAAAAAGACTGTTGAAATTTCTCGAGCATATAATGAGGAAAGAGTGATTGGAAAATCTGATACTCACAGGACAGATTGAATGCAAGTGGGATAGTGGAAAACAACTTAGCAAGCTCGAGTAAATGGATGGCTGAACAAAATTTAAGAGAAAATGAAAAGATGAAATTTATTAAGAGATAAAAAAGGACAGGAAATTGTGGAGAGCCATGACCGCTAATGCCGTGAAGGGACACGGCACATAGAAGAATATTGTACACTGAGTTGAGAAATAAAGACACTGAAGATGCTTATTAAGCCTTGGTTACAAACCTATTATCAATGGTTTGTGAGAGGTGTTCATATTACTGGTTGGAATATTAGGAGAGAAAAAAACATTTGCAAGCTTATATGAAGCATTTACAGTCAACGACGAAATTGTTCGTATACCCATCAATTTCGAAAATTTTTATCCATTTCTCAAAGTCTAATGTCCGTATGATGCAAGGCTTTTTTATATGATAATAAGCACAAAAAAGGAATATAAAACTATTTTCAGAACATTAGGTTAAATACAAGAAATTTGACAGGCGAATTATGCAAAATAGGAACTAACAAAGTATGAAAAATAGAAAAATTGAACAATTTTCACATCATTAATAGTCAATAGCATATTCTCTCATTTTTATAACTTTCTAAAGTTTTTGAGAGATTTGAACAAGTATTTTCTGGGATTTTCTTCCATTCTTCAATGGTTACACGTTCTAATTCCGGAAGGTTTTTTGGTGACCGACTATTTATTCGAACTTTCAATTCTTGCCATAGATTTTCTATAGGATTCAAGTCAAGACTCATTGGAGGCCATGACAAAAATGCCACGCATTCACTGATTTGAGATCATTATCTTGCTGGAAAGTAAATTGCCGACTTAGACGAAGATTTTGCGTTGATAGTTGTAGATTTTCATCCAGAATTTTGATATAGTCTTCAGATTTCATTCTTCCTGTTATTTCAAGTAATTGTCCAGTCCTCCATGAGCTAAAACAACTCAAAAATATCAGCTGCCTCCATGTTTTAATGTTACCACTTTATTCTTTGGGAGGAAAGCTTCACCTTTCTTGAGCCCAAATCTTCTGTACATCATTATGTCCAAAAAGATCAATTTTTATTTCATCACTCCATAATGCTTGTTCCCAAAAGTAATTTTCTTTGTCTAAGAATGTTTTGGCAAAATTAAAACGAGCAACAGGGTGACATTGTGAAGAGGGTTTCGTCGTGGTCGGTTTCCATACAACCCATTTCTATTTAAACAACGTTGTATTGTGCAAGTACTTACGCTGATACCCATCGTATCCAAACTTTTGGCGATGTCTTTTAAAACAAATCTTGGGCTTATATTAACCTAGAGACATAGTTTTCGTGCAGTTCTCGGTGACAATTTGGGTTTTCTTCCAATCCCACGCAAATTCTCTATCATACCAAACTGTTTAAACTTCTTTATAACGGACTGTGCCGTCGACTTAGGGATAGCTAACCGGTTTGAAATAGTGCTGTAGCTATTTCCCGACTTGTGGAAGTTAATAACTCTGTTCCGCGTCAACGTTAAGTTCGTTTGTCTTCCCCATCGTGTTGTTATCGTAAGAATAACAATGGTGACATTCTATGCACCAACTGATGTTCTTTGCTGGAATTATCACAAATATCCTACTGAATAAATAGTCTAGACGGCTTCACTGATTAAATAATTATGTAAATTACTTATACTTACACGAATCAATCAATAAAGTGATATTTTCTACTGTAGGAATAATTTTGTCTTGTCCTATTTTGCATAATTAGCCTGCCAAATTTGTTGTATTTAATGTATTCTTTTGAAAATCGAGTTTTATATTTGTTTCTTTGTGCTTATTAACAAATAAATAACCTAGCATCATACGAGGATTAGATTCTGAGTAATGGATAAAAATATTCAAAATTGATTGGTTTACGAATACTTTCATCGTTGACTGTATATTATAATGATCTGATTTCCTTGTGGATATGTTTATTACAGTAACATCAAAAACAGCACATCACAGCAAGAGTTTTGATAAGGCACTACTATGAAAATGCTTTCAAAATAAAGTAATTTCCTGATCAAACTGCATTGTGCGTGGGTGGGGGGGGTCTGCATTCGGACTCACTTTCATAATAACAGTTATTTTTGAATGTCTATTTATTCATTGAAAAAACTGAAAGGAAAATCCTAACAAAATAAAAAGAGGAAAAGAAATGAAATGGCAACTAAGATAGTGGGGTCTGCATCACACTCACTGTGATAATAATACTGATCAAATGCTGAAAAGAAAATCGTATCAACATTGATAGAAAGAAAAACTAAAAAATTACAAATCGCTGCTAATGGCACGCACCATTTTGCAAAAAAATATTAAGATATTTTTATTACACATTTTTACATGGATTTTAATGAATTATTTTTTACATAAACATTTCACAGAGTGGTCGCTCCTTAAACATAAACATTTAATTAGAATATATTTAACTACTACTTATTTGTAAATAACTATAATCTAATTTCTAGGAAGTGAGTTGAAATGAACTTAATAATTTTCTTTAGGAGACTTTAAGCAAGTTTATATAAAATAAAACACAATTTATTCAATTCACTGGTATTCTAAAGCGGCCAAGCGTTAAAGGCTGTTTTTTTTTCTCTTACAGCTTATCAACATTTTGTCGAAACATTTTTGGATTATGATAAATAATTCTTTTTTATGCGTGTGAGTATTGTATTAACAATATTCTATAAATAAGAATTGTCATATACAAGTCATACTACTTAACCCATACGTGAAAAGAGAAGTAAAGTCTACTAGCCAATTTGTGTTTTATACTGCATTATACTGCATTTGTGGTTTATACCGCTGCAACTATGCAGTAGACTTAGTTACAGTTTAGTTATCTAGCGTGACCAACAGCACGTCACAACGAGTTCGTGCTTGCGTGAAATTGGTTGTACGGTTCCGTCCATCCAATTTCACACACAAGGATCAACCCGTGGTATGGTTTCCAAAAGTGCCGCATCATATGAGAATCGGTGTTTCGACATAATATGGCCATAAGCTGAATTATAAAAAGGGCCGAACTTAAGTAATTAAAATGAATTAATAGTTTCATTAGGATCATATGATCTTGTGAGCACCTATCAAGGTTGACAACTGAGGTAACAGTTTCTTTATTGCTACAGTCTGTAAAAGGTAGTTATGGGAGAGTGGTTTACTCAAATTCCATTTTACCTATGTTTAATAGTTATTGGTACAGAAAGTGGAATTGGCGAGCCAAATTCAAATTGTAGCCTTGTCTGTTACATTCATTTTTGCACTGATGCCCTTGGGAAAGGCATCAATTCATCTAGCTAGGGCTTAAATAATAGGGTAGACTGGGCTCTTTAGCCTTGTTTAGGAGAAGTGCTATACTAGTTGAAAACAATGGAGAAATCAATAGGAAATCACTTTTACAGATAAAGAAAAGAGAGTCTCTGAACGGATATGGTATTAAGAATAACCGCAGAAGAAGGCTGAAATTCAGCCAATAAAAGACTTTCAGAAGCAAAACATAGGAATAGAACAGTAAAACTTACTTGTGATAGGTAGTAAACACTTCATTCTGAGACATGGAATAAATTTTCTCTTTGGTTGGAAGAATCTGTAAAGAAAAAAACTATTTAGGTCTGACACGTATAAAAGAATGAAATCAAGAAATGCCCTGTCCATTCAGTGGTCATGACACTCCACAAATTCTTTTTATTTTCTGTGAATTGTCATAAATATTTTGGTAAAGAAAGATGTTTTTTGGCTTCTCTATTGTTTTTTGAATTCAGAGTAATTCTTTCCCTTGATCAAGACTAGACAGCCAAGTCTACCACGCAATTTAACCCTTTATATTGATTTAAAAAAATCATTTTGTAAGCTGACTTGAATAGATAATTGCGAAAATCTTGTCTGTGTGATAAAATTTAAAAAATAAATAAATAAAAGCAGAAACGAGAAAATCTATGTAAATCGGTACGTAAAAGTCGATCATTTGGTTAATTAATAATCATGAGTTTTTCTTACACTATCTTTGTCGCCATATTTATTACAACGTTTCGGCCGGTGTACGCTCCGGCCTTCTTCAGTATTTGTTTATATTTCTGAGATGAGGTATTATGTATACTATTTACATTATTCGGACTATTGTCCTCATCTTTGTCGCCATATTTATTACAACGTTTCGGTCGTTGTACGCTCCGGCCTTCTTCAGTATTTGTCTATATTTCTGAGATGAGGTATTATGTACACTATTACATTATTCGGAGTATTGTCCTAATCTTTGTCGCCATGTTTATTACAACGTTTCGGCCATTGTACGCCTTCTGTAATAAATATGGCGACAAAGATGAGGACAATAGTCTGAATAATGTAAATAATGTACATAATACCTCATCTCAGAAATATAGACAGATACTGAGTTTTTCTTAGTATTTACTTCATACTCAAGATCAGTAGCAAAATTGTTTGAAGATAATCTTAACATTGTTAATGCAAAAATTTTCACAATGCTGCATAGTTTAGAATTAAATAAATATTGCTATTTTTAATATTCTCATTTTCCAAAATACATTATCCCCAAAATTATAAAGTTTAAAAATTAAGGGTTTTCGTTAAATTTAACATGCGCATGCGGACCCACATTTTTTGTACAATAGTCTCTCTTGTCGGACATATTTAACGAAACATGCGTAAAACAAGGGTTGCTACCCAAATATACAACAAACAATATACCTGCAATTTCGACTGAATCGGATATATCCTTAATTTTTGGCAAATATTTCAAACAGGTGTGAGTGTGTAGAGATATTTTTGTTTTTGTTTCGGAAAAAAAGCATCCGTTTTTGTGGCACCTACCGAATATGTCAGGGTACAAAAATGTTTTAACTTCACCCCACCAAAAAAAATATGAAAACCATCTCATACTCCAGATATAAAGTGTGAACCTTACATCATGTGGTTTATAGTAAGTTGTTATTATGGGGATTTTTTTTCTTGGTAAATATCAACACAAATATTTTTTCCTGAAAAAACTTAATTCACTATATTATAATCAAATAACGAGTCTTATATAATATACAGCATGACTGCACTCATTCAAGCTACCAAAAACACCGCACCTACTCATGAGGTATTGTAGATTGTGATAGTGAATTGTAACGTATGCAAATTTTTTATTTACTTAAATAAGCCACAATGCTACACAATATCCAACTGTTTGATCTTTTTACTTTATCTTTCGAAATACTTGAAACACGATAGTCAAGTTCAAACAAAAATATCTTTTTTCATCTGACCTGAATGTTTCATTAAAGAAATAAGTCTTACATCCCTGAAAAGAAATATGGATAGAAAATAAACTAAATTATACTAATGTAACTCCACACAGTGGCGTTCTACTTTGAATGGCTCTTAGGCCTTGTATCGGGTGAACACTAGAAAAAGAGAGAGACAGAGAGAAATTTAAAATGAATAAAATAAAACCACATCTCAAAATTATCAGAAGGAAAACGTTCTATTTTTAAGGTGTTTTTCTCTTACCTCCATTGCCATAGATTTGGGTTTAAGGTGTATCCAACAGGCGACGAGCAACAATGAAAGAAGAGACATTACGACTATGAAAATTCGAAGCCAGTATTTCGACCAAGAGAAAGACATGATTAGATGAAAAAGCAATGAATGACTTGTTTTTTTTCTTAACAGTGATCCAAATAAAACTTTCAGCCAATAGAAAAGGTCTTATTGTTTTGTCACTGCATGCAGGTGCCTGTTTACGTCACACTGTCGTAATAAGATTACTCTCAACTAAGCGTAGGATCAGGTATAGTGTCAGATTTGCAGCTTTATGTTAGCGGAGAAGTCCTTCAAAAACTTCCGTAAAATAAATAAATGGTTAGCACAGGTTGACTTAATAGATTAAAAAAATAAGCGAAGCCCGTGAAAAGGCAGATGTTAATTTGGAAAAAGTGAACCTTTACCGAAGTGATTTTCCAAGCGTAGCTCAAATGTCACAGCTGTTTGAGGTTTCCCTATAGCCCCACTGAAATTAAATAAAATCAATTCAGGTTAGCTATGGTAAAAAGTTTCTATCCCAAGTAAAAATCATCAAAAAAATGGCAAAAGTCAATTTGTCACAACATATTTTCTCTCAAAATTGGATTTTTATATTTTTATCGGGGTAAAATATTGAAAAATGACTGTTTTATCATCACCTAAACAAATATCAAGGAAACTTTTGATCTGAACCCCATGAAACTAGATATTTTCTGAAAGCAAAGGATATATTCTTTCATTTAAAAGTAAAATTGGCTGGTGTAAATGACTCAATTTTTTTTCAGGGGGGAAAATGTTAAAACATAGTGAAAATTTTGCATTTTTTCTAGTCCTAAACAAAAATTTCCCCCATTAATGGGAATTAACAATTTTTTTTTGAAAATCATAAAGCCTAAATCATAATCAAACTATTTCAGGCATAAAATTGAAAGTTTTGAAGGAAATCAACATTCCTAAGGGGTCAATATGCGACAAAGTCCATTGGTAATTTTCAATTATATGACCGCCAGGTGTTAAAAAAATCGACACCAGGCCATGGAATTCTTTAGTAAAAGGTGAAAATTTTATCTGCAATTCCGGGCCACCAGAAACCAAAAGTTTTTTTTTTCCAAAAAATATCAGCGATAAGGAAAACGAAACCAAATTGACTTGGGTCAAAGGTCAGCCAGCCAGCAATAAACATTTAGAACTAGTTGTAATAAGACGCACCACTCCCAGATAAGAGCAAACTGTGAAAAAAAAAGGGTCAACATTAGTAGGGCTTGATATGATCTACGTTTGAACAATGACTTGATGTGTTTTGTTTTGTTTTTAACACCCCGTGACCCGGGTGATGACAACAACACATAGCAGATGACATAGTTTTTTTCGCCGCATATCTTTTGTATTTCCCATCGCCCGGCCATTTAGCCGTTCCTTTTATTCAATGATGTTCACACCAAATTAAGAAGAAACGGATGAAGTTTGACTGATATTATTTTGAAGTGAAAATAAATATTTCTTCATAAAAAACGGTGAGTTTTCTCCGAAAATTGGGTATAATTTCTTAATGCTAACCGCCAAGTGATATTTTTCACAGCCAAATCGAATATTAATTACCAGTGAATAATTCCATGTGCAAACAATAGACGTCTGGACTCTATAACGTCGCCTGAAAAGGCCCAGAAGTTTACTGATTGATCGAAAACTTGTTGCGCATAATTGTGTTTTTCACGGTCAGTTTCCACTATTTCTTCTTCATGTTGTCATTTTCAGACAGCCAAGTCAACAAGGATTCAGGAAAACAGTTTGGCATAGGTTTGCTTTGAGAACTTTTACATTCTATGAGGTGTTTAAAATGTTACTGACGAATGAGATTTTTCGCCGAATATTTCGTTTACGCGCCATGTTGGATTTTCCTATATGACAAAAACGAGGCTTTTAAACAGCCGTGATGTGGCAAAGCTGAAAGTATGGGACACCCAGTGAGGACCGAACTCCCTACTCAGTCGTAATTTTTCTAGAGAGACAAGCTTGCTAACTATTACACACCCCGAAGTACCCATCTTTACCAGACAGTGATTTTCCAAGCACTGTTTCGATGTGGCACAAGGCCGAAAGTGTGGGACACCTAATGAGGATCGAACTCACTACTCAGTCGTAATTGATCTAACAGACAAGCTTTCTAACCATTACACCACGTCAAGGTGCCCTTAATTTTCCAAGCGTAGGTGAGATGTGGCACAAGGCCGAAAGTATGGGGCACCCAGTGAGGATCGAACTCACTAATTAGTCTTAATTGTTCTCGCGAGACAAGCTTGCTAACCATTACACCGCCCCAAGGTGCCTACCTTTGCCAGACAAAGTATTAGAAACTGAATTTGTCTCTAACGTATATAGAAAAATGACAAGTGAGTGCACTGCTTGATTCTGTCTATCAGCAGAATACAGCGGCTATTCTGATTATTTTGAAGTGGGGACGGGTCTTATTAACATCTGTTTTGTTTTAGTTTGTTTTTTTTTGTTTGTTTTAGATTTTTGTTTAGTATATTGGGTTCATTCCTTCCCCATCATTACATGTTTCATAAAAATATCTATCTATTTTTTTTCTATTTAAACATTTTAGATTTTTATATCATGGGATGTTTTTTGTTGCCCCCCTCCCCCTGTGAATATGTGGTATTGTGGTACATGTAGGATTGAATGGAGATGGATGAGTTCTTTTGGTAATTGGATAAATTGTATTAGATGAATGGGTGGTGATCGTGATTAATTAGAACTACGATAGTTAGCGACGATCAATCTTTTCCCCCATTTCCCCTTCGGTCAAAATTTATTGTATACAGTAATAAATAATTATATAGAGAAATGGTGGAAATAGAACAAATGATCGTTTCCTCCATTCCTACTATGGGATTATCACAAAATTCTATTGTGGCAAACCAAAGACAATTTCAAGCGCATGAAAAACACTAATTTCCGATAGACTAAATATATACCGATGACCAGAAAAAGGAAAATGAAAGAACAGGATATATATTTTTAATTGAGAATAAAATACAGGACAGATAAACACTAATTTCTGATAGACTGAAGATATACCGATGGCCAGACAAAGGAAAAATGAAAGAAAATGATATTTGATTTTAATTGAGAAAAAAAGCACAAGACAGAAAAACACTAATTTCCGATAGACTGAAGATATACTGATGACCAGATAAAGGAAAAATGAAATAAAAAGATATTTGTTATTAAGTGAGAAAAAACTACAAAACAGAAAACCACTAATTTCCGTTAGACTAAAGATATACCGATGATCAGACAAAGGAAAATGAAAGAAAAGCATATTTGTATTTTTTGTTAGAAAAAAATGTAGAAAAACTTAATTAAATTTCCCGTCCGCCGGAGTGGTAAAACAAAGAAACCATCTGGTTTCGGGATAGGACTGAGATGAAATGATGGGATATTTTTGGAGGTCCAAGGACCTCATAGAAAGAAATATATAATATTTTTTACGACCATTGAGTGAGGGAGAGGAAGGCGGACCTCTGGTCGCGAATTAAGTGGATTGGTAAGGATTAACTTACAGAGAGGTTTCCAGCAGAAAATAGATCAGAGAATAATTAAATTTTTCGTCTGTGGAAACGCGATAAAATTTCCCAAATCAAGAGATTGTTCGCTTTTTGTCACTTGTTGGAAAAAAGGGTTGATGAAGGGATAAAAAAATGATAAATCCCAGATACGAAAACAACTACAAACAAAAGCACAATAAGAAGGAATTTTAAACGATAATTAAAATTTAGCCGTTAGGGCTAGAGCAGGCCTAGACATTGGTGGACGGGTTTGATAAGGTGACCAATGAGGAGAAAGCTCAGGTGGAATTTCAGGGAAGGCGGAAGACTTTCCACACTCCTCGGGTAGTCCTGGTGAGAGGCACTCATACAAAGCAAGAAGAACGCACAGGTAGAATTCCAAGGAGGTTGGATGGGCTCCCCAATATTTGGACGTTTGCAGGGAGAGCCTTGATTGGTTGTTTGGAGAACACTGGCATACCCAGAGTACATCATGCACCAACCCAGTTCTTGTGCATGGGTCCATAAAAACAGAACGCCGAGTAGATGAAGACACCGCGGAGAGAGACAGCGTAGCAGATATTGCTCACGACGTCGAACTCTGTTCTCGGACAGAAATGAATCCTGAAGAGGCTATGCCGAAGGGCAAAGTTTCGTCTTGGGGGACAGACACTACGACAGAGACACAGCTGAGAGAGCGAGAGAGAGAGAGAGCGAGAGAGAGAGAGAGAGAGAGAAGCGATGAATAGTTTTGTGAAGTGATCCCTAATAGTGAGAGGAAGGAAGAAGTGGACTTCATTAGAGAGTGGGTTTACAGTTTGCTGTTCATAAAAAGACATTAGATACGGAGAGATTTTATCGTCAATAGTCATTGCTGTTATTAAGAGGAACGATCAAAATGTTACATTTTGGGAAAAGTTAAATTGAAATCAGATTTTAGAAACCACCTGTTGAAGTAGACAAAAAAAAAATGGGAAAATCCAAATTCTTTTTTAGGCATTTTAGAAGAAAAGAAAAAGACAGTAGTAATTTTTTCTCATACGTTGCTTGAACGAAGGAGTGATGATCGGAAGAATTATTTTATTGATTTTTGAGGCTTGTATCGACTGTAGCTTGATTATTGGATAAATTCAAACAATGTCGCTGGTGAGATCGACTTTAGAAGTAGACCATCCAGTTGTTGGGCGTGGAATTAATGCGTGTTAGCCTGTAACGCCATCATAATTTGAGGTGTTTTTGGAACACAAGAATGAAAATTAAGAAAGGTTGATATTGTGGATCTAAATATGAGGAATATTTTAGTAATAGAGGCTCATTACAAATTTCAGGTATTTTTGGCACACAAGAAAGAAATTATCGGTCTTTTTAGTAATAGTGGCTTATTAATATTTAAACATGAGGAATATTGTAGTAATTGTGGCTTATTACAAATTTGAGGGGTTTTCGGAACAAAAGAAAGGTAATATCGGGTTGATATTGTGGATTTAAGTGTGAGGAATATTTTAGTAATGGTGGCTTATTACGTATTTGAGGGGTTTATTGAACAGGAGAAAGTAATAATCAGGTTGGTATTGTGGATTTAAATATGAAGACTATTTTAGTATCAGTGGCTATTTACTAATTTGATGTGTGTTTGGAACCCAAGAAAGGAAATATTTTTTTTAGTAATAATGGTTATTTAATATTTATCCATGGGGAATGTATTAGCAATAGCGGCTAATTACTAATTTGAGGCATTTGTGGAAAACAAGAAAGGAAATATCGGGTTGTTGGAAAAAAGGGAACTTTAAGGAGTGCTGCTAACCCTATATATACGAAATGCATAATAATCAAAAAAGAAAAAGAAAAAAAGGGGAATTTTAAGGGGTGCTACCAACCCCATATATTAAGACGATGTATGGTGTAAACAGAAGAAGAAAGTCATTTAAAACGATGCATGATATACAGAGCAAGAGAAAAAAGATGCATCATAAGTAGATTGGTAGTCAGTAATGTGATTTGAATTTTCTTTTTGTGTCATTTAAAATCAAATAATAAGAAGGGTAAGGTCAAGACGTGACACCATTGGAAAGGCGCTAGTAATCGGAAAAAAAACTAGAAGACAGAAAAACATTAATTTTCGATAGACTGAAGACATACCGATGTCCAGACAATGGAAAAATGAAAGAACAGTATATTTATTTTTAATTGAGATAAAACTACATGACAGAAACAGACTAAATTCTGATAAACTGAAGATGTACCAATGACCAGACAAATGAAAAATGAAAAACAAGCATATTTGTTTTTAATTGAGGAAAAACTACAAGACAAAAAAACACTAATTTCCGATAGGCTGAAGATATACCGATGACCAGACAAAGGAAAATGAAAGAAATGTTTTTTTTTTAATTGAGAAAAAACTACGAGAGAGAAAAACACTAATTTCCAATAGACTGAAGATATACCAATGACCAGACCAAGGAAAATGTAAGAAAAGTATATTGATTTTAATTGAGAAAAACTACAACGCAGAAAAACACTAATTTCTGATAGACTGATGATATCCCGATGACCAGACAAAGGAAAAATGAAAGAACAGGATATTTATTTTTAATTCAGAAAAAAACTACAAGATAGAAAAATAGTAATTTTCGATAAACTGAAGATATACCGATGAGCAGACAAAGAAAAAAATAAAGAAAAGGGTATTTGTTTTTAATAGAGGAAAAACTACAAGTCAGAAAAACACTAATTTGTGGTAGAGTGAAGATATACCGATGACCAGACGAGGGAAAATGAAAGAAAAGGGTATTTATTCTTTATTGGAAAAAATAGAGAAAGGAAATTAAATTTCTCATAGGCCGGAGATGTAAAACAAAGAAACAATCTAGTTTCTTTTAAGACTGAGATTAAATGATGGGATATTCTCCAAGGCTAGGAGGGAAATAGATAATATTTTGCGACCATTGAGTGAGGGAGAGGAAGATGAACCTCTGGCCGCGAATTCGTTCGATTGGTAAGGATTAACTTTTAATAGCAGAGAGGTTTCCAGCAGAAAATAGATCAGAGAATAATTAAATTTTTCGTCTGTGGAAACGCGATAAAATTTCCCAAATCAAGAGATTGTTCGCTTTTTGTCACTTGTTGGAAAAAAGGGTGGATGAAGGGATAAAAAAATGATTAATCCCAGATACGAAAACAACTACAAACAAAAGCACAATAAGAAGGAATCTTAAACGATAATTAAAATTTAGCCGTTAGGGCTAGAGCAGGCCTAGCCTTTGGTGGACGGTTTTGATAAGGTGACCAATGAAGAGAAGGCCCAGGTGGAATTTCAGGGAGAGCGGAAGACTTTCCACATTCCTCGGGTAGTCCTGGTGAGAGGCACTCATACAAAGCAAGAAGAAGGCACAGGTAGAATTCCAAGGTTGGATGGGCTCCTCAATATTTGGACGTTTGCAGGGAGAGCCTTGATTGGTTGTTTGGAGAACACTGGCATACCCAGAGTACATCATGCACCACCCCAGTTCTTGTGCATGGGTCCATAAAAACAGAACGCCGAGTACATGAAGACACCGCGGAGAGAGACAGCGTAGCAGATATTGCTCACGACGTCGAACTCTGTTCTCGGACAGAAATGAATCCTGACGAGGCTATGCCGAAGTGTAGAGTTTCGTCTTGGGAGACCGACACCACGGAGAGAAAGGGCGAAGAAGATACTGTTCATGACGTCGAACTCTTTGCTTTCGGACAGAAAGGAATCCAGAACAGGCTATGCCGAAAGGCAGAGTTTCGTCTTGGGAGACAGACACTACGACAGAGACACGGCGGGGAGAGATAGATAGATAGATAGATAGATAGATAGATAGATAGAGTGAGAGAGAGAGAGAGAGAGAAAGAGAGAGACTGCGGAGACGAGACTGAACTGAGAGATGAGATCCTGGTCTTTTGTGATTTACCGCCATGAAGAAAAACCTCCGACTTAAAGCCTTGTTCTAGTGTGTCATAATCGTGAGGGATCGACAATTATTGCATGGAGAACATTAGCCTGCTTAAGCTGTACTATCAACTTTGTATCAAGGAATTGTATATAAATATATTTTCTTTTATCATTTTTTTCTCTCATGTGACTTTACTCTGACCGGACTAAACCAAGTTATCGATTCCAGTCGACCATTCGGACCAAACCTGTCTTGCGATCAATTAACACAGTGCGGGGCAAGACAAGACTTGTGTCGACGCGATCAACTCTACGATCAGCCGAGGGGATCGAGTATGAATAAGGAACGGTCGAGTCACATTTGTCATTCTTGTTTATTTATGGTTGGTCTGTCTTCAACGTTTAACTTGTGCAGTTAACTGAGAAGTGTTCCGTTTAACAATAGTAGGATGTTCATATCGTGAGTAGGCAGATATGATTTTTACATACGGTCGCGCGAATGGAAATGGACGCGAGGCTGCACGACTGTATCTGATTGCGTTTCCAGATCGAAGGCAGACGAGACAGCCAACATTTGCTGCTGTTATGTTGCTGAGACAGGATCTGTGGTAGCACAAACTATGGATCGTGGAAGACCAATATCCGCTAGTACACACTCTACAGGCTGTCGGTGACCCTCCGGGTAACAGCACACGTCAAGTGGCCCTAACATGTCGTACATCTCATAGTACCACATGGAGGGTATTTCAGTATCAGCTCTTGTATCCTTATCATTTGTAACGTGCGCAGGGTCTTTCGACCTCTGATCACTCACCACGGGGGAACATTCTCGGATCCGTTATTTTTTTTTCGGTGTTGTTTACAGATGAGGCGACAATTCGAAGAAGTAAAATAATAAATTTACACAACCAACATTTTGAGTTGAATCGGAATCCCCATCGTACAATACTGGCTGGACAGCAGAATCAGTTTACGATTAATATGTGGACTGGAATTGAAGGTGACTGTCTGATAGGTTCATATATTCTCCCAACACGTCTTACAGTAGCTTTCTACAGGGACTTTATTTCGAATACACTTCCAGACCTGCTAGAGGATGTATTCCTGATAATACAAAGACGCATGATGGGACTCTTGCATATTCTAGTCACATTGCGATGCATTGGTTGACATCTACCATGAAAGATGTATAGGTAGAGGAGGACCAGTTCCATGGTCAGAAGGTCCCCCCCCCCGAATCTCAATCCTTTAGATATTATCTGTAGGGACGACTAAGGCCATTTTTTTATGCAGCAGAGATTAGTAATGCAAAGACGCTTTTTCAACCTGTTATGGGGGCCTGCGAAACCATTCAGCATCGTGTGGGAGTATTTGAAAGGGTCGCCAGTCAATGATCTGACGGATACATACTTCTGTTGAAGTAAGCGGAGAACATTTTGAATTGTTTCTATGTTGAGGTACAACGATGCTTATATGTTTATATAGACATTTTAACTTTGTTTTGGTGCGAGAAACCCGCCCCAAAGTTTGTAAATATATTTTGGATATGCCCAATATACAAGGTGTCCATAAAGTTCGTGTGCACTTTAAAAAAATTATAACTTTATTTGTATTTGCGATAGAAATCATCTGTAAAAAATGTTATTAAGTTTAATGTAGCTAGTTTTAAGAAAATATTCTAAAATAACTAATGTGATTTCAGACAATACTGTAAATCAGTTGGCATATATTTTTCTGTGAACTGCAAAATCGTATTACCCTTTGTATTGCTAATGGAGGACATGTGGAAACTTAAATTAAATTTCAATAAAATCTTAGAAAATATAGATTTACTTCTTTCTAATCTTTTTTACAAATTCACAAGGAAGGCGCCGTAGTTTTGTTAACTCGAGTACTTTCAATCTTTTCCATGTTCAGAGGTGAATTACAATGACAAACCGATTGTGACTGCAATAAAATCCGCATTCCGTTGTGATGGTGATTTTTTAAAAACGCGCTCTGTAATTATTTTAAAATTTTTTATTTTTCCATTGTAGTTACGGATTTGTTTTACAAAACAAGTGTTTCATTGTAAGGGAGATAACCGGAAATTAGTAGAAATGCAAAATGGAATTAAATGTTTGTTATATGCACTTCAATACGTTGCTGCTACACTCGTAAAAAAACATTTGTTGAATGTTGCTTGGTTGTATTATATAGGTGTTGTCAACAAGTATTTTCCTCTATTGTGAAGGTGGACGGAAATGTGTTTTTAGATGCTGTGCAATAGAACTTGTATCCGACAAATGAAGTGTAAGACGTCTTGATAATGTTGTGGTCGTCAAACCAAAATATTTTCTTACTTTTTTCTCAGAGGTACAATCTTCCAAAGGAAATTTAAGCAGATATATGATATTTATTTTTTCAAAACACTAGTTGACAGAGAAGAGTTATTGTGTATGATTAATTTGGCTTCTCATGACACTACTGCAAAGGATCAGTATAAAAATAAAGAGATACAATACGTTTATATTATTCAATGAAACAGACACACACATATATATATATATATATATGAATATATTTCTGTCTCACCTTGTAGATTATCTATAGCAACTATAATTCGTTTTAAGCAATGCATGTTTCTGTACTTGTACAATCTGCTGTACATACACAATCTATCTTCTGTAATGTCATTTCTTCCAATCTACACCCACGTCCAATCATCGCTTGTCCAACATTCCACCTGCAAACACTTACCTAATGTCTCACCTAGCTTCAATCAACCTTAACTTATATCATTTGGTCTGATTATTGAATTCTATTGGTCTGCGAATCAGACTCTCTGTCCAAAACCAGATGGCGTCAGGTGTCTGCAGTTGATTGTGTCCACTCACTGAACTTCTATTGTCGCCCCCACATTCTGTTCTACGAGTCGGCCATATTCATGCACTGTTTCATCATACAAGCAAGATACAAAACAAAAAGGCAAGTTCGTGTTTTGCACCAGTCTTTCGGCACATTTCACACTTCGGTAAATTTGAACTGAGGAACAAATGAAAGGTAAATTGAAGAATTTTAATTTCAACTTTTTTTAAATATCTTTAGAATATCTCAATTCATCCGTTATTTTCTTTTCGCTTGCATATTGATATCAAATACTTTCAACATTGTCATCTTTGAAAAACACCGTTTCATTTTCTAGATTTAAAAAAAAAATCTGCAAAGGTGTATTCGGATCTCCAACATGGGGATTGGCGGGAAAATGTCATATTCATTAAGTCAGCATTCTACTGTAGTGATTTATGGTGAAATTAACTTGTAGGTGCTAAGAGATTTAAAATAAAAGATTTCATTTATTTAAAATTAATCACTATTTTTTTAAATAAAATTATTATGTTAAATTCATTTAAAAAAAAACCGAAAAATTTGAAATTTTGTAAAATTTTATTTTTTTTAATAACACCCTGTTTATTCTTTCTGCCATTGTAAACATTAAAAACAATTTTCTTTAAAAAAACACATTTCTATAAAAAGTAGTTAAATATTCAAATTTTTTTTTTTTGTTAGACTGGGTCTAAAATATTGGTTGCTAGGAGATAAAAGGAGGAGGTCATCTCACAACTACAATGCTATCATTTATTTTTCATAAAGATAAATAAATTTTCAAAGATTAAATACGGAAAAAATGTACAATTAAAATGTTTGTGTCAAAAATATGCATTTTTTTAGTAATTACAGTGTACATGTACTGGATATATTACTGGCAATAGATTCCAAATGTATATACGGAATGTTATAATTAAACATTTTATTTACATTTTTCTTTTAATCTTAAGCAATTAATATTTTACTATACAATTTCCTCATTAATGGATTGTTCAAAAGCAAAATAGAACATTGCATATAGTCAACTATATAAAAAACAGTTATCTGTGTAAGATTATTGCGCGCATCTGTCAATAGCTGCTTCAATATCCAATTCATCTATCTATTATTTTTTCAATGGTTAGCAACATGTATGATTCCAAATTCTTCGCAGATAGTGAACTTCTTACACTTTTCTTTATAATTTTTAGCTTTGAAAATGTCCATTCACATTGGAATTGAGTAACTGATAGTGTGCAGATATCTTTATAAAGTTCTTACACCTTTTTATTATTGTTTTTTTATTGCATTTTTTATTTGATATAGGGGGCCAACTTGCCACCGAGCAAGCTGCCACCCTGACCAGTCCACCGCTGCGGATAGGACTAAAAGAACACACCATCTTAAATTAAAAATTTGCGTAAGCTACTCAGTTTGAGCCTAAAATTCCATGCTTGAAATAAGACTCTGATGTTAATTTAGAATTTCAGTTATTTTCTGTCAGTTTCCATAAAAAAATCTGACTTCATAACACCACAAGTACAAAAAAAAAAAAAACTGCATTTAGCTGAAGGTTTATCTTGTAAAGTTTGCCCTGAAACAAAAGTGTTCAACAAAAACGATAATGCTGTTGATCTTATTAAATCCTAAATAAAAATTATGTCTCGTTATTCTTATGACCCTTTTCATGACGGTTATAAATCGAACATTCAGCCAATCGTATGACGGTGACCTTGACTACACACTGTGCGGACGCAGTGGCGAATGACTAAGGTCAATTGACTAAAGTCTAAACCTTTTTGGCTGATCGGCAGTCACCGCAAAGCGACAAAATCCATGCTTCTGTGACAGCTTAAAGAACAATTCTATTGTTTTTGTCCCTCTCTTCGTTAGTTCGCACGACCATTACGCCCTGTCAGTACCTCTTAAATAATGAACTATTTCGTTTTGATCACGTGGAAAGAGGGAAAGAGTTACTACTTGGTTTCAGTGAGAAAATGAAAGACAGAAAGAACGAAGGGAAGTTAGAAGTGTTTAATGCTTGCTACCAATATCGCAGAAATAATAGACTATTTCGTTTTGATGGCGTGGAAAAACACCATCTGGTTTCAGTGAGAAAAATGAAAGAAACAAAGAAAGAAAGGAAGAGAGAAGTGCTTAACGTCTTCTGCAAATACCTCATAAATAATGGTCTATTTTGGTTTGATCACGTGGAAAGAGTTAGGATTGATTTTCTAGAGTGGGATGCAAAATACGGAAAACAATATGGACGTATATTTTGCAAAAATTAGCGAAATTCGACCCTTACTCATTTTTTAAAAAATAAACTACGAATTTTGATATATTTGTTTTTACTCTCACAGTATTTGGTAAAGTTGTTGAAGTGGTCGGAGTTCTAGTAGTTCTATCACTGGGAATATGGGAGGAAATGATAGAGAACTGTTCTCTGTCATTGTAATGGCTTCAGTCTGGTCAAATGACTGGATACAACTACAAATGGGGTCTTTATCTGAATCTAACTACTCGGTAATCAAAATGGCTGCTTCTTTTCTTGCACGAACTGTTCTGTCCTGGTTTTGCAAATCTGAACAGCGGAATCAAATTATTAATCTCATCATTTTTACAAATCGTTCTTCATCACCCAGGGTCTCACATTAAAAAGCATATGTCACCATAATCTAGTCTTTTGTCCTGGTCTCATTTTACGATTTGAACATTCACCTTGGAAAATCTTTTTTCTTGAGAACCCTGAGAAGTTTAAGAAAACTTTTAGCGTTAGGCTGGGGACTCCTTTTTCCCTAAAATTAATTATCTGTTAAATCTCACGTTATCCTGGTCGGTGGGTAACGAAGGGTTTGCTAGTTGTACCGGATTTCCTCATGTTAATTTCGGGTTCAATCTCCCGGGAACCTTGAATCAAAATTCACCTATCGAACCCAATTAATCCTTTTAATTCGTCCTTTTTTTTCTCATTGTACTTAATTACATTCTAATACTTGTCTCTTCTCGGTTCTGTGCAAAATGTTATCAAATCGCCAACAGCTAACCACAGTCAAACCTCTTAGGGGGGACACACACGCACAAAACAAAGAGAAACCAATGTTGTGCATGACTCTCAAAAAACGTACTATTCTTGGTAACGCCTATGACCGACAAGTCAATTTATCGAATCTAGTTTAGACGTATCAGAGAAAAGAATTCATTTTGTTTTAAGATAATCAGTGAAACGATATTAAAATAATGCGTCATGAATATTTCGTTTTTAACTTAGGTCAAGGTCCTTCAAACCTAGCCATGAACATCCACATAAAACATAATGAAAGCGGAGCATATGAAAATATAGACTTACCAAGCTCTAGCATGGCAAATCAGAAAAAAGAAATACCAAATTGCGGCTCAAGTTGTTTGATTTATTGTTGGAACGTTCGGGACGTTTGTTTGGAAACTATTCACTTCGCTAAACGCCTTGGGGATACTTGAAATCATTGGGAGTGCGCCGGTGGCAGCTCTGAGGAAAGTATTCCGTCTCTAAGTATCGGAGAGGATATCAAATATGATTATGATGATGGTGGTGATAATAAAAATATTTTCAATCAGTACTCAATCATCAATTGCCAACCATTATATGACGGATCATTTCTACCGAAGTTAAAAAAAACAACAGCAAAGATAATTGATATCAAAGCTAAATAAATCCGCTAAAAAAACTCATCTCAACCATATTCCCAAACCATGAAGATAAACTGACAGCCCTAAATATGCATCCATAACAACTCACGAACGCGGACTGAAAGTCAAGTAAGCAGAAACAAAAACGAATATCCATAAAAAATTAATGTAGGTTGAAAAACTTATCGTAGCGCATTGCTACTCGGTTCATGTTATCATGGCGGACGGAATATATATTATGAACTTCCTTCGTAGTGTCACCTTTTTTCTAAGCGACATAACGAGTTTATTTAGATTTTATGATGCATTACATTTTTTCTTAGATGTTTGCTTATTGAGGCGCACTAAATATCCTTTTTGAATAATACATAACATCATAACATTGTTAGTGAATTCTAGCAACTCAATATTTAATTATTAGCTATAAAAAATTATGAAACATCGCGTCTTTTGCACTAACCATCTTACGATAAAATGGGTGACTTTTTGCCGCCTCAAAGGCAAGGAGAAATGCTCTATACTCTGACCTGAACATGGGGTCTGCATTAAGTTACAGACTACTTCTATTTTGTCTGCCATTTGGATGCGAGTTGGAAACCGTTTGTGCAAGGACGAGTGTCATATCTTGATACTAAGATTTTTGGAACATTTTAATCGTGTTTATCCAGAATAAATGTAGGCAATGGTCACACAACCCTTTACTTCCTTATGGCATTACGAATTAAACTCGTTCTGGTCTTCTTATTTCGAAACCTATCGAATGTCATGTTTCGTAGGAAGTTGCAGTCAGTTATTTGTCCATCAACCATCATCTGTCATAACATTGGCCAGCTATTTGTGTTGATGGCAACCATTTTCTACCGTTCATTGGTTAATTCTTGAGCCGGCTATTCGTACTGATGACAATTATCATTTACCATAACATTAGCCAGTCATTTGTCCCGATGATAACCATTTTCTGCTGTTCATTGGTTAATTCTTGTGACTAGCTATTCATCCTGGCGTCAAACAACTTTTACCGTAATATTGGTTAATTTATACGGAAATCTATTCAGCTTTATTCAACACTGTTTATTCTGGGTTCATCAGATAAAATGTGACATACTTCAAAAGGCAACTCACTGTCCTTTTTTCACACTGCTACTCCAACAACATTAAGAATTTGCATGTACGATATAGAAATCAACAATAATAGTAAATTTCTTAAAGTTCTTAAACATGCATTCGACACTTGGTCTACATCAGCTCAACTTTGCCACAACGCTGTTTCTATTAAATTTTGCTCGCCAACGTCATCTACGCATAGCAAACAGGACGACAAAACTAATTAAATATGGAGTATTGGAAAAAGACAAATTTTAATAGCAACCGCTGAACAATTTACATTACCGACGACGCATCTTCCAAGACGTGCTACGACTCTGATCCTCTAGGGAAAATAATACAGCAACGTGACGACAGTAGATGCACATTTTTCGTCGACATGTTTAAACACGCATCACAACCGCACTTCCGACATCTTTTCTTTTCAGCCCACGAGGACAGGAACAATCCACACATACACAACACATGTACGTACGCACATTCACCCACTTCACATTCTTTGAGCCCAAACGATTTTCACATTCTCTTGTTACACACATGATTGTCTTTCTCACTTGTGTACCTTTCTTGTTAATACATTATCATTTGTTTGTACTTATACTGGTTCTTGTTGTTTCTTGGCATTTATTCACGTGGTATCTGTCTATATTTCTTAGATGAGGTATTATGTACATTATTTACATCATTCGGACTATTGTCCTCATCTTTGTCGCCATATTTATTACAACGTTTCGGCCGTTGTACGCGCCGGCCATCTTCAGGTTGTTGGAATGTCGAACTGAACCTGTTCTAGTTCCACGTGCCATGTTTAATGGGTGTCAGTTATCAGTTATCTCCTGTTAATTTCCCTCTGAAAGTTCTCCACTGCCCTAACCGGGTATTGAACTCACACTCTTTGGGTCCCGTCACTGGATCTAACCAACGCCTTTATCCACTGTGCCATGTGTCCTTGAGTGTGAGTTCAATACCCGGTTAAGGCAGTAGAGAACTTTCAGAGGGGAATTAACAGGAGATAACTGACATCTATTAGACATGGCACGTGGAACTAGAACAGTCTACCCCAGTGAGCGAAGTAAAGGGTTCAGAAACGTTGTAATAAATACGGCGACAAAGATGAGGACAACAGTCCGAATAATGTAAATAATTATTCACATGGATTCACATGCACAGAGTCCTCCATTTTCTGTTGTGGGTATTTCAGGAGACGCGTATTATTCCAAATTTCAAACACCGACGTTTCTCAGGCATCGGGTAAACTTAAAGCAGGCATCTCCTTTTTAACAGGATACAAATCAAAGAAAACGGTAAGAAGAAATAAACTTAAGAGAATTATCAGGAAATATAACCTACCCCGAGATAATGTTTATAATCGAATTGAAATCCTTGAGCAAAAACTTCAGCTAAAGACTAAACGAATCAAATATTACCAAACAAATAACCCGAAAGAACCCTTTAAAAGGGACAATCCGAATAACAAATTTAAATTCTTAAAAGAAACACCTATTTACCAAAATCTGAAAAAAAAAGACTTGTAAGTACAATTTATGAATACAAAAACTAAATACTACTTTTGACACGACTATAATGTTAAAAATAAAGTTAATTTCACTACGAAATAATAGTACACAACTATAAAATACCAATACTACTTGCTTTGGCATTCGATGACTCACTAGGTGTTGATATGCCATTAAACAAAACAAACATGACCAATTATGTTGAAACACAAGATTGGTCAGACATCGCAGCAGAGTAAGGTAGGTCAGATCTAGCAAAGTCCCAGAAGCGGAAATAATCTGATATAAACAAAGTTCTCAATTTTTGGCTGCACTCTCCACTAAGTAAACACAATGCAATGGCGAATATCTACTCCAAGATGGGGAATAATCCTGAGACATCATCATTATGGTTAAGTGAAGAAAATAACATCTTTTTCCCTGAAGAACAAAAGGGATGCAAAAAAGGGTCATATAGATGCCAGTCAGTTATGTGTCATGCGTGATACACGCTTAGGCGATCGTGCATCTTTCGGTGGAATAATGGATAGTGGCTCGGATTGAGGAATCGGAGAGCCGAGTTCGAATTCCAGTCGAATCCATTACATTCACTTACGTGCTAATACCTTTGGGAAAGGTATGAATCCATTTCTTCTCTCCCCAGCTATGGGTAAATAGCAGGACAGGCCGGGTTCTGTAGCCTTGGATGGCATTTAGTCTAACGCAGAAAGAAATGGCAACCTACTGCGGGAAAAAAATCTGCCTCGCCAGTCATGTATCGAAAGATGGCACATAACTGACATATAGATGAAAGGATACTGAAAAACTAACGATACTGAAAAACTGTAATAATTCATGTAGAGACCTAAGCACTGCTTGGATAGATTTTGATAGTGTCCCTCACCCATTACTGAATCATTAAATCTCTAAAGATCTATGAAATTTCATCCAAAATATATTGACTTTATTAAGACCAGTCAGTATGCATGTCTTAACCACCCAAACAGTGATATTAAAATAATATAATGATCAACTGCGGGGTATATAAAGAGGATTCACTTTCTTTACTCCTCTCCTACCTTGCTCTTTTCCTTCCGTCCAAATGGCTCAGTGATTCAAACAGTGATGTAATGGAATAACCTGTCATCCCCATGAGGGACTACACTATAAGTATCTGTAAGTCAACGGACTACAGAGACTAGCTGGGATCTGTTCTCGCTAAACGGTTGAACTCTCTGCCCGAAGACAGAGAGGAACCCGGACGAGGCTCCGCCGAAGGGCAGAGACTCGTTCGGGGAGGTAGACTGCCCCTGAACACGTTTATGTGCGTTCAAAAGGGAATATTTTTGGCCGATCCTACGGGCTCAGAGAACCCACGTTAAACCCGGTCTTGTGCCACATGAAAACATCGTGGGGGGGGGGTGAGTAAATACCGACTAGCTAGGATCTGTTCCAGCTACAAGGTCAAACTCTCTGCCATCGGGCATAGAGGAAGCCGAACGAGGCTCAGCCGAAGGGCAGAGTCTCGTTCGGGGAGGTTGACCAACCCGACCCCGTTTATGCGGGTTCTACGGGGATTTTTTTGCCGAGCATACGGACACGGATAACCCACGTTAAATTCGGCCTTGTGTCACATCTACCCTCGTGGTGGTGGTGGTGGAGGGAGGTGCTAGTAAATACCGACTAGCTGGGATCTGTTACTCAGATCTTAGCTGCTGTCGAACTCTCTGCCTTCGGGCAGACAGAAACCCGGACGAGGCTATGTCGAGAGCCAAAGTCTCGCCCGGGGAGGTAGACAGCCCGAATGTTTTTTGCGTGGTTTACGGGGAATTTTTGGCCAAGCTTACGGGCTCGGATTGCTCTACATTAATCTCGGCCTTGTGCCACATCCTACCCCGTGGTTGGTAAATATTACTAGCTGGGATCTGTTGAGTACGACTCAGACTTACGCGAGAACTACCGACCTTCCAATAGTAGCACTCACTACTAGATTGACTTGCGACGACCTTGTGCATAACTGTTATCTTTATTCTTATTGTATTAGTTGTTTTTACAATAAACCTTGTTTTTCAAGTATATATTCCTATTAGCACGGAATATAACAAATAGGAGCTACAAAATTTACAAATATACCATAAATCGTCTGTTCTACATGAATAGGCTCAAGCTTTTTGAGAGAAATGACAAAGATCTCAAATCTCTACACGAGATTGTAAAGGCTTTGAGTAATGATATCGGAATGGAATTTGGTCTTGACAAGTGTTCCAAGGCAACATTTAAAGGAAGGAAAATTGACTAATCTAGGAATATAGTGCTCGACATCAACACCTCCATCAGGAACCTGCAGCAAGAGGAAGTTTACAAATGCTTATTTATTCAAGAAGGGAATGCTATACAACAATCAAAAAGAGAAGTACCAAATAAGAAGAGAATGCTACCGTAGAGAGTACTTGGTACTTCAGTCAGAATTGAATTAACCAAATAGAATAAACGAAATAAACTCACTGGAGATAGATATTTGACTATATTTCTGAGATGAGGTATTATGTACACTATTTACATTATTCGGATTATTGTCCTCATCTTTATCGCCAGGTTTATCACAACGTTTCGGCCATTATGCGCTCCGGACTTCTTCAGGTGGTTTGAATGTCGAACTGAACGCTTTATTTCGCTCACTGTTGTAGACTGTTCTAGTTCCACGTGCCATGTCTAATGCATGTCAGTTATCTCTTGTTAATTCCCCTCTGAAAGTTCTCCACTGCCTTAACTGGATATTGAACTCACACTCTTTGGGTCCTGTCACTGGATCTAACTAACGCCTTTATCCACCGTGCCATGTGCCCTTGAGGAAACGTTGTGATAAACATGGCGACAAAGATGAGGACAATAGTCCGAATAATGTAAAGATATTTGAGTATATTAAAAATGAATAAACTATGTATAGAGAAGGAAGCTGTGGGAAGTTATGATACTTTTCAAGAAAATGTTGCCTTTATATATTGACATTGATATCGTTAGATAACTATTATCAACATTTTTCAAAATGCAGATACGACATATTGTTTACTTTTCAAGTGTTTCCAGTTAGAATTTGAAAACATATGTTTCCACTGAGAGAAAATTGAAGGAGACTGGGTGTGATTGATAAATAGCTTATAGATATTAATCAGTATAATGACATATGGATGTAAATTGATAGGCAATATATGTGTGTGTTTGTACCTGTGCATACAAGTATATAGGTTAGTATATAAATATATTGTTTAAATTTTTTTTTATATTGGTCTGTAGGCAGTAATATAAAAATCTGTTGTAAAATACAAAAACCCAGAACAAAACCCCATATATATATATATATATATATATATATATATAGTTAAACCTGGAGAGCCAGATAAACCTACCAAGGTTTCACCTAAGTGGATCATCAGGGGTTGTTTGGGTACTCGCATCCGGTTTTTTTTTCTTTGGGCCTTGAACTCGTATTCTGGACGATTATTTTCGGTTAACCTACATGTTCTTGGTTCTTTCTTTGTTTATACCTTTTTTCCCCTTTGTATATTTGCAAATAAACAGACTGAAGGTTCTCCGAGCAAGTATAGATTCTTATACTTATAAGATTTTTATAAGTAATATATATATATATATATATATATATATATATATATATATATATATATAAAGAACTGTAAGATATATAATACGGTGTTTTTTATGATATTTTTATTTTTACAAAATAGTCCTCAATGTAAATTTACAGAGCATTAATATTAAATTCACTTGAGGATGAAATGGAACTAATGTTTTTAATTTAATTACAAAATTAAATTTGAAGTTTTTAGCTTCCATTTTTGAAACATGGTTATAACTGTGTAGCGAAAACATGTTTAAATCAGTTAATTTATAATATATATATATATATATATATATATATATATATATATATATATATATATATAAGGACAAATGTCCATATAAACATATGTCCGCAAATACTTCGTTTTTGATTATTAAGTTTAAAGAAAGTTTAAGATAGATGGCGCTGTTGCCATGTAGACTAGGTTACATTTGTCATTCGTGTACATCTGTGGTTGGTCTGTCTTCAACATTTAACGCGTGTAGTAGTGAGTTAACCGAGAAATGTTCCGTTTAACAATGGTAAGATATTCATATCGTGAGCAGGCAGATATGATTTTTACATGCAACTGCGCGAATGGTAATGGTCGCAAGGCTGCACGGCTGTATCAGAGTACGTTTCCAGATCGAAGGCTGTCTAGACAGCCAGCATTTGCTGCTGTTTATCATCACGTTGCTGAGACAAGATCCATGGTACCACAATCTATCAGCACACGTCAAGTGGAACTAGCATGTCTTACATCTCATAGAACTGCATGGAGGGTATTGCAACAATATTTGCTGTATCCGTATCATTTGAAACGTGTGCAGGGTCTTTCGCCCCCTGATCACTCACCACGGGTGAATTTTTGCCGATGGTTTATAAGCTCCCGACCCATTAATTCTCTCTTCAGTCTTTTTTACTTTTAAGGCAACTTTTGGAAGAGATGGAATAACAAATTTACCCAACCAACATTTGTGGCTGGATCGGAATCTGCATCGTACAATGCAGGCTTGGACCAGCACCAGTTTACGATTAATGTGTGGGCTAGAATTGTAGGTGACTGTCTTGTAGGTTCATATAGTTACCCAGGACTTCTCACGGGAACTGTCTATAGGGACTTTATTTCGAACACACTTCCAGACCTGGTAGAGGATGTACACCTGCTAATAAAAAGTGCATGATGGGGCTACAGCACATTTTAGTCACATCGTTCGCAATGCACTGGCTGACATCTACTGTGAAAGATGGATAGGTAGTTCCATGGCCTGAACGTTCTCAATCTTTTGGAATTTTTATCTGTGGGGGCCAACAAAATCAATTGGTTTATGCAGCAGACATTAATAATGCAGAGAATCTTCATCAACGTATCATGGGGTCCTGCGAAACCATTCAACACTGTGTGTAAATATTTGAAAGTGTCCGCCAGTCAATGCTCCGACAGGTGCATGCGTGTGTAGAAGCAAGCGGAGGACATTTTGAGCACATGTTATGAGTTGAGGTACAACGATGGCCTTTTGGACATATGCTTATATGGATATTTTACCTCGTTTTGGTGTCAGGAACCACCCCCAAAATTTTGTCAAAGTATTTTGATACAACACACACACACACACACACACACACACATATATATATATATATATATATATATATATATATATATAAATAAAGATATGCTAAATTTATTGGTAAAAGTGCTTAGTATTATTTTAAATACAATAGTGGACACTGAGGTTAACACCAAGCGGTAACAACCTGATCCATACTTAAACGCAATCTTCAGGCCATCAAAAGATTGCGTTTAAGCATAAAAAACTGTCATCACTTGGTGTTGACCTTAGTTTACACTTTTATATAAGGAAAAGGAAACCGCATTTAGATCCGACGTGCTCTAGACAGACTGAACTACAAAGAACTTAGCCGACTAGGATTAAATCTTTTCGTTAAGCGAATTTCTTATAGGTAGTTCCATGGCCTGACCATTCTTCCTGACCTCAATTTTTTGGATTTTTATCTGTGTGGCCAACAAAAACAATTGGTTTATGCAGCAGACATTAATCCTTGTCCTTGCCCACCCCTGTTTTATACTAAGTTTCTTAAAAAAAAAAGAAAAAAGAGATATGCATGCATTACTAGTTTCACCCGTCAGCCTATTCTTGTTACGAGACTTAACAAAGTTCATCACTGAGAACAAAGATTCACAAGCATATGTAGATGAAAACGTGGATAGTAATGCTGTTGCAAAGTTTTTTTTTAATAGACAAAATTTTCTGGAATGCTATTCCAAGTCCTTAATACTTCGTTTTCCGCATTTGTCTCTGATACTCCTATCTCTAATCACCCCTTCTAAGCAAGTCAACAAATTTTTACTTCCAAATTGAGCTAATCTGAAATTCAATTAACTGCACTTCAAAATTTTCCATGTCTATCCATGAAAACATTTGAAAGTTTACTTCATCTCAGTTTTAAACTGTCTGGAAACTTAATGAATTTTGCTTTTTTCTGAATTTATCAAATCTTGTAAAGAACTACTCAAAAAGAACTACAAGCAGCTTTGGAAGACATTGGCAGTCTGTTATACCATCTTTTGGAAGATCATTGATGTATCTCTTAAGGTTTGGGAAGTACCTAAATCTCTCATTATCTACATCCGTCTCAAAGACTTCAAGTTTCATTTCAAAAGCCTTTATGTAATCAAACATAACATCAAGTGTTTTACCAGAACCCCGTAATTTAATATTCAAGTCATTTAAATGTTCACAAACCCCCCAAAAAAAATCAGCAATAAACGTCAGTTTGCATGATGGTAAGACACTTGTTGGTCATTTAAAAAGAGCATTGTTACATCTAAGCATTCAAGAATCAGAACTAAACCTCAGCTAAGCCAATGAACGTTGTTGTACATTTTCAGTTCTTTATATATAGATTCTACCTCATTCAGTAAAATTTGAAATTGTTTGTTTTTTTATTTAAAGCCCGAGCAGAAATGTAATTAACAACCTTACTAACTGTTTTTATCACATCCTGGTTCCTTTAGGCCATCTTTTGCACACAAAGCCTCCTCATGGATGATGCCATAAAAACCTATCAGTTGATGACCAACATCTTTTGCAAACAGATTCACAAATCCTGCCTTCCCACCAGTCATGCTGTCGGAACTTTCTGTCGTGGCATATACTACTTTTTAAATGTGAATTTGTCGTGTAGATAATTCGTTCACCACTGCTTTACATATTTCAGTCACGGTAGTCCGTTCACGTAGTGTTACAGGGGCATCCATTTCTTCATACACTTCATCACCCCTACAAAATCGAGAGAATATGGCTAGCCTAGCTGATGATGAAATGTCCGTAATTTCAACAACACAAATAGAAAAAATTATCTGTCTATATTTCTGAGATGAGGTATTATGTACACTATTTACATTATTCGGACTATTGTCCTCATCTTTGTTGCCATATTTATTACAACGTTTCGGCCTTTCAGTGTCTGTCTATATTTCTGAGATGAGGTATTATGTACACTATTTACTATTGCTCTCATCACAACTCTCCGGCCGATGTACGCCCCGGCCTTCTTCAGGTGGTTGAAATGTCGAACTGAACCCTTTATTTCGCTCACTGTTGTAGACTGTTCTAGTTCCACGTGCCATGTCTAATGCATGTCAGTTATCTCTTGTTAATTATCTCTGAAAGTTCCCCACCGCCTTAACCAGGTATTGAACTCATAGCTATTTGAGTCCTGTCACTGGATCTAACCAACGATTTATCCACTGTACCATGTCTCCATGGAGAGGGGCCTGCTTGAAATAAAGTTCATAAAATTATCAGCCCGTTTTTTGTCTTGCTTTGTCTTGTTTTTTGTTAATGATAAAGTAATTCTCTTTGTTTCTTTTCAGTTTTATTGCTGAAGTTCTTATAAACACTTTCAAAATGTCTCTTTACAGAAGAAATTCTGCAAATGATTGTTTCGGAACAGGAAATGCATAAGGCGTTATTGTCTTTCTTAATCGTGCCAAATTTCTCAGTCCAGTATTTAAAAAAATTCTTTAATATCCTTTTCTTTTGAACGACATCATTTCTTAGCTGATGATCGTCACATTCTGCACAATCTGTAAAGGGCAGAAAATAAAAATACGTGAGATAATGATATACAAGAAAGAGGAGAAAGAATAAAAGTAAGTCAAAAAGGGAATCTAATGACTTAATTTCGCGTGCCAGAAACAAGTCTTCAGCGTGCCATGTTTGGCACACGTGCCAAGTGTTACCCACCCCTGTTTTATACTAAGTTTCTTTTCTCGCACTTCTCCTTTGTGGAACTTCCTTCCGTCTCCATGCTTTCCAGTCAATTTTAATCTTTAAAAAATTTATACGCGATGTCAATCACTATCTACCTTCCTCCGGATTGCTTTTCTTTTAGTCTCCCCTCCTTAGTTCCTGTTTTCTATTTCTTCCCCACCCTGTAACCTCTTAGTGGCCTTATTGCTTTGTTTTGGGTGAACTTGATTAAAAAAACTGTAATAATAATAATCAACAACAAATAATTATGTAATCAATAATAAATAATGAGTAAAAAGTTAACAAATAACCACACTGGTATCCAAATTTCTACTCACTAGTTTCTAGAATAATTTGAACTATAACCATTAATGCCTATCCAATAATTGTCAGGATAATAACTGTAACTAAGGTATGCTCAGCATAGCTGCAGTATAAACCACTCTGTGGGTGTTGAATAAAGAAAAATGTGCCTGAACAAGCGTCTGGAATAGGGATTGGCTAGCCGCCCTAGTAGACGGTTATACTCGAATACGAGTTGCAAGCGATACAGAATTTTATTTAACCCTAGAACACTAACCATCAATTAAATAATTATGGGTATATCATACCCGATTTTGAAAATATCAACAAAAAAAAAAAAAAAAAAAAATTAAATATAAATCTTTATTTGAAATATTTTACATCCAGGTACTTCAAACTTTGTACGTTGAGTTAACATTAATAAAAACTAAAAACATATTATTTACGTAAGAAAATCAGGTACTGAAAATTGCAATTAAAAATAGGAAAAATTGCGCTGGGTACTATATACCCATGGTTAGTTTTGTAGGGTTATTAGAGAAAAGGTTTTCAGAAGGATTCAGTAAGAATCGAACCCACTTTCATAGTTCGTGTCCGAGCGAACCACAAGGAGGTTCTTATGTATATGGTTTCTTTCAGCATAATTAAAGCATTGCCTTAAATCTCTTTTCTTTTTTTTCCCTATGGTAGCCTCTGACGATCTGATTTCGATATATACGGAAAAGAATGTAAATATACAGCAACTTCGAAGCAAATGAAAGATTGGTTTCAAGTGCCTACCATAGATCGACGGTGAACAAGATTATTACTATTTGAACTTATTCTCCTTCTGTGTGCCGTATCTCTTCAAGACGTTGGTGATCATGGCTCTCCACAATTTCCTGTCTTTTGTAGGTCTTAATAAATTTTGTCTTTTTGATATCTCTCCTAAATATTGACCCGCCATCCATTTACTCAATCTCGTTCTTCTTCTTCTATGTGCCGTATCTCTTCAGGACGTTGGTGATCATGGCTCTCCACAATTTCCTGTCTTTTGTAGGTCTTAATAAATTTTGTCTTTTTGATATCTCTCCTAAATCTTGCTCCGCCATCCACTTGCTTAAGCTCATTAGGTAGGCTATGTGTTGCTTTCCTTCAATCTGTCCCCTGTGAGTATAAACATTTCTACCTCTGTCTCTTACTGGTGTTATATAAATGTGCTTTTTATGTCCATTTTCGTCGTTGATCACATGTTCGGTCTATGGTTTCCTCAGCATCCTACTGTAAAACCACATTTCTGTTGCTTCAAGTCTCCTTATCTTTGTTGACATATTCACGACGTTTCGGTCGTTGTACGCTCCGACCATCTTCAGGTCACAGAACCCTTTATTTCGTCCATTGGTGTAGATTGTTTTAGTTTCACGTTATCTCCCTTTAACTCAGCTCTCGAAGTTTTGTTCTCCTGTGCAGTAGTCAGGTATTGAACTCACAACTCTGGGTCAAGTCACTGGATCCAACCAAAGCTTTTATCTACCTTGAGGACATCAGTTTATGAATATTTTGGACTTATAAAATTAAAGTCACTAAATATTTTTTTACCATAGCTCATATTAAAATTTTGTTATTATTGTTTTTTTTCTAGTACTCCTTATTAATGGTTCCCATATTATATTCATTTCTATGCTTGGCTCGAGAGATGTTTGTGGCTTAGCATATGTGCTGATTCTTTAAATTTTCGTATTTTCCAATGATGTTTTCTGTCTATTATTTCAACCTCATCCCATAGGGGGCGGTGATCCCCCTTTTCCCTCCATATTTGGTCAGCTACACCCAATTTTTCTACTTCCCCTCGAATTACGGCTTTACGATGTTCTTGCAGTTTTATCTTGAGGGGGAGACCTGTTTCTCCATTTTTACCCTGTAATACGGAGTGCTAGAGAAAAAACAATAATAACAAAAACATGTAATATGGGCGAAATAAAGGGTTCAATTTGAAATTTCAATCAGAAGGCCGGCAACAAAGATGAGGACAACAGTCCGAACAATGTAAATAGTATAAATAATTATAATACCTCATCTCAGAAATATAGACAGATATTCAAGTCTCTTAGTATAAATAATTATAATACCTCATCTCAGAAATATAGACAGATATTCAAGTCTCTTCTTTATCTGTGAACTTGATTGTCCAGTATTGACAGTAATATAAACAGATTGATATTACATAAGAGTTCAGTACCCTTTTTTAAAAATTTGTAACGAATTTTTTCTGTTTCTTAATACTTTGCTTAGGTTTTGGAAGATACCTTTTGCTATCGCGATGCGCCTTCGGATTTCTGTGTTGCACTTTCCGACCGCTGTTAAAACACTTCCCAAATATCTGTTCTCAAAAACATGTGGCCTAGTGTATAGAAGCATTGGTTGAAGTAATCCAGTGACTTGATCCAAATAATTGCGAGTTCAATACCTGGCCACAGCAGAGGTGAACAGAAAAAAAAACTTGGACATTTGAGTTAAAAGGGAAATAACTGAAGCCAAATATCCGGAAGAGGCATAGCCCGTGGGACTAGAACAATCTACCATAGTGAACGAAATAAAGGGTAATAAATTCCAATCATCTGAAGAAGGAGCGTACAATGGCCGAAACGTTGTGAATGTGACAACAAATATGAAGACAACAGTCCGAATAACGTAAATAGTGTAAATACTCCCTGAACAGTTAAATTTTTGTACTTGTTTTATTTTGATCCCTAATTTATAATTTGCGTGTTGGGCTGTTTCTAAAGTTTACTATTTTATAAAAGCCCTGTGCCAGACTTAGCTCGTTTAATAAATATCTCTATGTGTAGATGACTTGTATAATCTGTTGAAATTATTATCTAGATATTGATTTCTAATTTGACTATTGGTTATGAAAATATTTCAATTTATTATCGATGTTGAACTCTGGTTGATGGTGTACGTGTAAATTGATCTTCGTATGACAAATATTCAGATTCACTAGAACGAAACGAACAATCACAGATGGTAGCCATGACGGACAGTTTATCGAATCAGGTTACCAAATTTAATTGATTTTAAAGATGACTGCTCAATTGGAAGGCGATTATTATTAGTATTTTTACTGACATTTCGACAGGAAGTTGAGAACAGCTTGCCACTGCAAGAGACGCCAATCGATTATTCCAATAGAAGACAGTGCACGAATGTTTCGGGGTTTGCCTTTCGATGGGTTGTGATCAGTGATGTGGAGTCCTGCAACTTGGTTCGACTAATGTGAGGCCCAACGATCTGGTTCTGCCTGCCGAATACTACTTGTTCTTCTGGTAATTATTTCTCCAGCCCGTCCTGTGTATGACGATAAACTACATACGCGTCCTGGGTAAGACGATAAACTACATACGACAGGAAGGCCTCTAATCAGGAGGTTTTGAGGTGTGTGGAACCTCCTCTTAATTGCTGGTATTCCCAGTTCCACCCTGACCCGGGGTGGTAGCACCAGTCAGGGTCCCAGATATGGGCAAATAGTTAGCCCCTAAACTGGGGTCAAAACATTATGAAAGTGGAAAAAATATATTTTAATACCAGCAATACATTCTTGGAAAAAAAATATTCCCAGCAATACATTATTACCAGCAATATACTTTTGAACAAAAATATTACCACCAATAAAAATAGATAGATAGATAGATAAAAAATGTTACCACTAATAAAAATTTTGTCGGCATTAAATAACCCATTGAGGTTGATATGCTGTAAAACAAACCAAACCAAATCAATATATACTGAAATAGATAGATAGATAGATAGATAGATAAAAAATCTTGTCGTCATTAAATAACCCATTGAGGTGTTGATATGCCGTAAAATAAACCAAATCAGTTTCTCCAGCCAACTTTCATAATTTGTCTTGCGCCAGATGCAAAGGCTGCTTGGCTATCTTTTAAGGTTGCACTTACTTTTCTAAGCATTTATATCCTGCACCCACCCTCAACACGGAAATATTTAGCCTGCCACCCACCGGACTTTATTCTGAAATGTTTTGTCTCTTTTAAATAATTTTATATCATTATAAAAGTGCTCAGAATCGAGGTAATTCCTCATTTTTCGATCTCAGGTTTTTCCACTTCCTTCTCTTTTCAGTCATTTCGTATTTTTCCATATTATCCTTTTACCAGTACAAGTAATAATTACGAGGTTGGAATGAAAAGTTCATAGGCCGACTATGAATGAGTGACGCTAGAGCTGTGAAATCTTGCATGCATTAATTTCAACTCTTCTTAATAATAAAACTTTTCTTGATATATGGACAGCATTTGGCATCGTGATGCTTTCAAGTACCTACAAAAAAGGGTTTAGCCCACAAGGACATTCATGCTACATTAGGGAATGAAATCCCAGCTTTATCAACAGTGCAAAAGTGGGCAGCTGAATTAAGGTGGAGAAAGGAGAGTCTTGAAGTCCTGCATCTGCCACCACCGAAGAAAACATTGATCGTATTCACCAGATGGTGATGGATGACAAGCGATTGACTATAAATCAAATAGCCAATGCTATTAGCATATCCCGTGAGAGAATTGAGAATATTCTGCATAATGAACTTGGCATGTCGAAGGTTTCTGCACGGTGGGTTCCACGACTTCTGACACCTGATCAAAAGTGCACCAAGCTGAGCACATCACGGAAAATCTGACATTATCTGAGGCAGATCCAACTGGTTTCCTTGAACGTTTCCTAACTTAAGTTGAGTGTTGTGTTCATCACTTTGAGCCGGAGACAAAGAGAGGATCCATGTAGTAAAAACACGTCTCCTTATTTGATTCAAAGAAGGCCATGGTCGTTTCATCTGCAAGAAAGGTGATGGTTTCATTTATTTGGATGCAATAGGCATTTTGTTTATTGACTATCTTCAAAAAGGCCACACCATCAATGGCGATTACTATGCCAACTTGCTGACGCATTTACGAAAGGCTATCAAGACCAAACACCTAGGAAAATTGACGAAACGTGTCATTTCATCAAGACAAGGCTCAAGCACACAAGCCGTTGGTTTTAATGACTCCTGTACGTGACTGTAGCTTTGAACTGGTTGGTCACCCATCATATTCTCCTGACTACACTATCATATGTTACACAAAACTAAGTACTAGACGCGCACACACACACACACACACACACACACATATATATGATATAAAAGGCTGAAACACTAATATTTCATGGTTATAACTTATTACATTAGAATCGTAATCACGATTCAATTTATCAAACCTACAAATTCAAAAACACCCAGACACACACACAGACACACACATATACACATATATCGCACATATATACATATATTGACCACTAATATATATATATATATTTACCACTAATATATATATATATATATATATATATATATATATATATATATATATATATATATATATATATATAGATAGATAGATAGATAGATAGATAGATAATATTAGTGGTAAATATACAGATACATATGCAAAATAACTAAATATATATACATACATGCATACACATACATATATTTTGAATAAAAAAATTCCAAGAGGATAGAATCCAGGTAGAACTCAATGTCCAGGACAGAGTAAGGGTATGATAAAAAGGCTTAAACACTAATATTCCATATTTATGAAAGGCTAAAATACTAAAACACAGACACACACACACACACTCACATACATATAAATATATATATATAAATATATATATATATATATTATATATATATATATATAAATTGACCAATAGTATATATATATATATATATATATATATATATATATATATATATATATATATATGGACCACTAATATAATATATATATATATATATATATATATATATATATATATATATATATATATATATATATAAACATTTGGCTGAAACAAGTATCGCAATTACGATGACGTCATATCTCCCGTTGACGCAAAAGGTTACTGGGAATGTGAGAGAATGAAAGAATTTTATGAGAAAGGAAAGAACAGGATTCACAACTTTTAAATAGATAAAACAAATCAAAAACCCCGTAAATTCTGATATTTTTCGAAATACTCTCCGCTTTCCTAACATCAATGATGGAATAGCCCGAAAGAGGATTAAAGTTTGAAGTTTCAGTCTTCTGCGAAATGTTAATTTCTGATTACCTTATAGCTGTACATATTAGTAGTTCATGTGGTTCTCTCTACTCTTCTGTACGCTTATAAGACCTGGACTATACTCGGGTCATCAAACATCTGGAGCGGTTCCAACAAACGAAGCACCGAAAAATCCTTCGCATCGGTTCGGAGGACCACATTACCAATAACGAGGTTCTCTTTCGAACATCTCTCCCCAGCATTGAGGCTACCATCCTTCAACATCGCCTCCGCTGGGCGGGTCGTGTCTCCAGAATGTGTCACACTCGACTCTCACGCATCATACCGTTTGGGAAACATGACCGCGGTAAGAGGCTAGGCGGAGGCCTAGAACGACACTTCATGGATCAGTTGAATACATCCATGGCATAGGCCAATATCGACCCTGAAACCTGGGAAACCGTTGCTGCAAATCGGCCTTCCAGGCGTAGGATCATCCGGGGGGGGGGGGACTTTTGAGTTCAACATGAAGAGGATCTGCAACGTACTGTCAGGAGGGGCCAATTCGTCCAGCCGCATCTACCACTGCGATCGGTGGGATGGTGTTTTTTTTAATAAGTTTGTCTTTGTAATTCACCCCTGAGGATCAAAAGTACAGCGGTAGGAAAAACTACAGCGCCTTCTTTGATGAATTTTATCATTTATTTGGAAATAAGAGAAGTATGTCTAACCACGGTGATTGGTTTTGACGTTTACGTCAAGGTATCGACAACTAACTTCTGGGTAATTTATCGGACGGAAGGGCAGAAGTGACAGTATTTTCGAATTTTAAGTGAATCAGATTATTTAACTATAAAGTAATTCTTAAAAATTAAATACTTTCAAAAGTCTAATATTTTATTGATTTTTTTAGGTATTTTTTTAAATGAAGACATGTCCAAAGCCCACACTGTTCCCATCCCTAAAATTGAATCTAAAAAAGAAGAAATTAATAATTGCAGTATATCTCTCACTGAAAAAGAAAAAAATTGATTATATTTAAAAAAAATAAAAATAAAGAATTTAATGAAATATGTAAAAAAAAGAAAATTAAAAATGGTCGGTCAGTCAAAGAATTTGACACGAAATCAACGCAATTTATGAGGCCGAGGTCGCTATCAGGAGAAACATCTCTCAAAATACGGGACATTATTTCTGAATTGTGCCTCCGTAGTTTTACTGGAGACGTTTTTAGTACATTTTTGGCATATTAAAAAATTATTGTAAAAATAGAAACTCTTCGCAGATTTCAAATTTATGATTTGTAAAAATAGATCTTTTAATAAAAGCACTTACAAGGCTACATATATTCAAATTTAATTTTAAAATATTTAACAACTTTACCATATTTTGTATTTAAAATACAAAAAAAGAAAACAAGTTTAGTAAAAATTCGTTTTTCATCAAAAAATGTATTTTGCCTTCAGACAATAATAATTATGAAAGCCATTAAAAGCTTTTTTAATTAAATAATGTCTTAGTTTTATTGGGCTTTGTATTTTACAATTCAGAGCTAGATTTTGGGTGGAAACGCTCCTCGATTAACAAAAAATCGATGATTTATATTCTTCAAAGTCTTCTACATTTAATTAAAAAATTACAGCGATACACATAGCCGAGTTTTCTAGTTTTCATAAAACTAAGTAAGGCGGAGGGAGCAGTTGTAAAAAAAATATTTTTACGATGAGATTCTAAAAAACAAACAATTCTAAAATAATTTAATTCATTTTTGAATAAGTTATGGAAGTTTCATTAATATCCAACAACTATTTGATTTTAGCAAGAATTTCCAAATTAGTATTTTCAACTCAAAAAAGCGCTAAAAAACTAATGCTAAATATTACGTGACTGCTGAAAAAAAAAACAAGATTTTCAAACCAAAATTTCGAACATGCTAGAAAGGACAGTATTTACATTATTCGGACTATTGTCCTCATCTTTGTCGCCATATTTATCATAACGTTTCGGCCGTTGTACGCTCCGGCCTTCTTCAGGTGGTTGGAATTTCGAACTGAACCCTTTATTTCGATCTGTCTATATTTCTGAGATGAGGTATTATGTACAGTATTTACATTATTCGGACTATTGTCCTCATCTTTGTCGCCATATTTATCACAACGTTTCGGCCGTTGTACGCTCCGGCCTTCTTCAGGTGGTTGGAATTTCCAACTGAACCCTTTATTTCGATCACTGGGGTAGACTGTTTTTAATGGATGTCATTTATCAGTTATCTCCTGTTAATTTCCCTCTGAAAGTCCCCACCTCCTTAACTGGGTATTGAACTCACACTCCTTGGGTCCTGTCACTGGATCTAACCAACGTCTTTATCCATTTTGCCATGTGTCCTTCGAACTTAACCCTTTATTTCGATCGAAATGAAGAAGGCCGGAGCGTACAACGGCCGAAACGTTGTGATAAATATGGCGACAAAGATGAGGACAATAGTCCGAATAATGTAAATACTGTACATAATAACTTATCTCAGAAATATAGACAGATGCTAGAAAGGAATAAATTTTTTTTTCCTCTTATTAATAATATTAACTTTTACACGATTTTTTGACGAATTATTGAACATACCTACAATAATAATGCATGTAATATTCACATATTTGTATCGGATTATAAAATACAAACATAGCAAATATGCATCTTTTCCATTGTTTACGTTTATAAGATGTTTAGCTGTTTCTCGTTCGGTTGTTTATGGCTGTACACGTTTACAAAACGAGTATAGAGTTACTAATGATACTTTTATCATTCTCTTTTACTTTTTTAACTTATTTAACTAGAAGATGAGATAAAGGGATATAGGAAAAGAGTCTATTGTAATTTGATCTCTCAAAAAGGAACTCGCATGATACACAAGATACATGATAAAATCATTTTTTATAAGTGAAAATCTTTGGGGTCGCACGATACGCGAGATCGCGCTTTACACGAGTATGTACGGCATATATATATATATATATATATATATATATATATATATATATATATATATATATATAGTACTTAAACTCTTTAAGCTGTAGTCTTTTGATTTCAAAGAAAAATCTCTTTCTATAAAAGGCAGGATGTGTGTGCGTGTGTAACGAATGCACGGCCGCAATTTTCGACGGATGTGCACCAAGATTTACATGCACATGCTCCAAGTGAGCAGGAAGGCCAAAACTGACTTTGCATTTCTCAACTCCCATCGATAGTGGAAATAATCGATTTTTTCATGCTTCTACGGCAGTTTTCATGCAGTTTGCAGTCATTTTCTACTGGCCAGAGTGAGAGCTGGCTGACACAAATAAGCAGGAAGATTCTATTGGCCAACGTGAGAGCCAACAGCTGACTGACACGAATGTTAACTAGCATGCTAGCATGCAAAAAAAATCGATAGCTGCATTCGTCACAAGTGGGGAAAAATTTAAATCTGAATGGCACTTTACTCCGATTGGCTCATTCGCTTGCTTAAACTCAACGTTGATTCTGATTCCGCAGAACTGGGTTGGGTGTGAAAAAGTATTTGTTGTTAACATTCTTTTTTCATTCGGTTTTTCCAGTTACGAATCCTTTTTTAAAGCTGATCGTTTTGTGTTCATTTTGTTTAGTTCTTTTTTTCGTAACAGATTTAATGTTTAGTATAGAGCTTAGAAAAAATTCGCAGTGTGAGGCAAGAAGTAAGGCATGTAGCAACATCAGCACGGAAAAGGGCACTCCTTAAAAGGCAAGGAAGAGCAAAAATATTTTAAGTCAAGTGATAGCGATTGCTGTACGATTTTTGAATCAAGCACGGGCAACGCTGGGCCATGCTGCTAGTAATATATATTCACGAAAATACTACTAATAGGGGGTGTATCTTGTGCTTTTCTTTCTTACTCTTTTTTTCTTCCTTTTCTCGTGAAAAGGGGGTGTATCTTGTGCTTTTCTTTCTTACTCTTTTTTCTTCCTTTTCTCGTGAAAAGGGGGTGTCTTGTGCTTTTCTTTTTTACTCTTTTCTTCCTTTTCTCGTGAAAAGGGGGCGTATCTTGTGCTATTCTTTCTTACTCTTTTTTTCTTCCTTTTCTCGTGAAAAGGGGGTGTATCTTGTGCTTTTCTTTCTTACTCTTTTTTGTCTTTTTCTCGTGAAAAGGGGGTGTAACTTGTGCTTTTCTTTCTTACTCTTTTTTTCTTCCCTTTCTCGTGAAAAGATAGTTTATCTTGTTTTTAAATCTCTATAAATTGTCTACTCATCAGTTATTTACTAAATACTGATGAGATGTGTTAATACGCATCGAAACATGATTGCATTTGTGCAGCGTTTTTTTTCCACATGTTTTCGAAGTAATATCCTAAAATAAGGACTTTTGTATTGATCCCTCTTTTAAATTGAATGTTACGAACGTTGGAATTGGACTCTATTCGTTCTCATTTCATATATATATATAATTTTTCTTTTTCAGATGTTGTTCCCAAGGATATTATTTTTTGGCCTGTGCTTGAAGATAACTACATCGAGACCCTTGGGACAAAATAAAGGTACTTTCATTTTAAAACATCTCTGCCTTCTCCTTTCATTATCGCTTTCTATATCGAAATTGAAACAATTATTTTAATAAAATGGCCGACTGCACATTTAACGGAAGAGAAAATTAAATTGGAATGAAAATTCTTCTATACTTCTATAAAGTTTCTGTAAATACAGCGTTTTTAGCAAGATATATATTTGTTGAAGCTTGGATAAGCATGGAATAATAATAATACAACACAAAATGTACGTAAACAAAATGTATTGAAACAAGGAAAAGGTACACAATATTTACAGTTAGTTTTGGTATATTCTTGGGAAGACTGTTCCTGTAGAATGGGTTGATTTAATCGCAGTCGGGCAGAGTCTCTCGATTGGATCTCTTCTTACTTCTTCCCCCCGTCTCCCCGGTACCAACCCATATTTATATGGTCGGTACTCCACTATGTAAATTAGGTGGATCGTACCACAACAATATTTTACAAAGTTCTTTCTATCTTTTCTGGTTAGTAGACTTGAATGTCATATTCTTGATATATCTACTCAGACCTAACCACAAGAGAAATATTTTAATAATTGTTTAATGTTTGTATTCATAATAATAATGAATTCGGCAAATTTACTATTTTTTCACTTGTTTAAATAATTCGGTAAAGTTTTAAGAAAACTAATTAAACAGATTTTGAGTTATTTAGATAATTCCATAAAAATTAAATTTTGGCTCCGATTGACTAACTTGTATTGTGAAGTAACAGACGACTCAATGATTACTACTAAAATAAGCTCGTATCTTACCAAGCTTAAAATGATAGAATTCTATAAAAATCAGTGGCATGACAGGCTGAGAGTTGTGCCTAATTTTTAAAACGATCAAATTTTAACGATTTTGTACCAAAAAATACGTGAACATTGTTACTGACTAATAATAACAGATAGGTCACGCTTCTTGATCCTGACGAGGCAGAAAAGTTGTTTGATACCAGGAATAAAATGTTTTAAAATTTCTCGTTCATGTAAAAATGCTTACCTTTTTATAAGCACACTGAAGTCAGATTCGACTCACCTGATAGAATAAAAAATGCATGTGTGTATTTTTTATTCTATCAGGTGAACAAACTGAGGTTTAGAGAGCTTGATCACGAATGATCGATAAACTAGACTTGTATACAGTTACTAATTACAGTGGGTTCAATCCTCATTGGGGAAGTTGCGCTGTGTCAGGCTAAGCTTATATAATAGCTACAAGAGAAATGACATTCAGCAATGGTTAGTTAACTTCACTGTTCACTGGGTTGTGAGTCTAATTTTGGGGGTGACAGCCAATTTCCATGACCACTGTCACACTGGCATCAGAATATTCGATCAAAACCCCGCTTTAGTGCAATACTGTAGACTGGTAACTCCGCTAATTCGCGATACCTAAGGTTTAAAATTAATTTTTAAAAATGAAAAAGCATTCTTGAAGCTTTATTTTTTTTTTTTAGCTTTAATTGAAAGCTAAAGGATTAAATTTACTATTTCTAGTAAGCAAAATACTCTGTAGTGTATTTCAAACAGAAATTATATTGATTGAAATCAATGATTTTGCTTAAAAGAACTGATTAGAGTACCTTTTTAGTAGTCTTTCATCGCAATGTAATTCTCTATTAAAAATTCTTTCAAAAATAAATATACTTTTCTGAAACTTTATTCGAGGAATATTAGCTGATTTAAAATATAATTAATCTGGTTTGAAACATATATTATTTACTTTAAGCTTAAAATACTACAGAAATGAAATTTTAAGCAAACAGTAGCAGTGTTTATAACTGACAGTAGCCATATATACATGTTTGACGAGGTGATAGATTGATTGTAATTCTACGGAGACTTTATCTGTAAAGCATAATTTAAAAAAAAAAAAAGATGTGAGTGCCTTTTTTATATAATTTTTAAGTAATCAGTAATCTTAAAATGTTGAAAAATATTTTTCGTAATCTAATTTTAGGAATGTTAACTTTAAATTTACTAGTCATGTGCCTTTATTTTTTGATAATGTCGTGTATGATCGACCATACTTTCAAAAATGTGCATGTTACATAATATTTTATATACATAAAAAAATTAAAATTATTTTAAAAATCTTGATGCATAATGATTTGTATTAAGGTTTTCAATTTAATAACAATATCACCTAACGCAATCAAAGTAATGGAAAAATTTAAAAGATTTGAAACTTTATAAATTATTATAATTAAAATTAAAAAAGAATTAAAATAAAAAATGAAAACAATTCATTATTCATTGAAAATTTTTTTTCTCAAGACAATTGTTTCCTTCATAAATCTTATTTATAAAATCAACTAAAAGCTTTTCTAATTAAATAATGCCAGAGTTTTATTGCATTTTTTTTTTTTATTTTACGATTCGGAGCAGATTTTGTGGAAATGAGTAGCAGTCTGAAAAAAAATTATTTACGTTCTCCAAGGAGTTCTGCTTTTAAGTAATAAAAGAAATTTTGCAATCAAAATTTAATTTCTCGAAATTTCACGAAATTATGTAAGTGGGGTTTACATATATTTTTACCAAGATTTTCTAAAAAGTTTCAAAAATAATTTCATTCATTTTTAAATAAGTCTTGAAAGTTTCACTAACATCCGACAATTATTTGATTTTTGCAAGAATTTCCAAATCACTGTGTTTTTCACATGAAATAAGGCGCTAAAACACTAATCGTAAATATTACGTTGACCGCTAACGCAAAAAAAAGAAAGATTTTTAACCAAAATTTCGAACGTGCTAGAAAGGACAAAAAAATAAAAAAAAATAAATAAATAAATAAATAAATAAAAATAAAAATAAATAAATAAAATCAAAAATACTTTGGTCTTTCCACTTAATAATAACAAAAAATTTTGACGATAAAACTGTTTTTATCAAGTTTCGGGCCTTTTCTTTTCATTAAGCTATGCTGTTTTTTTCAGCGAATTGGTGGTTGTACCTAGACAGTACCAGAAAATTAAATTCTTACGAGCCAGGCTACTGTTTTACTGTTTCTGTAAGCTGCTTGAAGGTAGAAAGAGCAGATGATGCATAACATGTACTACACTTTGATCTCAGCCTCGAAACCGAGAATACATATATACTCGCCTCCCTACAGTGACAATATATGAGACAAGGTCATTTTTAACGTTGGGTTGACATCAATCAATCCAAATATTGCACTGTCCCGCGACTACTGTCACACTGGTGTCAATATTTAACCGACCCTCCCTTTTTTAGCTGGGCTCAGACATCCCTCAATTTTTTTTTTTTTGGGGGGGGGTTAACTGCCCGAAGACAGAAACATAGCCATAACCGAGAGGGGAAGAACAGGTACTACACTTTGATTTCGCTGCCAAATCCAAATTTGGTACATTTGCGGACAGGCTTTCAGTTAACTGAAATTATTTTTGTAGATATTTCGCTGCACGCCCACTCGAATGGAATATGGTACAAGGATTAGAATCCGTTGTATATTTATATAAACTTACACACACTTAATCAATGTGTCTATGATGTAAAAGTATTACACATAAACACGCACACACCCATATATGGGTATCGCATGTGTTTAGGCATTAGTGTAGAGAATATTTTTGACCTAACTGAAGGCATGCCTTTTCTTAGCCAAAGACTGCTTCGTCTCCGGTCATGTTTACCTGATGGCTTCAGATTATTGTCTGTCGACGCCGGTGGGTCACGCTCAAGTTGTGTTCCTTCTTTATAGAGGTCCGCGGATTTCTGATACCGAAATGACACTATGAGCTCCTTAACACTGGCGGATTATTCGTATGCTGCTCGGCGTACGATTGGGAATTGGTAGAATCGGTTGGATTTATTATCCTACTGTGCAGAGAGAGAGAGAGAGAGAGAGAGAGAGAGAGAGAGAGAGATGGGGAGGAGGAGGCGAAGATATGTGAAAACGGGAAGATCTCTGTTAACATGGGTGGGGCTATGGGAAGACAAGGACGTGCGGGCTGTTGGTCTGCTGGAAATGAAAGCTATAGATCAGTAGATATGAACAGATTGACATAGAAAAGATAGATGAACGGATGGGCACAAAAATTTGAAAAAAGATTGACAGAAAAGCCGTAAAATTGACATATCTGCGCGCGTGCATACACACAGACACACACAAACACACACACATATATATATATATATGTATGTATATTTTTTTTCTCCCTTTGTTAAGATATTTGAATCCCCTGGCCGGCAGACATATATTAAAACAGAGTAATGTAAATTAAGTAATAAGAGTAACAATAATAATAATAATAACTCTCCTGTCACTTTCGACGTATAAGTTTCCAGTAGCTTATAGGGTACCCGATAAATATTTATGTCGAATATGACATTTCAGTTGTTCCACAAGAAACTTACAGACAAGAGCTATATATATATATATATATATATATATATATATATAATATATTATATATATATATATATATATATAATCGTGATTCATCCGTTAGCATTTCATTGGGCTGGGCTTTGTTGATGTTGCCACGTCTACGCATGCGCACGAAACCCGTCACGAGAAATTTTACAGTGTGTCGTATTTTTCTAAATACCGTTAAACATTTTTTTACTAATTTTTTTTTTACTAAATACTGATAAATAAATTTATACAAAATTATATATCGTTATATCATATATATATATATATATATATATATATATATTTGAACAAAATGGACGTCATTTTACGCCTAAGGAACCTTTCAACCAATACTTTTTTAAAGGTATTTGTTGGCAAATTGCAAAACAACTTAGGACACAAACATAACGAAAGAGGAGGAAAAGATGGAACACGATTAAAATAAAATAATTTTTTTAATTGTAAATAATTAAAAAGGTAAGAACAAGTTCCACAAGAGTATAAAATGGAAAAAGACACTGACAGCCCCACCAACAACCGTAAGGAGCGCATAAAATGCTCCTTTTGTCTTCACAGGCTCGGCTGGTGAAATTTTATAAACACAGCCTCGAGAACTCGGAGATGGTAAACCGAGCGAGCACTGTGTAGAATTGAAAACCATGTGTCTTCATCGTCAGTGGCACAGTCTGGGATGTCCAGCAAATTCTGTACAATAGACGAATTGTGGACTGCTTGAGTAGTTCTTAAAGATTGGCTTTGACTACTTGAACGCAAATAGGCGGGAACATGTTGCACAATCTGCGTCTCCAACCTCAGATTGGTTCGTCCTATGTACGCCGCTTCACATCGGCATTTAAATTTGTAGACAACTAAATCGTGTTCCAATTTTCCCTTCTCTTTCGTTATTATGGTTGTGTCTTTGATAGTTTTACAATTTGCCAACGATCACCTTTGAAAAAGTTTTGGTTGAAAGGTTCCTTAGGTGTAAAATGACGTCCATTTTGTTAAAATCTGTGTTTTATTTCTGTGGGTATAAATCTTTTAGGTTTTGAACTCGCAAAAAAAAAAATTCCTTTAGAGCAACATCGAAATAAAAAAAAACAAAAAACGTCGAACCATCTGTAGCATATATCTCAAAATACAAAAAAAATCCAGAACTATTCACAGAAATCACAAAAAATCTAGACCTACTTAGCAAGAATAATAAACTGAAAAACATACTAAAAACAACCAAAATAATTACAAGCAAACGTCAATCTAAAAACCTAAAACACATATTAACCTCATCTAAATTTAACCAACACACAATACAGGGAGTCACAAAATGCAACAAAAAAGATGTGGGATTTGTGACATCAGGAAACTCCTGCACTTTTGGCAAAATTATGGAAAATAAAGCATAATATTTAAAAAAAAAAAACCGTATTACAGCCAAAAGCGTTTGCGGTTTCTCTCATCTTTTTAATATATATATATATATATATATATATATATATATATATATATATATATATAAATTTTTTTTTGTGTGTGTGTGTATTTTGTGTGTCTGTGTTTGTGAATACCACTTATGCACGTCTACATTTATCGACTGATTTCGATGAAATTCTACACACATGTTGCATATTTACCAAAAGGTGAGGGTCAAGACACACTTTTCAATCTGCAGCTCACCCCCCCGCCCCGGGTTTGGCAGAAAAATCGATAAAACTAAAGGTAAAGTTACACGCGAACAAATTTTTTACTGGATGAGCTAATGTTCTTTGCACTTAATGTAAAACATATCTCATGTTACGAGGTTTATGTAAATTAGATAATGTTGTTTTAGATACTGTTGTTTTAGTCCTGTTCGCTTCCCCGCGTATAACAAAAAACCATGAAAAACTGTCCAAAAAGCCCGTTTTCGGCCATAACTCCCTGGTTTTTCACCCTATGCTTTCCAAGTTTGGCTTGTGTTTGGTTTAGATTATTTCAGTTAAGTGGACGAAATCTGCTACAAACTAGGTCCCAAATCGGCTTTTGCCATTTAGCCAATAGTATGTTCACATGATTCCAACCTAATTCGAACAATCTTTGATGCAAAGATTGTTTCAAAAGGATTATTGAAGCGTTAAAAGGGAAAAATTCCCGAAGCCCCTCTTATTAACCCCAGCTTTACAGTAAACGTGCGAAGAAGAGGTGGGTTAATGCGTTTGCACTCGCAGTTGAATCAAACTCTGACGCTTCATTCCTGTTTTTGTTTGATTATTAGATTTGCGAACCATGCCATACTATTTGAAAGTTATTATAGCCATAGGAAATTTACTGAATATCTAAAACATTGAAACAATTTAACACCGAGCAACGACCACACAGAAGTTTTTATCGATGGAATTCTTTTATTGAGAATAATCAAACACTTGCGAAGGACATACCATAAAAAAGATGAGGAGGGACTTACGTTAATATACCAACGGATGATACATGCAAGTGAGGACGCAGGCAGACATTTCTAGAAGACAGTGGGTGCGAATATACAGAGGGGTGCGGTTATACAATTGCAACACCGGGTAATTCGGCTAATATATATATATATATATATATATATATATATATATATATATATATATATATAGTGTATCAAAATATTCTTACAAATTTTGGGGGTGGATTCTACTCACGAAAACAAGGAGAAAGTTTCACGTAAGCATATGACTGCAAATCCTTTGTTTTTGTGTTAGTTTAAAGTTTAGCCTGTAGAATGTATTCTTCGTTGTTAGACGTACGAGCGGATATCGGTCTTCATCGATCCATAGTTTATGGTGGCATGGATCCTGTCTCAGCAACGCTACAATAAACAGAAGCAAAAGTTGGGATGAATCAGCAGCCTCGTTTTTTGTTTAATCAAATGAATAAATTAGAAACAATTCACATTATCCAACAAGAGGTGTTTATCACGCTGTGATCACTGGAAGTTATAAGATGCTTTTCTTAAAGCAGTTTTTTGTCAGGAAAATAGGTTTCTCAAGTCCAGATGCTCTTTCCAGTATTGATGGAGGTTTCCTTCTTAGCCTTTTGTTTGGGTTAGTGTGGAACGTCAGCATCTTGATAATTTTATTATTTTCTGTTCAAGTGTCATGTGCTATCCGTTTTAGTTGTTGTTGCTGCTGCAAGTCTTCTAAGAACGTGGTTTCTGTTCTCTGGTACAGTTATTTGTTTGTGATTCTGTAGCGCCAGTCCATGAGGTTTGAAGAAGAATGTTCCTCGCTGAGGCCCACATGCTTCATTCGGTCGAAGAAGAAGAAGAAGAAGAAGAAGAAGAAGAAGAAGAAGAAGAAGAAGAAGAAGAAGAAGAAGATTTAATTTTGAATTTATGAGTTATTTAAGGCCGGCAAGATTTTTAGGATAGTTTCGTATGAATAGAATCTGTTTTATTTGGGATTTTACCTATTTGTCTGTAGTTGGGACCCTATCAGGTGCTACCACCTAGGATCAGGGTGGTCCTGGGAACAACAGAAGATAAGAGGTGGTTCAATGCTCCTCAAAACCTTCCGATCAGATGCCTTGCTGCCGGATGTAGTTTATCGTCATACCCACATTGGGAGTGGGGCGACTTTATCCCTCAGCAGAGGTGCAGCCGACAGGGCGGAAAGAAGAAGAAGAAGAAGAAGAAGAAGAAGAAGAAGAAGAAGAAGAAGAAGAAGATCATCATCATCATCATCATTATTATTATTATGGCTGTCGGAAGACGAGAAGAGAGCGTTGATTGGAATTCTGAAAATAATACGAAATTAAATACCCGCCAAAATGAATGAAAATTCAATGAAGGAATAAGCTATTACAATAGTTACTGCTAAGGTAGGCATCCATAATCAGGTTGTTATGTACCAATGTAGGTTTTGTATTCTATGTAAGAGGTGAAGAACCTTTTGCTGACAGTTGAGCAATGAAGAATATTTGGCTCATTGTCAGTTGTATGCTGCTCGCTGGTGGCATGAGAGTCGATCCTCTTAACCGATCTGGAGATAAGCCATTTTGTCTCGCTGGTCATCTTAAGAGATGAAGCATGGGAGACCGGACGAGCATTTGGTTTTAGTGGTCAGAAAAGGGCAAAAGGCTAAAGGCTAGGCCGACAGACTGGTAGACTGAAAAGAATAGGAAGAAGTGGTGAGAGAATGGGCGTCGTTCCGTGAGGAACGAAAAAAAAAAAAGAAAAAAGAAAAAGACGAAGAAGTAATTATCAAAGAAATCCGAGAGGAGGCGAAAGTAATGAAAAATTATTGAAGGAGAGCGTAACAAATGATTTTTTTCTGCTCCATCGACAACTAGATGGGTCACGCTGTCAGGAATTCACATCTATAAAACGCAATATCTATCATCAGACAATAATATATAAAAAGGATTTTTTAATCATTTCACCCCAAACAAGGCGATAAAGTCACTAAGACGCAAGTAGTTACCGAGGATGAAAACAACATAGAAACTGAGAAAACGTTATGTTGTAACCTAGAAAGGGTTAGTGAATGAGAAATAACCAAAACAGAGGTTGGAAATGAAATGGTAATCTTTATAACATCAACAAAATACAATACTCGCCAGCGGCGTGAAGTAGGTAAACCACTGCTAGTGGTGGACTACGTAGACAGCATATTACCCCCACTTACAATAGTGTTCAATGTATTTATGAGGATTGAGACATACACATTAGTGTTCATAGGTCGCTATATAACACGTTACTAAGGAGAAAAGGCAATGAAAGAACATCATTCAAGGAGACATAAAATAACTACTGATGTTGCATTTAAACTTTTGTAGATTGTATTTGATAGGAAAGTAAGAAAGTGGAAGAGAGTTCCGCAGGCGAGAAGTGTGAGAGAAGAAACAATTAGAATAAAACTTAGAGTTACACTTAGCAATTTCAGCAGTAATAGCTTGAGACCTAACTGCCAATCTAGTACTGGGCTTAAATTCATGAAGTCGAGTTACTGAAGAATAATTGCTATGGAATTATTTACAGAAAAATAACAAAGAAGTAATGGCGGTGGTTAAGTTATTGAAATGCATGGCCGGATTGATAATGTTGCAGAATATTACTTTTTGCAATATTGGTGCCGTCAGGTAGCAGAGACTTTGTTATGCTAACGAATGGCCGTCATTTTGTAACTACAGTGTACTTATAACATATCAAAAACTCAAGTACTGACCTCAATTTTTTTTCAGAAAAGGTAAACTTACACACACACACACACACACACACACACACATATATATATATATATATATATATATATCCGCGTATAGGGCGTCTTTAAATCACCCTTAAAATTTGGGGGTCGTCTTATATTAGGATTCTTGTTGAAACTTGAATAAAGCATGGAATAATAATAATACAACACAAAATGTACTTAAACAAAATGTATTGACACAAGAACGTGTACACAATATTTACAGATAGTTTGGTATATTCTTGGGAAGACCGTTCCTGTAGAATGGGTTGACTTAGAGTCTCTGGATTGGATCTCCTCTTCCTCCCCCGTCTTCCCGGTACCAACCCATATTTATATGGTCGGTACTCCACTATGTAAATTAGGTGGATCGTACCACAACAATTCTAAAAAAGAAACCTTAAATTCTTAGTGATGTTTGTTGTCAGTAGGCTAACCTTGGCTTCGGTGTAATAACGAATAACGCACGTGAAAAGATTCACTTATCAAATAAAGTGATAATAAAAGTAATAAAGCCATTTCCACCTGATATATTACTGGCATAACTTCATAATAAATTGCCTATTCAAAGAATAATTCCATTTCAATGAAATCAACTTGTATCTATGCAAACTCAGCTGAGAAAATGTAAACTTCGAGCTATGATTACGAATAAAAAAAAAATTGGAATGTACTGTTATTAGCGGTATTTTGTGATTGTCGATGAAGTATAAGTAAATGGCCATTAGTGCACCAGGCTGTTTGTAACTGTTTCGATACTGAAAAAGAAGAAGAATCAGTATTCTCAAGAAATCACGTGATGAAACGTAAATAAAACAATGGTTCTCCTTTTCGGAGATGTGTGCAGAAAAAGCGTAATATAGAATGGGTTTTGTTATTTCGTTTATTTTGAACTTCTAAGGATACAGTAAATAGCAACATTTCCAATAACATCATCTTTATACAATCAGTAAGCAGTTGTCTATAGGTATAGGATAAATTCATAAAAATTTGCTATAATTTTTTTTTTTTTACCTCAGTTTATCTAAAGGTCGCCTTATACACGCAAATATACGGTATGTTATTATTATTATAATAGCTGTATTTAAAGAAAATAAGTGATTGAGGAGACATCCCTGATTTATTTAGTTTCTTTTTTTTTAGTATTGAAATTAATATCTACCGAGAGAGTTATCAAAATTCTTATTAAAGAAATTTAAATTGTATTCCCTTTTTAACCACCCAGGTGTGCTTTACCATAAAGCTACGAGAAAATATTACAGTAAAGCAAAACTAAAAAACCCTATTTAAAATGTTCATTTCTCATTGGGACATTTCTGTCACCGCTCAGTGTCCATATATATATATATATATATATATATATATATATATATAATAAAAAGGCTTAAACACTTGGTGAAACATTCCTGTCAGACGCTTCCAGATGTCTTTACTCTGTCCTGGACATTGAGTTCTACCTGGATTCTATCCTCTTGGAATTTTTTATTCAAAAAATATATATGTATGTGTATGCATGTATGTATATATATTTATATATTTTGCATATGTATGTGTATATTTACCACTAATATTATATATATATATATATATATATATATATATATATATATAGTGTGTGTGTGTGTGTGTGTGAGAGAGATAGAGAGAGAGAGAGACTGACTTACTGTTATCAAGGGATTATCTATGTAAAGTATGTGTCATTTTTTTTTTCAAAATTGCTCAGTGGAAAAATGTCAGGATGCCATTTCTGACCTTAGGTCTCTGGTTGGGACCCTGGAAAGAAATGAGTATACAGTATGTTCTGATCGTTCGAATTTGCAATGTATTTCCATTTTAAGTGATGCTTGCGCTGTACAAGAGCCACTCGAGGTAGAGGGTTGATATGTTAATGAAATTTCATATTAGGATGATTTCTAATTAATTTATATCGTAAAATAATTACGAATTAATTTCTGTGTATGTTTTATTTTTATGTATCAATATGTGAACAATTGAATAATATAAACAATGAATGTGTAAGCAATTGAATAATGTAAACAATGAATGTATAAACAATTGAATATGTAAACAATCAATGTGTAAACAATTGAATGAACGAATGAAAGGTATAACATATTTGTTTAGTATATCATACACGTGTGTAAGGTGTTACATATAAGGTAGGCATTGAAATAATAATTTAAAAAGTAATCTTCCTTTATAGCAAAACGGTTTAAAATGAATGTTATGATTAAAATATGTACGTTTTCTGTTGCAAAATAATCTACAGTTGTTTACATATTAATTGTTTACATATTCAATTGTTTACATATTGACGCATAAAAATATTATATTACAATAACCAGCAATGATTTAATACATTAAAATTATTTTAAACGTGTTTTTATAGTAAAAAATCATTCACAATGCATAACTAAAGTAAAATAATTTTTAATGAATTTTTGTAGTGAAATGATCTCCAATGAATTATTATAGTAGAAATGCTTTGCAATTAATTACTGTAGTGAAATGATTTACAATGCATTACTGAAGTAAATGATTTGCAATGCATTTCTGTATTAAAATGATTGCCGATGCATTTCTGTATTAAAATGATTGCCAATGCATTTCTGTATTAAATGATTTGCAATGCATTTCTGTATTAAAATGATTGCCAATGCATTTCTGTATTAAAATGATTTGCAATGCATTTCTGTATTAAAATGATTGTCAGTGCATTTGTGGTTTTAAAATGATTTTTATTGCAAGATGATTTCCAATATCTTCGTCGTCAGCTTTATCTCGTATCCAAGAATTTAATTTCTTCTTTTCTGATCGCTTCATTTATGATGCTAGCGTTGATAACTAAGCAGACCAATTCTTGCATGGAAGAGCCAATGCGATTCCCTGCATAGTAATGTTGGTGGAAGACGACGTTGATTTTGTCGAGCCTTTTTCTTTTGTCGTGTTTGACGTTTTCCTTTTTTCTTCTGGTAGCTTCAAAGTTGTTTTGTCCTGATGTTGATGGTACACCGCCACTTGGTACGGTTTTGTTTATGTGTTTAAAATGATTTATGATCAAATCCAGTGGTTTTCAGTGTTGTCTTGAGATGGTCCTTGTTTCTTCGAAGAGGGCAACCCTTATGGCCTTTTCCCTAAAATGAGATCATTGAATAAGACTTGACATAGAATCTCCCATTCTTGCTACATGTCCTGACCATCGAAGACGGTGTTTAATAATGATCAGCGATTCAATGCTTTGACTGTTGGACCTTCCCACGACTTTGGTGTTGGTCACATAATAATTCCATTTGATGTCCAAGATTGAACGAAGACTTTGATGGTGAAGGCATTCTAATTGTTGGATATCGTGACGATATAGAGTACAGATTTCGCAGTTATATAACAAACTTGAAATAACAACAGTATTATAGGCCATAATTTTTGTTGTTATGTTCAGATCTTTGTTGATGAAGAGACGTTTGATTAGATTTCCAAATGCCCATATGTGGCTACAATTCTGTGCTCCACATTCTTTTCTGGGCGGCACTATTTTGACAAAAGGCTGCCTAGATATGGAAAATGCTCTACTTGTTCTAGAGGTCTATCAGAGATGGTAATATCAAACTCTGGTATCGAAACCCCGAGGTGCTGTAATGGCTAGCAAGCTTGTTTTGCTAGAAAAATTACGAGTGAGTTCGATCCTCACTGGATGCCCCATACTTTCGGCTTTGTGCCACATCTAAGCTACGCTTGGCAAATTTTGAGGCACCTCGAGGCGGTCTAATGGTTAGCAAGCTTGTCTCGCTAGAACAATTACAACTGAGTCGTGAGTTCGATCCTCACCAGGTGTCCCATACTTTCGGCCTTGTGCCACATCTAAGCTACGCTTGGAAAATCACTTTCAAAGTCTGGTATTTGAGGCTGGCTGTGCAGGGACCTTGGTTTTCTTGATGATTACTATAAGATGTTTATTGTAAAATTACTTCCAATGCATTTATATAATAAAGTTATTTCCAATGCATTACTGTAGTAAAATGACTTGCAATGTATTTGTGTAGTAAAAAGATTTTTGTAATACAGAACGGTGCAGTTATCCTAATCTTATAGTGTTTGCTGTCTCTCCCTATATGCAATAAAGTGAATGAATTTGCTTACTTATTCGTTAAATACACTCTACATGTAATCATATAGCTTATATTTTTTTTATTGTAAAGACATTTATCATTTTCCTTTTTTTTCAGAAAATTTGCCCAGGGTTTTCGATCCTTGCGACGAGGATATTGGCTGCCGTGCGAACGCCTTCTGCGCTCGGCGAGGCTGTGATGGATTGATCTGTATGTGTAATATTGGTTACCAACCATCTTCAGATTCTACAGAATGTCTCAAAGGTTAAGTTCAAACAAATAAATTAAAAATAAATAATGTCTTCTTATTTTGCACAAAAATATGGCGCTGGGAAATTTTTTTTCTATTCATTGAAAAGAAAGAAAAATCAATGAAATTTTCCAGAAATTAAAATATACTTGTCTAGCTTTTTAATCCATTGACTGTGTCATTAATTGCATCATTTTAACCCATTAACTGTATCATTTTAACCCATTAACTGCAACATTTTTAACCCATTAACTGTGTCATTAACTGCATCATTTTAACCAATTAACTGCGTCATTAACTTATTATTTAACCTATTAACTGTGTCATTAACTGCGTAATTAACTCCTTCATTTTTTTATTAACAGCGCCATTTTAACCAATGAACCGCGTCTTTAAGCGCATTATTTTAAACTCCTTAACTGCGTCATTTTTTAAATATTAACTGCGTTATTTAATTGCTTCATTTTTACCCATTAAGTGCGGTATTTTTAACCCATTAACTTTACTTCTCACCAATGGAATACGGAGGAAATCTCGGTGATTTACTACAATGTAAGTGTCATGGTGTGCCCTTGCCGTGAATTGGCGGGACCAAGGAATGTAGTTCGTTCGCGCACTTTCCGTGGAAGCAGCGATAGGGCGGCGAGAGGCTTGTCACATCCCGCCTGTGGGAGAGAGGTTGGAGGGTGAACATTAATTCGTCACCCAAAAGTGCTTGGAGACGCTTTTGGTCTCTGTCAAGTCACATCGTGTCAAAGGCGTTTGAGATATGCTATGGTTATCGGAGCCTGCTTGTCGTCAAGAGCCTCACTATTTCTGTGAGTGATGGTAGTTAGGATGCCAGCAGTGAATCTGGCCGATTGAAACCCGTACTGAAAAGAATGTGCTCGACTATTTTCTTGATTATATGCTCAAAGAGCTTGCTGAAAATAATGAGTAGACTGGGGAGGGGGATCGAACACCAGCGATCTGAGTATATTCTTAGGCTTGTCATTTATGTAATTTATATGAATAGGAATTAGTTTTGAACCTGGGTTTCACGCTTTATATATATATATATATATATATATATATATATATATATATATATATATTGATGCATGTTTCATTAAATAATATTGACAAGTTTTGTCTATTTATTTTAAGTAAGTTCCTTTCATATTGTCTGACTGATAGGCTTAATAACATTATCATTGAAGGACGAAAGGAAATCACCATATTGATATATATGTTTAAATCCAATCTAAGCTTCCGGCTTACATAAGCCATTATCAAAGATGACAATTACTTTTCAATATATCAACCAATACGTGGATGAAACAATAACGATAGTCTGTTTTTGTTGCATGAAAAATTTCAAAGCAACGACTAACTAGTATATCAATATGGTGATTTCCGTTCGTCCTTCAGTGATAATGTTATTAAGCTTATCAGACAATATGAAAGGAACTTACTTAAAATAAATAGACAAAACTTGTCTATATTATTTAATGAAACATGCATCAATGAATAATTTCTGCCTATATATATATATATATATATATATATATATATATATATATATATATTATGTTAGATGTATAGATATAAGTTTGTGACTCTAGGTTCATGCTTTTGCGATCATCAGACAAACTGTTTTTTTTAAATAAACCAGTTTATCTGATGATTGCAAAAACGAAACCCAGGGTCAAAAACTCATATCCATACAACTGAAGATCTTAGCTCTCTCACTGATATTGAGCACTTCCTAATAAATACTTCGCATATAAAATAATACATAAAGAAAAAAAATATTTATATATATATATATATATATATATATATATATATATGTGTGTGTGTGTGTGTGTGTGTGTGTATGTGGGGCGCCTGCGTTGACCGCTAGGGCTCCGGAGGACTGCCATTAATAATTACCTTTAGGGACCTACTTGTTAGGAAGGATTTTATTTAAGATACTTCCAGTGAAAGTGCAATGAGATAAGCATTAAGAAAAACAAACAAAAAAAAAACATACAGATGCATGCTGGGATTTCTTCCTAGTCAATGAGATAGGACCACTTCTCAGTGTCATCCGCCATGTTTTTCTTTGTTGTCTTGATCTCAGAACGTTAACACCATTCTTATTTTGTGAACCTTTTGTTTAGTTTGTATTATTTTGCCCTGTTCTTTTTTTTCTTTTTGCTTATTGGAAATTTTGTCAATTCCATTTGTTGATCAATTTTGCCAATTACAATTAAACAGGATCAATTACTCTACATATTTCCATTTTGTACATTCTTGCTCAATGTGTATGTATTTTTTTTTTTTTTTTGCAGTTGTCGAACTTTATCGCTCCTGCGCTGATAAGAATAATACTCGATGTCGGGGCCCATTAGCCTATTGCGATTCGATTTCCAAAACCTGCCATTGTAAAGACGGCTACATCCCGGCCAGAGACAATATTAGGTGCAAAAAAGCGCCCAAGTATAATTTGTCCTACGCCATGTTAGGCGAAGATTGTGACATTGATGTGATTTGCCAGGACGGTAATCAACAGGTGTGCAGTTTGGACACTTCGAAATGCACCTGTCGAGAAGGGCTGAAGCCGGCATCAACTATTGATTTAAATGCCGAACCTTTTGTCTTTGATGAATGCCGACCGGCTGATTTTAATCTAGGTAAGTTATTATTTAGATAAAATTAATTTAACTTGATTTGTAACTATTTACTAAGTTTCGTCTACTCGGAGTTTAAAGATTGCCAATCTATCTAGAAGGAAGAGTTGGCCTGCTTTGAAAATCAGGATTTGAAATATTGGCTTATTGACTAGGATTGAACGCGAACCAGTTGTACCAATAGGGAATATACTCTCTCTCACTTTCTGTCTACCTTAATGAGTCTTTTTATTTAAATCTATCTATTATTGAAAATATTATATAGATAAATGAATTGCCTCCCTTTGTAGGGGTCGTAATCACCGGCCCCTGGGATGGGCTGAAAGCAGCCAATCACAGCCTCTTTTTTTCCCGTGTCACCGACGAGTCAACACGGACAAATTTAGCTCCGTAAAACTCAACCAGCAGCCACATGGTGTCCGAAAATGGAGCGGCCAAGAATAAAACATAGGAACAAGGATGTCCCAACAGTTGCAGTAATGCATCCGAAATCTGAATGTCTCTTTGACCTGAAGACGAATATATTCCGATGTTGCAACAAAAATACGAAGAACTGTTAACCGAACGAACTTTACTGGCACCAGTTAAGTCCTCGCAAAAACCATTGTTTTTTTCCAACGATTTTTTAAAAACAATTTTTTTTTATCTTCCCTTTTTTTCTTCCTCTTTCTGATATTGTTGTGGCCTGTTTAGGGGCCAGAAAGAAAGACACGGAAGACGAAGGTAGGTTGAACAAGTGCATTGAAATGACAGATATATACAAAGCAAGAGTATTAGTAATAAGCAGATAGATGTGTACGTCCGAACGGTAGGTTAACACTGCGTCTCCGCTTCCCAAGCGACGGTATTTACCTGCCTCCCCACGAGGAAGGATGTGGCACAAGGCCGAGTTTAACGTGGGGCAATCCGAGCCCGTAGGATCGGCCAAAAATTCCCCGTAACCCCTTATAAACGGGTTCGGGTTGGTCAGTCTCCCCGAACGAGACTCTTCCTTCGGCATAGCCTCGTCTGGATTCCTCTCTGTCCGAAGGCAGAGAGTTCGACCGTTTCCCGTCGACCGCTTCCCAACCGACTGCGCTAGGAAGTCTCGCAGTTAGTATTTATGAGAGGAGGAAGAGTTCAATCTATTGTAGGAGGGTTTATCAGGACAGATATAAAGACTTTCTTTTTCCACTCAAGTTTTTGCAATCATCAGATAAACTGGTTTATTTAAAAAAAAACAGTTTCTCTGATGATCGCAAAAGCGTGAAACCCATGTCACAAACATATCCATACATCTCAATATATATATATATATATATATATATATATATATATATATATATATATATAATTATTTATTTAAAATATGATTCCAACACGCGACATAAGAGGTCTCATGTTTCAAAACAAGAGCCGAAAACTTCAATCTAATTATTTGAATTAAATTGAGTTAAAGTAAACTGGTTTATTTAAAAAAAAAATTCCTTGTTAGCGGAGTTAATGCTAATTCTATTTTCCATTGTCAATAGAAAATAGAATTAGCATTAACTCCGCTAACAAGGAAATATTCCAACTACACAATGGCTTCTATAACACTGCCCTAAAAAATAGTGGTTATAAAAATGCTAACATTAACTATAGAGACGATTGCACTGGCCATAAGAAAAAAAAACAGGAAAAAAAAATTATATGGTATACCCCTCCGTTCAACCAAATAGTTAGTATTAAACTAGGACAGAAATTCTTAGCTCTAATTGATAAACACTTCCCCTTAGTAATATATTTAATAAGAACACCCTAAAACTGAGTTACAACTGCTCTGAAAATCTTGAACGTATAATAAAAAAACACAATAATAAGATCCTGAACAAACCCCCATGCCTGAATAGTATTAATAAAAACCCCGCACTTAAATCAGACAATAAAAGGGAAAAATTGTGTAATTGTAGAAACCTAGAAGACTGCCCATTAGAAAATAAATGCTGCATTAAATCTGTGGTATACCAATGTACTATATCATCCACTGAGAGTCCTAGTACTAATATGATATACATTGGGTCCACGAAGAATGATCTTAAAGATAGATGGAGGCAGCATAAGTGCTCTTTTAATAATATAAATAAAAGAAATCAGACTTCCCTATCTAAATATTTTTGGCATCTGAAGGAAACAAATAGGACACCTAAAGTAAAATGGAAAATTATAAACAGGGCGAGAACATGTAAAACTTGGGATGACCCATGCCCTTTGTGCCTCCATGAGAAATTGCACATTATTAAGCTTCTAAACAATAATAATCTATTAAACAATAGACATGAGTTAACGGTTTTTTGTCGTCATCATCAGATTTATGGTTTGAATAATTAGCTAAAAACAAGCATACAATATAATAACTTGATCAACCCATAGCCCAATCATCAGATTCATGGTCTGAATAATTGGCTAAGAACAAGCATAAAATATAATAACTTTCATAATCCATATCCCAAATAAATAGCTTAAATACCCTACAAAAAAGATAACCCTTTATGAAGTCGTCAAAAAACAAACGTTACGGCAGTTTTTTATATGCACAAATCCCTTTCATCATAAAAAAATAAAATAAAAAAATAAATAAATCTCCACAGACACGCATACCAGACTAGGGTGAATACATCTTCCGTTTCAAATTTAGACATCCCCACCTTTCCCTGACTTGATATCTATGAAAGTAACTCTATACTGATACTTATTATTAACACCCATCACACGCCTACGCAATTTAAACAATTCGCCTTACCTGTTACCATGGAAATTTTGATTTCAATTATTAAAACACATAAATTTCAGAAATACGTTATTCCAAAAAAATTTCGCTTGAAGATAGAACAGAGCTTACTTTAACTCAATTTATTTGTACGAAATAAAAGGTTCAGTTTAAAATTCGCCTGAAGAAGGCCGAGCTTACAACGGATGAAACGTCGTTAATATGGCAACAAAGATGAGTACAACAGTCCGAACAATGTAAACAGTGTAAATAATTACAAAACCTCATATCTGAAATATAGACACCTAGTGATATAGTTATTAAACTAAAGCCGTATTAACTAATCATAAATAGAGGTGATCAATTCCTCAATATTTTAAAAAGAATTTTGCATTTTTTTAAATGTGTATAAACGTGTCGATTTTGTAAATATGGACGTACATACACGACATTCTCAAAAAATAAGAGAGGTCCCTATAAAAAAATTAAAATGTATAGGCAATTTTCTAACATTTCCCCCAAAAGTGTCTTCGTACGTAGGACTATAAAACCAAAGTATTGTAAGTTTACTGGGTATATATATATATATATATATATATATATATATATATATATATATATATATATATATATATATATATATATATATATATATATATAAAAGGCACAAACACTAATAATCCATGGTTATAAATTATTACATTGGAATCGTAATCACGATCCAATACCTACAAATTCAAAATATTCTTACTCTGTCCTGGATATCGAGTTCTACCTGGATTCTATCCTCTTGGGAATTTACACACACACACACACACACACACACACACACACACACACACACACACATATATATATATATATATATATATATATATATACATTGACCACTAATATCTATCTATCAATCTCTCTCTCTATATATATATGTATGCAAAAAGTGTTAACATTGTTAGCATCTAGTAATTTTTTCAGTTTTGTCACCCTTACTTAAATATCAGGATGTTAATTAATCACTCACAACGTCAGAAAAAATCCCAGAGTGTTAAAAAAGTGCTTTTTCTGCAATATTTTAAACTAAAAGTAATATATGTTTCAATTCAAATTAATGAGACTTTGAACCAGCTCATACTCCTAAAATAATGTTTCAGAAAAGTAGAATTTATTTCAGAAAATAATTTTTGTTAACCACCGAATAGTAATCCGTATAGTGATCAGTTAAGAGAATAGCATAGAGAAGAGACAGGCTATCCGTAGAGTAATGGAGGATAGCGTAGAAATAATGAGACATTCACTAACCGCTCCAGGCGGTCGGATGCGGCACAAGGACAAGTTTATTGTGGAGTAGCCAAGCCCGTAGGCTCGGTCCAAAATTCCCCGTAGACCCCGTAAAAAAAGGGGTCAGGTGTCGCGCGAGACGAAACTCTTCCCTCCGGCATAGTCTCGTCTGGGGATCCTGCTGGTCAAAGTCTGTACCCAGAGGCAGAGACGTTGACTAGTTTAGTCGGGTATCTGAGCCCGTAGGCTTGGGCAAAAATTCCCCGAAGACCACGTAAAAAACGGGGCCGAGTAGCTGTCTACCACCCCAGACGAGACTCTGCCCTTCGTGATAGCCTCGTCTGGATTCCTCTCTGCCCGGAGGCAGAGAGTTTGAACAGCACACTCCGAAGTAATTCGGAGAAAGATCAATTAGACGCCACCCTAATTCCAATATATACATTTTCTTTACCACCACGTGATCTACTTATTTAATATGGGATCGCCCGTATTTGCTCATTGTTGATCTATGTTCAATCTACAGTGTCGGTAGCGACACTTTATTCTTATATAACAATGATTAAAAAGAACGCCTTTGTGGTTACTTCAGTTGAACCATATAATTTTCCAATAATAGCCCGTCATCATGAGGCGGATCAAATGTTCAAGGGTAGTCTGAAGTGTACTTTGCTTGACACTTCTTTTGAGAAGTGTTTTCTTCAATCAGAATTTTTGTTTGGGCTATGCTCTGTTGGTGTTGCTTGCTAGATCATTTCTTTAAGGTATTGGTAAACTTCAGTTGTCACGATAAATACAGTGTAGTTAAGAAAACTGTAATGTGTTGGATTTTCCAATGGATTACATGTAAACAGTTTAATGTGATATCAAAGTCAACCCTAACAGGTACTATACTCCGGATCAGAATAGACCTGGGAGTAATATCAATCAAGGGGTGACTCCACACAGCCCCAATTCACACGAGCGAGGCTTCGTCACCGGATTTAATTTAAAGTCTTAACCAGAACAGGATTGGGGTATGAACAGATGCTGTTTAAATTCTTACTAAGGACAGAATAGAAGTATTGATGGATTCAGTTTAAAATCTTACACAGGACAGGAGTGACGTATAAATGGATATAGTTTAAAGTCTTACCAGAACAGGACTGGTCAGCAGTGACTATTAAGTGGTTGTAGTTTAAAGTCTTACCCAGGATTATAACTTTAATCTTTTAATAGATATAACAGAAAATCTATAAATAGACAAATTCTTTATTAATCTTCTTGATATCTTGCTTAGATCTGATAGTCTGAGAGCCAGTGTTTTGCGACTATTTTTTTCCGTTTTGGGATTCTTTTTCGGATTATGTGTCAAGGAAAGTTCCATTGCAAATAGATGTTGTATGTTATGGTTCTCATAAGATGCGTACCGAAAGTCCATTTCCATCATTTCCACAGAAAAGTCTAGTCACCTTGCCATGTTTCTAGAATGGTCCGGGTTTGGTAGGATTTTTAATTAATATCGTCTACTTGTATTTTATTATTAAAATCCATATCATGAAGATTATTCCAATTTTCTCTTGGGCTCAAGAGATATTCCTCATTCTATAACTCTTTGAAGTTAGATAACAATTTCTCCCTTTCAGTGATAACTGAGAGCTGGAAGTAAGTTCCATTTCAGGAGATCCTCCAGAAACAGTTTTCACAGAAATGTCTTCGTTAATAGTATGATATAAGAAGACATCCAATGTTAATTGTAATAGTTCAATATCAGACGTATTTCGATATGTTATGGGTCTGGAGTTTATAACCTTTTGATTATCAGAGATCAAAGAAGCTGAAAATAATCAGTTTTAGCTCTACCCAGAGTTTTAAAGAGACAAGTTATTGTGAGACCGTAACATACCTACAACGTGGACTCTTTCAGGACTATATAAAGTATGCGATATAACACTCTAAGAGAAGAGGAGAAGGAGGAGGAGGAGGAAGAGAGAGAGAGAGAGAGAGTATTCTAATACCGTAGTATCAGCCGCGTACGACTACGAATATTGGACACTAGCAGATAGTAAGCTCCGCTTACACTTACACTATCTTTGTAACCTTTTTGTTTAATATATCTTTCTTACTTCTAATCCGTGTTCTGTGTTTTCCTTCGGGGTCCCAACTTTGGGTCCACGCCACAAGTCTTTGTGGGGTTTTTTATCATTCTTTCCCATAAACTTCCCATCCACGGAGAGTACAAAGGTATTCTTGTAGGATTAATAGCATGATTCATAAAAGTTTCCTTGAACTCATTGCCATTCAGATGATGTTCTAGTATGCCTTTATCCAGTTCGTTGTTGAAAGATCTTGCGTTATCACTGTATATATGAATAGGTACAACATATAAGTTACAGAATTTAATCAATTCTTGCACGAATGCTTTAGTACTCTTGTCTTGCATTTTCTCTATATTTATACTTCTTATAGCGAGACAAATGAATATTAACAAATACATTTTTTCAGCTTTTCCATTTCTGTGTACCCACACGTGTTCTGTGTAAGCGATTTCCGCGTTTTCATAGGGGTTCAGGCAGATTAGTCAACCCGGGATACTTAAAAGTCAAACTGTTGTATTTCTTGCAAACAGTGCATTTATTTGATACCGTTTCTTCTGCTTGTTTAGATTGAGGGATCCAAAAACCAGCCGTTCTAATTATGGCTAAGGTGGTACTAATTCCTGAATGTTTGGATTGCTGGAGGAATTCTGATATGTCCCGGAAAGAAATATATTTGATCGAAGTAGCAAAGTGGTTTTGGCTACTGTAACCAAGTAGAATACGGTAGCAGTAATCGACCGGTACTCGTCGTAGTCGCAGGTAATAGGTGTAGACCAATAGAATAGCCAATGGCATAGTCCAATGGGCGTCGTCATAGACTTAAACTCTGTCGTACCTACACGTCCGTCTGTATTTATGACGGACACCAGCCAATCATATTCGAGTGAGTGGGAACTCAGGTGTATGCATATTCCATTATATCAAATTCATTAATCGATACTTCTATATAAGGATGATGTTTTGCTAGCAACCTTTTAGAATTAGCAATTCTTTTATCCACTCTTAATATGCCATCTTGATCCATAAAGAGACCGGGATTTTTCACCGGAAGAGGAGTTTTGCCCTTTGTTAGGTCTTTTAGCGCCACTTACTGGTCCTTGTACGGGCGGCTGAGGTACGCGTAGTCGTGTTGCGCGTAGGCGTGGCACGCGTAGCCTTTCAGAAAGGATAGGTTATCATAGAAATTTTCTTCCGTTTACAGTTTTGCTTGTAGCACGTGATCAATTTGACCCCTGCTTTTGCAGTTTGAAAATGAACCTTAATACTAAAGACGTGACTTTGATTACGTTTTGACAGCTGGAGAATTTAGAAAATGAAAAAGTTTCCCAGTGCCCTCTAAACTATTGTAATAAAATATTGAGGAAACGCTATTCTTAGATACAATAGGGAGATATTCAAGTCTGTTCAGAGGCCATTCTTTCTAATCTTTAGACACCTAATGTTGATCATGGAACCAAAATTCATACAAATTTTGCAAGAGTGTTGTGGCCTGTTTAGGGGCCAGAAAGAAAGACACAGAAGATGAAGGTAGGTTGAAAAAGTATATTGAATATATATACAAAACAATAGATGTTAGTAATAAGTAGATTAGCACTGCGTCTACTACTCCACTTCACTTTACACTCTCTTCCACCGGTATCTGACTCTCGCAGTTTGTATTTATGAGAGAAGGAAGAGTTCATTATACTGTAAGAGGATTTAACACAATAAAGAGTAAGTCCCCTTGAAAGCAAATCTGGGTCATCTGTTGTGTGTACATATTTGTATTTAATTTTAATATCAAATTTTATTTCGATTTGAGTTTTCATGTCATTTATATTTTTTTTATTGTCATGTTATCCTTTAGTAACGATGACACCACCAGTTGGGCATCCGCAAATATATAGATGTCTGTAATTGTAGCTGTAGCACCAGAATAACCTTTTATATATAAAATATATAAAATGTAATGCTTTACGTACAGTGTAAACCGCCAATTATTCCAACATGCGTAACGATTTAGATCTTAAGGGTGCCACTTTTGATTTTGTAAAAACAATCTGAGAAAGGCCATCCTGAACTTCATATATCACAAAACCATATGCCTGACGGGAAACATCACAGAACACACATAGTTTGGTTATACGAGCACTATATAAGCTTTTACGAAGAAAGTCAAATTCATTTAATCTGGATAACTATTTGGTTATAGGCCATTGGGATTGCATTTCTTGAGGAATCATCGTATCCCAATTCAATTTGAGTCCCCATAAATACCTTAGAATTAGTTTCGATTTTATTGTGTATAAAGTGATAGTGAATCAAAAATTTTGAGACTCTGGGTCAGGATACCTCTCTTGGTATTAGCTCTCTTATCAATGGATCAAGTTGAAATATTTAATCGATCCTAACTAGGATTATAATTATATCACAGAACTCTTTCTAATCCAGATTTATGTTGGACTAAAGTATTGTTCCTTATCATCAACGTTTTTAATTGTCTAGAATTAGAGTTGCAAGATGTCAAAGTGAAATTTCCCTCTTGCAATCTTGATATAGCAGTTTGTAGACGCGTCCGAGTTTACTGGCAGCGTCGTCAGTGACGATCAAATTATCCACATAAAATACTTGTCATTCTCGTCCATTTATCCAAAGCATATCGTTTGATGTGATTTTGTAATATGAAAATCAAAATGAACGGACAAGCTTTGAAACCGAAGACAATGTCTTATAACGAAAGCAGTGTATCATCAGTAATCACTGATGAGTTACACCCCTTGTTTTTGTTATTATTTTGAATCCTCGAGAGAGCGGTGGGGGTGTCACTCGGGGCAGTTTTGAATAAAATGAGTGAAATGGCTACTACGGTTTTCGTGTCGCTTTTTTTGTCGCTACTAAATTAATTGCAACGCTCGGGTATGAAACAAGCAGACCAATTGGATCCTTTTGTTTACGATAAAAAACAAAATCGATTTTTGGTCTTGTTTGTTTTTTAATACTATCTTGAGAAATACTTTCATAGGACACATATTTTCTACGAAATTTCTCGAACATTTAGGCCGGTAAATGTAATTTATACTGTTTATTATCAACAGAGCATTTACTTAAATAATCGCATCGATAAAAATAGCGTATAAACAGTATATATTTCATTTTCGTGTAATTTAGACGACAAGTTATCCATCGCTACGTATGCCTGACGATTGCGTCTAGCATGAAATAGCCTGTCGCCTATGAGTGTTGACTTCAATGTTCACTTTTATATTTATATTTACATACGCTCTAACTTATATATATATATATATAATTTAAATAAAAACATAAATAAAAATAGACCACTTTAAGGTTCCATGTAATAAATGATTTCACCACAGCCCTTTTAAAGGACTGCGGATCATCAGACTTTACTTCCAAACAAAAAATGAAAAGAAAATTTACACATTTTTAACGGGCCGTATTAAAGATATGTAAATTAACGAAGTGAGGAAGTGAGGGAGGAGAGAGAAGACATGAGTGAGTTAGCAGACATTATATTATAATATATATATATATATATATATTAAGACATTTTTATGTTTATACATTCTTTTTATAGATGCAAATATTTCAGTAAATGCTCTGTTATAATAAACAGTATTAAACAACATTGTATTCATTTACATGGGTATTAGTTTGTAATCCCGGGTTTCACACTTTTGCTATCATCAGACAAACTGGTTTATTTTTTTCAAAAGTGGATCTATCTATGCTTATTTGTCTTTGATTATTTGTGTGTGGTGGAGGTGGGGTAGTTTTCTTCTGTGTTTGTTTGGGATTACACTCTCACACACACAGACACACATGCATACAGGTGTATGCATTCTAGTTCATACAAAAACACACCCATATAAATAATCTGAGGTTTGACGCTATTACATACATCCATGTGTTGGAGCATATATATATACGCAATTTTCATTCTATTTCGGTGTCAAGATTGTAGCGTTACATATGTAGCAATATTCTCTTAACAGGGCGGGGGTTGTCGTGACGTTTTTCAGATAGGCCGTCTGCGCTCACACATACACACATATATGTAGACGCGTACCCACACTACTTGATCTGGGTCCACTACCACCACGTTGGTTAAGTTGGGTTATGTCTGTTGACATGATGATGATGATATTTTATTTTTAGCAACGATAAATGCTGGTGTTTTATTGACGCAATCAATTTACTCTCAGAATAAATGTTTTTCCTTTCATATTAATACAACGCACGCTACACATACTCTATATTATTCGAGGAGGCATCGTGGCATAATGGATAGCGGCTCGGATTGGGGAATCGAGGAGCCGAGTGCGAATTCGAGTCGAATCCATTACATTCACTTACGTACTAATAATACACTTGGGAAAGGTATGAATCTTCTTCCCCCATCTATGGGTAAATAGTAGGACAGACTGGGTTCTACAGCCTTGATGGCACTTGGTCTAGAAGAAGGACAACTCTGAATTCAAAACCTGATCCTCCTTGCAGCCCTATCTTCCTCAAGAAATTTAAAGGCATTATATATATATATATATATATATATATATATTATTCCTATATATATATATATACGCACATTTAGTCTATATTATTCGTTATGTTAGCGCAGAACGGAAAACAGTTCCTACAAGATATAAAAACTGACTGAAGAGGAGATATGAAATTAGATTAATATCCTAATATTGATCCGAACAAAGTAAATAAAATGTTTATTTTTATTTTGCAAACATGGTCAGAACGTGCAAGATTCAAATTACAGAGGATCAATATTATTTATGAATTTACGTGTCACTGAAGGAACTGCATCGTGATTAAACCAGATTCATGAATAATTATATTGTGCATACCACTACATGCCTATCAAGAAGACTCATGTTACATCCCTCTGACCATAGCTCAATTAGGAACCATTTAAACATACACATTGAAACTTACCACACGGCCATAATGTGCTGACCGTGTTTGAAAACAGATCCATATACATAAAAATCTACACATTCAGTTATAAGTTATAAATTCAGTTAAAAATAAAAGAAAACATCCTTGATAATGGTTAATAGAATAGCCGAAAGCGCTCGGATATATAAAACATTTTACACTTTATACTCAGAAACGAAACCTTTATGTGAATCCAGAAAATTTGAATAAAAACCTTTTAATGAAACACACACACACACACACACACACACACACACACACACACACACATATATATATATATATATATATATAAACACACACACACACATATATATATATATATATATATATATAAACACACACACACATATATATATATATATGTAGAGAGAAAGAAAGAGAGAGGAAGGAGAGAGAGAGAGAGAGAAGGATATGTAAGTAAATGTAAAGAACACGACTAGAATTCGAATGCGGAACGCCGCTATCCATTATTCCACTGTGCCCCCCCTGATATATATATATATATATATATATATATATATATATATATATGTGTGTGTGTGTGTGTGTGTGTGTCTGTGTGTGTGTGTGTGTGCATAATTGTGTGTATTTAGGTTGTCAAGTTCTTTAAGTAACCTATAAATTATATTGATCCTCCGTAAGAGACTTACTGCGTTCCTGACCATATTCATGAATAATTATATTGGACATACCACTACATGCCTATCGAGAAGACTCACGTTACATCCCTCTGACCATACTTCAATTAGGAACCATTTAAACACACACATTAAAAACTACCAAACTCCGTCCGCAACATACTCGTAAAAAAGACGACTATAATAGCCTCATCCAGATTTTTAAAAAAGCTTAAAATAACGGAAGTATTAATAATTAAAAAGAAAAAGCCAGTACTTAATAATATCAGCTATGAACACGGCCACAACGTGCTGACTGTGTTTGAAAAAAAAACATTCGCATTATTATTATGTTATTGATCTCTATATCCACATTTTCTATAAATACTCTATTACCAATTTGAAGCATTCTTCCCCTATAAATATACCAAATCTTACACACAGAAATATGTATATAGTGATTTTTCCATCGTAGCTTAGATGTGGCAGAGGGCCGAAAGTAGGGGGCAACCAGCGAGGATTGAACTCACTACTCAGTCGTAATTGTTCTAGCGAGATAAGCTTGCTAACTATTACACAGTTTCGAGGTGCCCCACACATATATGTATATATATATTGATAAGGAATTTGACTGGTTATTCCGTTGCTTGACAACAGCAGCAAAAAAATAATGGTGCTGGTATGGGAAGTTCTTCTACACACCATATACACCGACGTGCCCAGTGTTATCGGATGCTTTCAAAACATGTCAACTTAGAATATCTCTTGTTTCGATTGGTGTATCATTCTTTGTTAGAGGTTCCAAATGAAGAACAACAACATCGAAGTATTCAACGAATTAAAAAATACAATCGTTTTTATAAGATGGATCTAAGAAAAAGTTGAAAAACAAGGCTTATACTTGCCGTCTGGGTAAAGATGGTTTTATTTCATATATTGAAATATTTGAATATGACAATTTTACTTTAAAAATATTTGAATATTCAAATTTTCCTTAAAATTCTTAAATTCAGACGGCAAGTAGTAAAGGTCATTTTCAACTTTTCTAGCTCCATCTTTCTAAAAACGATCTGTATTTTTTAATTCGTTGAATACTTCGATGTTATTGTTCTTCATTATAGATTAATGGAACCTCTAACAAAGAAAACGGACATTTTGTTAATATTACGAGCTTTATTTTTTTTAAATAGCTTTCATGGCGTAGGTGATTATGGCTCTTCGCAACATCTATTTCTTTAATATCTATAAATCGACATTCGTATAGAACTAGTTTCCTTTTGTCTCCTCATCAATTTTAAATTTTATTTCTTATCAAATCACTTAATGAAATTTGTCTTGAACGGCCACTTTTCTACATCTTTTTGTATTAATGGGGGTGGCCACCAGGGATCTATTCTTGGACTTATTATGTTCCTTATTTTCATCAACGACTTTCGCGATGACTGTCTATATTTCTGAGATGAGGTATTATGTACACTATTTACATTATTCGGGCTATTGTCCTCATCTTTGTCGCCATGATTATCACAGCATTTCGGCCTTTTTAGTATCTGTCTATATTTCTGAGATGAGGTATTATGTACACTATTTACATTATTCGGGCTATTGTCCTCATCTTTGTCGCCATGATTATCACAGCATTCCGGCCTTTTAGTATCTGTCTATATTTCTGAGATGAGGTATTATGTACACTATTTACATTATTCGGGCTATTGTCCTCATCTTTGTCGCCATGATTATCACAGCATTTCGGCCTTTTTAGTATCTGTCTATATTTCTGAGATGAGGTATTATGTACACTATTTACATTATTCGGGCTATTGTCCTCATCTTTGTCGCCATGATTATCACAGCATTTCGGCCTTTTAGTATCTGTCTATATTTCTGAGATGAGGTATTATGTACACTATTTACATTATTCGGGCTATTGTCCTCATCTTTGTCGCCATGATTATCACAGCATTTCGGCCTTTTAGTATCTGTCTATATTTCTGAGATGTGGTATTATGTATACTATTTACATTGTTCGGACTATTGTCCTCATCTTTTTCGACATATTTATCACAACATTTCGGCCGTTGTACGCTCCGGCCTTCTTCAGGTGGTTCGAATGTTGAACTGAACCCTTTATTTCGCTCACTTGGGTAGACTGTTCTAGTTCCACGTGCCATGTCTAATGGATGTCAGGTATCTCCTGTTAATTCTCCTCTCTAAGTTCACCACTGCCTTAACCTGTATTCAACTCACACACTTTGGGTCCTTTAACGCCTTTATCCACTGTGCTATGTGTATCGCGATGTCTTCATTTCCCGACTTTCTGTGTTTATGCTGATGACACACCCATTTACTCCTGTCTTAATAGTATTTTCGATAAACTCAAACTGGCAGCTATCACAGAAATGACCTTCATCTTTTTGTTAACTGAGTCAAGAAATGGTTAGTTAATGTTAACGCCCTTAAAACGAAACTGCCTCATTCTAATAACCATTTTTTTTTTTTGCCTTCCGCCATCATAGCTGATGCTAACCTCCAGGTGAGCGACTCGCTGCGCCTTCGAGGTCTCAGGTTTTCTGCTGACGAACCATTTTATGGAATCAACTGATAGGAAAGTTGGTTCATTATACTGTGATAGACAAACTTTCTCGACAGAATATCATGAAGGTTTAGAAGTCTACAATTCGTCTGTGACTCAAAGATTGCTGTCCGACATGCTCTCTTGTTTCTGCTAAATATCTAGAGATTCTTGACAAAATCCAAAGAGCAATCTTACCAACATCTCAGCTTCAGTCACTTTCCCACCGACGTAACGTATCTTCCCTTGGCCTTTTTTATAAATGATTATATATATATATATATATATATATATATATATATATATATATATATATATATAGGAAAATAGTTTTAAGGAGTGTTATATTTATGGGATAAAGTACTCAGTATCAGAGATAGAGCGTATGTAAATATAAATATGAAAGTGAACAGTGAAGTCAACACTCAGAGGCGACAGGCAGTTTCATGCTAGACGCAATCGTCAGGCATATATATATATATATATATATATATATTCGGGATAATTATTCTGATAAGTTTTTTCTCCTTGATACCTCGACTTTAATTTAAGATCATTACTATATTAGTAGCTAGGACTCATAATTTCTCTTGCTTGTTTTAACCGTAAGTTCTATGTTAATATTTTCCTCTTCCGCACTTTTCACTCGTGGAATTCTCTTCTGTCTTCCTGGTTTGCTTTCAACTACGATATTCAAAAGTTTAAATGCAATATTAATCACCATTTTCCGTCTCGTTGAATGCTTGTCTTTTATAGTCCTTCTTGTTTTCTTCACTCTCAGTAACACATTACGCCTTAGCGACGAAATGATTTTTAAAAAATCCTTTTTTATTAGTCGGCCTTCCAAGGCTAGAGAACTCAAACTGCTCTATTTTGCCATTAGTTAGTGGATGTAGGGAGGTTTTTATTTATTTCCAAGGTCATTGACAGAAATAAAATAGCTGAAATTTGAACTCAGCATAACAAATTGCATATTACGCACTGATAAGAATTATAACCTAATTTCTTGAACATTGCTTTTACAAAGTTCTCATAAGCAGATTGTTTTAAAAGGTTATGTAAAATATAGACAAAGAATTATAACTCCCTTTGTTTAGTTAAAGTTTAGTCTGCGAAAATTCTTACGGAAAGAAATGCCTGATTATTAATCCAAGCATTTGGGTACAGTAGTTAAAAGCGTACTTACAAAAGTTGTAGTATGTTCAACGTGGATTTCATAACAAATTCTGACTTGAAACAATTGCATAAACATGACAGATAAAAATGAAAAGTCAATTTAGCTCTGTTTGCATGTCAGATCAACATGGAAGCGACCAATACGACACCCGCTCCCAGGAAGAAGCAAGCAATCAAGCAAACAGGCCGGCCAAATCCCGTACATGCTAAATCAAATAATAAAAAAAAAGAAAGACTTTGTGTCTTTTGTAAAACAAAAAAACAACTTTCTTAATCGGACCTCTCTCAATCTGCGGACATAATCAAGTCTGCCATTTAAGCATTCATTCTTTCAGCTGTCACGCAAACAGCCAAAAACTTTTCGAAAATACTTCTTTTCCAAACTCCGCCTTTTTACAATATATAATACTAAAATGGCATGTTATAAAGAGTGCAGGTTGTTCGTCAGCACGTACTGTGTACAGCTTAGATGGCAAAGCAACGGGCTGGAAAAGACAAGGATATTTTTAGGTAGAAATCAATGATTAAACTGATCACTGTTCTTTTTTGTAAGAACCATTTCGTTCTTGAAAAGTTAATTTTAAATATTTAATCCTAAGAAACAGAAGATATACTGAGAAGATAAAACGAAATCATTTACGAGTATTTTTTCTGTACCACTACATTTTCTTGTCACTCCGTTTATCAGAGACAAGCCAATAATAATTTAGAGGTTTGAAAACTTCATGCAAAAAATCAAAGAGTTTATTGGAAAATGAAATAAAAATCAATAAATAAGATAATAACAATGAATAAAAAATAATAAAAATGGAATAAGAAATACATTTTCTCATGATGTTAGTAATAATGGAATCGGAAATGTTACTACCATTTAGCTTCGTCAAACGCCAGATAGGTGTCACTGTTTGTCTCCTTCTCCCCTCTCCCGTTTACTCCAAGAGGTAGCAGGACACGGAAAAAGGACATCCACGCTAGGGTACCTACGTTTCCCTGGTTCACTGAAGACTGGACTTTTTTTCCACTATCCAAAGTATAGCTTTCGTACTATGAAGTGTATCCACCTTACCTTTGGTCGTTCCAACTCAGTGCAACGCTGACTTGAGCACGACCGTTATAACCAACATACCCTCCAGCGATGAAGTAAGTACAAACTTTTCTTTGTCGTTCCAGCTGCCTTGAACTCAACCATTATAACAATGCTAATCCTTACTTACTCTAACGTTTGGAATATAAAAAGAAAACGACATTTGTTTCACTATATTTTATAAAGTGGACATTGACGAAACGACAAGAAGTATCACTTGACGGAATATACACAAGAATGTTACGAGTTGCATTGGAAATCAGCTGGAAGAAACATCCAACAAAGAAACGCCGCCCGTGTGGACACCATTTTTCTATCTCAGTTTCGCTAATGCTAGAAGGCTTCGGCTAGCTGGTCATTCCTGGAGAAGTAAGTCAGAATTTGTGAGTCACACCCTCCTATGGAACCCATTGCACGGGAAAAGATCAGTTGGAAGACTTCATCACACCTACATTGACCAACTTGTAGATGATTCTAGATGCCATAGGGAGGACCTGCCGGAAGCGATGTCTGAAAGAGATGATTGGAAGGAACGAATCAGGAGAATCCGAGAAGAATTCTCGGACTGATATGAGTTTACATAAAAAGAGAATAAATGTTCCGTAGTAGAAATCTAAATGTTTGTATTATTCTTCTTTAATTGTTTCATCTGTAGTCGCCAACCGGTGGTCCACGGACCACTGGTAATCCGTGAAAATTTATTGATAGTCCGCAGAAAAAATTGGCATTATTTCAATTTTTATGAAGTAACAAAACGTAATATGGTTGGTATAATATATATATATATACGTAATATACGGTATATATATATATATATATATATATATATATATATATATATATATATCGAAATAAAAGTATAAAATTTAATATTACAAGACATATTAAACATTGTGCAGCCAAATTTAGTGTTGACTGGTTCACCGTATTGGCCCGGTCTCACTCTTTATTTCATCTTAAGGTTCTGGAGGCACTTTACATCAGGTCCCGGAAGCCTTCTTTGTGCAAACAACGTGAGTGTTTGCTGGGACTCGCTTCACCATCTGTCTCTAGTTCCTCCTGCATATATATATATATATATATATATATATATATTTTTTTTTTTTCCAATTCCTTATTGTACATTTTCTGTATTAATTTTGAATCTCCCGTTGAAGCCTGAAGAGCGGGGGCGAAACCGGTTGCTTCCACCCCCCGTTGTTGTTTTTATTTTTATTTTTATTTTTTATTTTTGTGTTTAATGTCTTGTAATATTAAATTTTATACTTTTATTTCAATCATTAAATTTTGTACCTACAAAAATATCTTTAAATATATATATATATATATATATATGTGTGTGTGTGTGTGTGTGTGTGTGTGTGTGTGTGTGTGTGTGTGTGTATGTGTGTTTTCAAGACTCGATATAAACACACGTACACAAATGTAACATCATCCAGCCATTGTATAACCTAACAGGATTTGCAAACTTCAAATTTTCAATTTATTTTACACTATAACTTTTTTACATTTAATGAGTGCATTTCATATCAATAAAATAAGTTCGATTATTATTATATAAATGTATTGACCTTTTTTTTTCTAAATTCATCTCAGTGGTCCGCCAAATTTAGAATTATGCATTTAGTGAGTTGGCGACCGCTGGTTTACATGTGAACACGCACCTCACCTATCATATACACCAACACGCAACCTTTAAATTCCATAACTTACAAGCAGTTCTTTATGGATCTGGAGAAACGTTAGAGATGTTTTTTTTTTTATTCATAACACCCCATGCAAGACACAAGGGGTTATTGAGTGTGAAATAAGAAAAAAAAAAGGTGAAACACTGTTAAGTGGAGAGGACAATAAAAGAAGACAAATCATGAAGACTAAAGTTAACGATCGATATTGCATTTAAATATTTGAAAATCAAAGTTAGCTGGAAAGAAAGAATTCGAAAGAGATCTGGCTCAAGTGGGAAATGGTAGAGAAGAAACTGTTAGTAAACAACTACAGAATTACATCTAGCGGCCATTTTAACTGTGAATTGATGAGACCTTGCCGCCAATCTAGTACTGCACTTAATTTCATAAATTCTAGCCACCATGGCGAAAAGTTCATCAGAATAATTACTATGAAAGTATTTATAGTAAAGGTACAGGTAAGCTACATTATGGCGTTGGGAAAGTGACTGAAGCCGAGATGCCAGATCAGGACCAATAATTATATTTCTTTGGATTTTATCAAGAATCTCAAAATATACAGCAGAAACACCGAACCATATGTGGCAGCAATAGTCAAATCAATAACTAATGGTAGACTTATAAATATGTAAGATAGATTCAGGGGAGAAAATTGCCTAATACGACATAATACGAATAATTTTCTCTTTAGCTTAATTTCAAACGCCTGCATCGGAATAAGTGTATTTTTACCCATAGCAGCTTGTAAAATTGAAATTTTGTTAAATCCTTATTATTATAAGATTTCCAAACACAAAAGAATCTTTAAAAAATTCCAATTATCATCATTACATATATATATGGATATTGTTTAAAATTTGCAATGTTTATGGGGCCGAGTACTCAATATCGGAGAATGTAGCTCGTCTGAACATTTGCCATGGAAAAAGCGATAGAGTTTCGAGAGGCTAGAAACGTTTCGTCTGTCAGAAAGTGGTTGTAGGATTGGAAATAATTCATCACCCACAAGGCCGCGTGAACTCTTTTTGACCAGCTCTTCTTGCCTGTTTTCGCTCTACGGTCGGCGTGCAATAATATTGAATGTGGATTCATTTCGTTTCTTTTTTTGTACTTGTAAGTTTTTTGTTATCTAATAATTTTCTTGCTTGTTTAAGTTATGCATTAGTTTTCCATAGCTTTTTTTATTTATTATTTTCTATTTTACAGAAAGTGAACTCGATGAATGTAAAAAGCCAGATATCATTGGTAAGTATAAAGAAGAAGTGTACACTGAAGTGCCAAAAATGATTGAATAGGCGCTTAATATTGTCTCGTTCCCCTCAAGTCCGTCGAAGTGAAATAAATCAACGTGGCATTGATTTCACAAGGTTTTAGAGAATTTTGGAGGAATGTTGAACCATTGATAGATGTCTACAGCTTTCTGATGCTTGGAGGTTGCAGGATCTGGCGTGCGAATAGATGTTTCCATAATACGCCATAAATGCTTGGTTGGGATTATGTAGAGCGTACGTGATAACTCCACCATACTCTGGAAGTATCCAGAATCCTTCTTAAAACGATTCTTGGCCTCTTCGACCCGATGACACTGCGTATTTTTCAGCTGCAATAATACGTCATTATCGGAAAGCGATTTACCTGTTGTACACCCTTTTGCAAATTAATTGAAAGAAAACGAATAATTCCGTTATTATTTACTTATTTTTCATATTTTCCCAATAAAACATGACCCAGTGTACATAGTATTTCGTATGTCCATTTCGCGAAGTCGTCCCTTGCAGATTAACCACAGCTTCTGAATTGGATTTAGGTCAGAAGAGTACTCTATAGTACTTTGGTAGTCTCACCGGTAAGGCTTGTCAGTGTGTTCGTGTAGCGTTACAATTTTCGTACGCTTCCTTGAAGTAACGTCCATAGCAGACAATGGCTGTAGGACAACTAAACGACAGTCGAGGCAATAGTGTTTGGGTGTGATAAAAATCTGATGCAATCAAGGATAAGGCAATATTTTTCAAAGCCAAATAAATTTCATCATACACCCCGAAAATTGATTCATATTATTGCACACGGCTGCAAATGACCTAATCTGAGGAAAAAATAGAAATCGATTACACGCTGTCACTCTAGTGGGTCTAAAACTGACTGCATGGTGAAAGAAAGGAAACTAAAGTAGTTTTTTCAATTAATTTGCACAAGGGTGTACGTGAATAAGTCCAATGTGCAGCGAAAGAGTACAACGTAGCAATTACCGGTCAATGACGTGCTTACACTGACCAACCGACGCAACCTATGCCACGTGAGCACGTGGTGGTTCTATAATAATGTGCTATTATAGAACCACCAACAGCTTGCACGGCGCCTCGTTGACAACTGAGATCAATGGCTTCATAGTGCTTGCGCTACACTCGAACCTGATCATAAGCTCGAAACAAGTGGAACAATGACTCGCCGAAGTACGCCACATGTTGCCAATCCCCTAAGGTTCATTTAGAAAACATCACAACCCCAGATGAAGTACCGTATACGCTATCCACAGGGCCACCCAGGCGGATCTTCTGTGCCATATCCCACGGAAGCTAAAGAAATATGAAGTAAGCTGATGGATAGGACCTCCTGAAATGCTGTTATATTAGTCAGCATCAGTAGCAAACATGCCTGAGAGAATCAGGTTATAAAATGTATATAAGGGTGTGATCTTCCAAGCGTAGCTTAGATGTGGCACAAGGCCGAAAGTATGGGACATCCAGTGGTGTTATTATGTATAGTGCTTTGAAATGAGAAATTAGAGAGCCGGGTTCAAATTCCAGTAGACTTCGTTACATTTACTTACACGCAAATAGCCTTAGGAAAAATATAAAATCAAGCTTTCTCCTCAGCTATGGATTAAATAGTAGGATTGTATCTGGAAAAATCATTATCTTCGAAGAACTGTTAACATTCACTCGCAGAAAATAATTATTCGTACAATCCAAAATAAGCTTTAAATAAACCACAAAAGGTGGATAAGCCGTAAAAAAACAAATCACTCAACAAAAGCTCCCTGAATTGAATGTGAATGTAGTTAGAGCCAGTGTCATTTGTCTGTTACCACAAACGATTCTAGTCAGACACTTCCGCTCTCATTCATGGCGCTATCAGCGGTGGTTAGTATTGATCCCATCATCGAGGAATGACAAATGTCCCACAATTTCAGAAATAGAAATATTTCACCGTCTAGTAGCCACTGTCATGTCCCGTTTAAACTGGATACTTCACGTCGGTATTCAAAATGACACATTAGATATCAATGCAAAACTGATATAGGCCTGGACATTTTCATGACGTCAAGCTTCCCATTTACAAGACAATTGTTTATAATAAAATTCTATTCAATCGGTAGACTCATAACGATTGAAAACAATGTTTTTGTTTGAGTTTGGGTTTGACTAATTAGTAAAAAAAAAAAAAAAAACTAATTAAGACACGCGTGTCCGTCAACCTAAACAATAATCTTGTCAATTTTATTTTTCAGTCTTTATGATGGTCGATACTTGATCTATCCCTTACTGTTACATCCCCGGGCAACACCGGGCTCTATATATATAGTATATATATATATATATATATATATATATTGTATGATTATATTGCAATATGAATTCGTTGAAAGGCCGGAAAAATGAAATTGTCAACCGTCAGGAAATAATGTATGTATTACTGACAGAATAGGGCTAATATGCAATACAAATGTTTTGCTAATAACTTTTACAACATTGGAAATAAGGATGAAAGTGTTACTCACAGGATATGGCTGATACATAATAAATATGTACTGTTAATAATTTTTACAACTTAAATGCATTGCAAATAAGGAAGTGTTACTGACAGAATACGGTTATTATATAATACAAACAACAATATAAATTCATTGGAAATAAAGAAGAAAGTGTGACAGACAGAATCGGGTTATTAAATGAATCCATATAAGGCGGAACTGAAACAAGACAAAAGAGTTAGAGACTACATGATTTTGAGACTAAATTTATTTTTTAATCTTTTTCAGGAATTGCTTTGATTGGTCAGCATTGTATCACAGACAACAATTGTCCTGAAAATTCTAAGTGTAAGCGGTTTGGATGCGAGAAAAAACAGTGTCGTTGTATAAACGGCACGGTACCCACAGGAAACTTGGAACATTGTAAACCAGGTAACAGACAATCATTTCCTCGAAAAACCTCATTAAAACTTCCTTGCAACTTTCTTTACAGTAAATTCCAACCTTACTTTAAAATAGAACTCACTACATCATGCGTAATATTTAAATACTATCAAGTATCAAGTATATATATATATATATATATATATATATATATATATATATATTGTGTGTGTATTTAGGCAGCATTCTTTCATTCATACATGTTTCATTAAATAATATAGACAAGTGTTGTCTATTTATTTTATGTAAATTCTTTTCATAACGTCTGATAAGCTTAATAACATTATCATTAAACGAAGAAAGAAAATCACAATATTGATACATATTTTTTAATTCAATCTAAGCTTTCGGCTTACATAAGCCATTATCAAAGATGACAATTACATTACAATATATTAAGCAATAGACGAACAAGAATGTGATGATAGTCTGTTTCTGTTTACATGGATGATTTCCAAACAACGATAAACTCGTGCATTTAAGACGCTAGAAGCGAAAATCGCACCGCAGCTCATAACGTTACACATGACCACGCGTGAGAATTATTAAGTATGGGAAGCCGTTGGTATAAACCAATGGCTTCTGTTACCAATTATAGACATTTAAGAATATTTGTGGAAATTTCATAGTTTATTTTGTTCAGGTCAACTGTTTTATGTATACAGCTTCAAGAATTTTTAGTTTTTGTTTATTGTTTTCATGTTTAAGTATAATTGTGTTTTCAACAAGGATTTTCCGGAGTTGTGTATGCGGCCAGGCATGTTGTTTTAAATGCCTAAAAATGTTAGAGTTTTCATTCAAATGTAGTGTCAAGCGTCGTGAAAGCGAGTTTGTGGTGTGACCAACATAGATATTATTTAATTCGTTGGAGATACAATCTCCCAAAGGGCACTTGAATTTATAACCTATGTTGTTTTTTTGCAAATCGCTAACCGGGGGAAAAGAATCATTACGAAGAATTAAGTTGGATATACTAGATTTAGTGTAGTATATGATTAACTTAATTTTTCTGCTAGCATCTGTTGTAGATATATTAGTATTTACTATTTTTTTTAGTATATTTTCATCTTGTTTATAATTACTATACATTTGATTACGATATAAGAGGTTAAGATGTTTGAGATTAGTAGAAGCAGTATTATGTACTATTTGTTTAGTACTGAGATTTCTAAGAAAGCATCATATTTGTTCATCAACTATATAGTTTGGAAACTTATTATTAATAAGTTTTTGTTTTATATTCTTTAGTTTAATAAAATTCCCTTCCTTGACATAAACACAAATAATAACAAATTTACTATTTCGCCATACAAAAAACCTACAAGCATAAATTCATGTGCACTTAACTACAAGAGCGTATGCCCGTATTACTACAAAATAGCAATTATAAAGAATCTAATACATCGTGCAGAAACTAATTCATCCACAAAACAGATTTTTTACAGTAAACTAATACTAGTACATAATACTGTTTCTACTAATCTCAAACATATTAATTCTGCTTAGTTTGCGGGCTATTTTATGTGGGGCGCTACCTATCCCTGATATGATAGGTCACATTGGTATGTTCGGTTTATGTGTTTTTGGTAATCCGTATAATAGAAGAATTTTAACTTCACTTCTCGGCACTATTAGTTCATCGTACATAAAAAAATTCAGATGACCTCCTAAACAAATTAAAAAGCATAGACATTAAAAAATATATATATGGATAGTTTAGACATAAAATCTCTATACACAAACGTCCCCATAGAGAAATGCTTAAATCTACTAAAAAACACCTAACAAAAGCAAAAATTAAATTACCTCTGTCTACACATAAAATCATATAATATCAAAAAGGGGACGTTAATTAACATCCTTTGTCACTGAACGTATTAAACTAGATGGTTGATCGCTAGGGAATGCCAGGTGCAATAAGCTTGAATGTGCGGTTGGTGTAATGGATAACAGCTCGGAATTGTTAATCGGAGAGCCGAGTTCCAATCCCGGTTGGCAGATAATTTGAATAAACTCATCAAACTGTTTCATTTTAAAGTTACTCGGTGTTTTCATGTTTCGCCGGACATTTTAAATATCTCTAGAAACCAGACTTACGGCCGTTGAAACACTGGTTCTCGCACGATCAGCGAAGTTAAGCAATGTCGACCCATGTCTGTATCTAGATGGGTGACCGCTTGGGGATATCAAGAGATGTAAGCTTAGGACCCTTGTCTGTATCTAGATGGGTGACCGCTTGGGGATATCAAGAGATGTAAGCTTAGATAACTGCTCGGGATCGGAAATCAGAGAGCCGAGTTCTAATTCCAATCAGGTTCATTAGATTCACATACGCACCAATTCCATTGGGAAAGGTATGAAGCCACTTCTTCCCCACAGCTATGGATTAATTTGTAAGAGTTGTATCTTCAAATCCTTATTATCTCGCCCCACAAAATAAAATAAAATAAAAATAAAAAAAATCTTACAATCTAAAAATATTTTCTGTCTTTAAATAACACGCAAAGGTTTGACAAGAAGAAGAAAACGAATCAATCCCTGGTCGTATTAAATCTTTTTACTAAAAATAACGTGACTGAGAAGGTTGAGATCTTTTTTCATCTTGAGCAAAAAGATGAAAATACCAAACCCTATAAATAATTACTTTATCTCTCTATTTTTTTTAAACTGTAGCGGCGATATTGCACCAGCCATGCAACGATTCAGTAGTGTGTTTCGGGGCATATACCGCCTGCGTCCAGGGCATATGTAAATGCAGCCATGGCTCCATTGAGGCCATCAACAACCAATGCAAATCATCACCACCGATTCCAGGACGTACTGAATTTGCAGCCTTAGGTGAAGAATGCAGTAACGGTGAAAATGGTGACGTCATGAAAATGTGCGAGAGTGCCATATGCATTGAGGGCCTTTGCAGTTGCCCGCCTCCCATGAGAGAAATGACATTTGCTGAAATGTTGGACAATCCGAACACCTTCCCAACTTGTATTGCTATCGACGGATTAACAGGTAAGAGCCGTTCTTTTTCTTTTACTATTACTACTACTACTACTACTGTTAATACTGCTACTACTACTAATAATAATAATAGTGATCAAGTACCCAAGTCACTCTCCGCGTGATCTTTCTGTTTATGTACCATGTCCCTTCAAGAGGCGAGCGATCATGGCTCTCCCCTTCCCTCTATCTTTTGCAGCTCTCAATAATTTCCTTGCCTCTGCTTCCCCCCCCCACGCCACGTTCTCTCATCCACCTGCTCAAGCCTGCCAGGAATGTCACGTGCGGCTATCCCATGTCTCTCCTTCCCTCTATACGATCCGTGAGTATCAGACTCCCCAGGCTCTCCTTCCTCGTTATGTGTCCCTAAAACTTCAGCTGCCACTGTTAAGCATGAGCCCCCCCTCCCTTGCCGGCACCCTCTCCAAGACTCCATCTTTGCTCACACGCTCGGTTCACAAAATCCTCAGCATCCTTCTGTCGCCTCGAGTCTCTTCTTCCTCCTTGAGGAAATCGTCCAACATTCGCTGCCATAAAGAAGGACAGATATCACATAACAGCTCAGTATTCTTTTCTCTGTTACCAAAGAGATCCTCCTTTCTCGCAATACTCTGCTCAGCTTTTGGAATGCGGCCTTGGCCATCTCAATACGTCTACGGATCTCAGTGTCGAACTTACCGTCCTCTGTCAAAACGCTTCTCAAACTGGTGCCAAATAACTCAGTACTATTTGTGTATAAGATTAAGGAGACTACAAGGAAACATCTGATGGCAATCCTGGAAGCGGACAGTGAATGGACGATGAGGTAAATACGTGTAAGGTCATAAAGTAAGTAACTTTGAAAAGGATCAACGTGCCACTGCAAAAGGTAGACTATTTGTTTTTTATTCATATTAAATAACTAGATCATTTTATAAAGCAGATGTGATTGAATCAGGGACAAGTAAGTAATGTTTATAAATTTATAAGTTATGTTGTGGTACAAACTCCCAAGAGGATGCTTCTCTGATCACTACAATCTTAACCTCTTCAAGTCTAGGCATTTATCTATCCTGTGAGTTCAGTGAATATACAAAAATAGAAAGGGGCGTAAGGCAAGAATGTGTCTTCTCACCGGACTTATTCAACCTATACAGAGAGGCAATTCTGAAAGAATTGGAAATCCTACCGGGGTTTATCATTGGCAGCCACAGCCTCAACAACCTAATATATGCAGATAACACAGTACTGATAGCAAACACGGAAAAACATTACAAAACCTCCTACAGAAGGTAGCGAAGGAGAGCAAGAAGAAAGGACTAAGTATAAACTACAAGAAGACAGAATACACGGCCATGAATAAAAGGATGAGCCTGAAATGCGATTTCGGGGAAACTAAAAAATAAAACTAAAAAAAAAGAAAAGAAAAATAAATTGTCGGGGACACTAAAATCAAGCAGGTGCAGAAATTTAAATATCTGGGAAGTGTTTTGACAGAGGACGGTAAGTGCGACGCTGAGATCTGAAGACGTATTTGGATGGCCAAAGACGTATTCCGAGAGTTACGCAGAGTATTACGTGACAGAAGAATTTCTTTGGTAACAAAGAAAAGAGTACTGAGCTGCTACGTGACATCTGCCCTCCTTTACGGCAGAGAATGTTGGACGGTCTCCTCAAAGATGAAGAAGAGTCTCAAAGCAACGGAGGTATGGTTCTATAGAAGGATGCTAAGGATATCATGGTCCGAGCGTGTGAGCAAAGATGCGGTGTTGGAGATTATGCAAACAAGGAGGAAGCTTATACTTAACATTAGAAAGAGGCAGTTGAAATTTCTGGGACACGTAATGAGAAAAGAAGGCTTGGAGAATCTGATACTCACAAGTCGAATAGAAGGAAAGAGAAACAAAGGAAAGCAACGTTTGACATACCTGCTGTGTTTAAGCAAGTGGATGACAGAACATGCCCTGGGAGAAGTAGCAAAAGGACAAAACAAAAGAGCTACAAGGGATAGGAAGAAGTGGAGAGCCATGATCGCTTACGTCCTGAAGGGACACGGCACATAAAAAGAAAAGAAGTAATAATAATGATCAAGTACTGAAGTCACTCTCTGCATGATACCGGTACTAAATAACTTTTTAAATATTTCCTCAACTTGGCTTCTTTTTTTTTTTTTAATAAGAAGTGTGACTAGACATCCATCACGATAAGAAAACCCGTCGAAAAGAGCGGATGAATTCATGGTTGACGACAGGTGCACTTCCTGAAAGGGGTTGGCGTTGGCAATAATAAACACTTGTATGCGAAAAATAATGAAAATATATTTATTTCGGCTCCAGATAAAATTAGTTAAGTTAAAAGTGGATACGAAATACAGTGTAACCCGGATATAAGAGAGTTGTCGGGACCGGAGAAGAAGTCTCTTATATCCGGGTTTCTCTTATATCCGGGTTTGGTCTATTTTGTTTAGTTAAGTATGAGAACACTTTGGGACGAGAGAAAATCTCTCTTATATCCGGGTTTCTCTTATATCCGGGTCTCTTATATCCGGGTTACACTGTATTAGTACATTTTACTAAAATGCGTGCCGCCCAGCGCAAAGGAAACAATTATCCCATTCCTGTAAAAAAAAAAAAAAATTAAAAAAACCGCAATCTTCCTGAGGTATTGTGGGTGCACACAGTAATATCTAATGTTATCACATAGTTGTTTTTGGTTATTATCCATTTTTCGGGTTCCTTTCTTTTCTGTGGTTCTTCAAGTTCAAGTTTGCAACAGATTGTAATTTATTTAGGAAGGAAAAGTATATTGGCTCGAAACAAACAATCTTAGCGTTTTTAAGTTAATTTCCAAAGCAATATTTAGGTATTTGAACATAAATTTGCTATTTTGTCCCACTGACTTTTGTCATCTTTGAGGCAGTTTTTATGACTACATCCTCTTCAGAACGTTCTGGGTGATGAACTGGTTTAAGTGTTTCTTACAGATGTTCAGTGAAGAGAATTTTATAGAGATCAAAATAAGTGGTAATCAGAAGGTGAAAGGTCAGATTAGGACAATTCAGGGAAGCTGTATCAATTTCTATCAAGTCTGCGAAAAGACGTGAGGTCTGGAGTTGTTCTGATGGAAGACGACATCCTTTCTATTGTCCAAATTCCTGGTGTTGCATCGATCGCTATCTGAATTGAATGTCGGATTTTGCAGAAGGACATCCTAATGCACAGTTCCTTTTCAATCCTACCAGATACACACCATCACTTTATTTGGTTTTAGACCGGCTTTGGAGTGCCTAAGGGTGCCACAATTATTTTTCCCGATGACTTTTTCTCTTCACTTCGTTGTAAACAATCTGCTGTTTTTAGAGCCTTTAGTTGAGCATCGTAGAAGGAAATAGTGTGCATTAATTTTTTTACGTGAAATAGTGAAGCATCCAAACATCTTAGCGATTCACGTACCCAAGATATGTGGAGTATCTCTGCGATATCCCGTATCGTATTATTTTTTTTAATCAGTGTTTTGACTTTTTGTCTTCATTTCCACTTCTGAACATAGTAAAAAGTTTACAAACAGCAACCCCACCTACGGTACCATCGAAACATATCTTTTATTTTTATTTTTGATGTTTGCACAATGCTTTTGCTTTCTGGAAATAAAAGAGCTTCAAATGACGAAAATGAATCTTCCTCATTTTCAATTGTAATGTAAAAACATGAAATTCCACAATCCTCACCAAATTCGTATAAAAGGACGAGTTGAAATGTCACATTTCAGAATATTTATACGAGGTTTGATCAAAAAGTATCGGGACTGTTGCTATGGTAACGGAGCTGAAGTTTACATAATGAAGCCGTTTGGCACAGATTGACATTGAATTCTGTCGCTGAGTTATAACGTTCTCGCTCACTTTCCCTGCTTATAGCAGTGATTAGAAGGAAGGTGTGTAGAGTGTGGTCGCCTCATCTCACCACAGAAGTCCCACCAGTGGTCATAGTTTATGTAACAGTTTTTTCCCAAATACAACATTCCCCAGGTCCGACAACCACCATATTCCCCATATTTCGCCACTTGCGACTTCAAAAACCAAATCTCACTTGAAAGGGACAAGATATCCCAAAAAAGGAATTCATTGGAAAGACGCGGAGTAAAGTTTGTGGTTTCAGAAGGAGATTACTTCGAAGGAGATTAAATACCAAATTGATATTTGTTGTAGTTTTCTTTTTATATGGCCAGTTCTGATACTTTTTATCAATCTTCATATATATATATATATATATATATATATATATATATATATATATATATATATATATATATGTCATAAATTTCAGTGAGATGTGAAATGAAATCATGTGTTTAAACGCCACCTATTGAAAAAATTGCTACGAACCTTTGTGCCAATCCTGTATGTAAATGAATAAATAATTTTAGAAATTTTTGTATTTAAATCTTTATTTCATTCTGTATTTCCTATAATATGTTAACGAACCTTTTGTTTTACAGAAATTACCGATGCCGAGTACGAAATACAATGCGTCACTCTGCTCAATGAATTGGCCGATTTCAATGACTTGGAGCACACTGGTGTCAAAACCAGCGTCACTGCAAGTTGGGACGAAGAACCTCACATAGTCATGGAAGACAATATGGAAGCATCTGAAGTAGAATTCAATGAGAGCCGGACGATTATTGATGGCGAACTGGACGCTAATAATAGTGTTAATTTCGAGGATCTCCTGATGGGCGGAGAAGGGAACAGCAGTCTTAGAGCTGATGAGATTGCTGAAAGACTTTTCTCGTTGAACGAGAGCTTAAGTGAAGAACTTTTAAACGCCAGTATGAGTTTAAATTCAATTAATGCCAGCAATTCAAATACTAATCCTGAACTGGCCGCCATTAATGAGACCGTTAATTTTCTTTTGGAGAATGATTTTGATGCAGCAGATTTTAACGAGAGTTTTGATGCCGAATACTTACCAGACGAACTAAGTTTTTTCAACGATAGCGTTGACACTAGTAATTGGAATGGCACTCAAGACATTCTTTCTGTTAACGGTAGTCTTGATGCAGGCACCACAAACAGCAGCTTCAATGTGAACTTAAATGACAGCTATGATGTGGACATTTTAAACAGTAGCCTCAGTTTAGATATTTCTAATAGCAGTCTTGTCACCGAGAGTTCAAACAATAGCTTTCATTTAGATGCATCTAACAGCAGCCTTTCAAATAGTAGCTTTGATGAGATGACATTGAATAGTAGCCTCGATTTCGAGTCTTCAAATCTCTCCAATGATAGTTACGGTGTCGACATTTTAAACAATAGCCTCGATTCAGATATCTCTAATAGAAGTCTTGACACTGAGAGTTCAAACAATAGCTTACATTTAGATGTTTCTAACAGCAGCCTTTCAAATAGTACCTTTGATGAGATGACGTTGAACAGTAGCCTCGATTTAATTTCTTCAAACAGTAGCGAAGAGATTTCAACAAGCAGCTTTAGTGAGAATATTTCGAATGTGTACAATAACATTTCTGACAGTAGCTTAAGAAACGAAACTTTAAACGATTCAAATGAGACACAAGCCTTAAACATGTCGGTGGGAGATGAAGTCAGCGGTGATGACTTACAAATGGCTAACGAGTCGCTTGAAATGAACGGAACGGATGAAGATACTCACGACCTGTTGGAACATTTTGGTAGTTCAACAAATGAAAGTCTAGAAGTGTTCAGTGAAAATTTTAACCAGAGCTCATGGAATGAAAGCCTCGATTTGAACGACATGAACCATAGTAATAGCAGTATAGATAAAAACGTCAGTTATACAGGCAACGATTCTAACGTCGAAATAAACGATCTGGATCAGGCAAACGAAAGTCAAATTACAGAGGTTTTAAATAGTAGCTCTACTTTGCTCAATACAACTGAAAATTTCGATATGGAGACTTTAGTCAATGCCAGTTCAATAAACGAAAGTCTTGAGGTCGACACGGTTAATGGAAGTCTTGAGATATTGTCTGAAGATCACGATGTTATGTCTTCAAATGAGACCATCATAGAAGAATCCGTGAATGGAACTATTGGGAATGAAGCAGAGGATTTAATGAATCTTAATCACAACGAGAACGAATCTACTGGGGAAAATATTACCATCGGTTCAAATGATATTTTAACGACCGATTCTTTCAAATTGACCACTAACAACCCGTTCATTTCTGAATCGACTCACGCTGACACGAATGATTTCGATGACGTTCTTTTTGAGACTACCACTGGTTCGGAATTAGGCAACACCTTTGATGAATTGTCAACTTATCCTTCCGATACAAATGTCATTTCCGGTACGCCTTATTCAGAAGAGAGCACTTCAGCAGTGAGTACTGGTGATTTATCAACTGAGAGTGAGATGGGAAATTTAGGGACTGAAGTTACCTCTAATCCAGCCATTTCTAATACGGCGCATGTTGGCACGAATGATTTCGATGACATGCTATTTGATACGACCACTGGGTCTGAATTAAGCAACACCCTTGATGAATTGTCGTTTTACACTTCCGGCACTGAAGGTATTTCCGGTACGCCTTATTCAGAAGATATCACCCCAGCAGGGAGCACTGGTAATTTAGCAACTGAGGACGAGATAGAAAATTTAGAAACCTATTCGACCGAAGTTACCGCTAATCCAGCCATTTCTAGTACGACGCATGTTGGCACGAATGACTTCGATAGCGAACTATTTGAGACGACCACTGGGTCTGAATTAGGAAATACTTTTACTGAACAGTCGCTTTCCACTTCCGGTACAAAAGGTATTTCCGATATTCCCTATTCAGAAGAGAGCACTGGTAATTTACCAACTGAGGGTGGGATGGAGGAAAGGCTGCAGGAAGAGAGCCCAGATCTGGGACTGGCCATTTCGGAGGACGGCACTCATTTCATTGGCAGTTCCGGTGACGAGTTTGAACCAATCAGCTACAACGATGACGCTGACGAAGATGTGAACCAAGTGGATGAACTTGTAGCCAAAGGAAATTACAATAACCGTAAGTTTATAAAGATTTCTTGTTTATACAATATATATATATATATATATATATATATATATATATATATATATATATATGTGTGTGTGTGTGTGTGTGTGTGTGTGTGTGTGTGTGTGTGTGTGTGTGTGTGTGTGATCAATTTGCTCCAAGTAAGGTGATAATGCCACTAAGACACTAGGGGCTACTAGGGAGTGAAAGAGAATGAAGAGACTTTAGAAGGAGCAGGAAACCCAATTCTAAACTGGAAACAAGGGATAAACCACTATTCGTGGAGGAGTGTAAATAGGCGAACCTATCTACTCCTATTGAAGAGAAACGTTATTTAGGAATCTGTGATATATACATCGAAGGAAAATAAAATCTGACCAAATGAGAAATCTGATCAAAACTGAAACATCAGAATTTGGGGAGAAAATCTGAATAAATATAACAATTTTTACGAGAAAAGAGTATTTTTATTATTTCAATATTTATTGTGGATAAATATATTAATACTTTCTAATTAATTCATTTCTGTTGACTTGCAATCTGTGATCTAAATGCTGAGGTGGTTAACTGCTTTATTGGAAAAACTGTGCTATTTAATAATAAAAACCATATACAAAATAATAATTTCGCTCACTGGGGCAGACTTTTCTAGTTCCACATGCCATGTTTGATGGATGTCAGTTATCAGTTATCTCCTGTTATATTATCAGTTATCTCCTGTTATATATATATATATATATATATATATATATATATATATAACATACGGTACACAACGGCACAAATTGATATTAAGGACATCGGGCTGTATAGAGATGACGGGCTCATGGTGGTGAGGAGTTCTACTAGTTTTAAGATTGAAAAATCAGAAAAATTATATTTAGTGAATTTAAAAAACTAAACTTAAAGATAATTGTCTCTTCTAATTTAAAAGGGTAAACTTCCTCGACGTAACTCTAGACTTACCTGGCAACACATACCAACCTTATAGTAAACCTAATGCTAACCCTTTATATATACACCCGAAGTCAAACCACCCTCCATCCATAATTAAACATATACCCTCATCAATAGAAAATAGAATTAGCATTAACTAAATATTCCAACAACACAATGGCTTCTATAACACTGCCCTAAAAAATAGTGGTTATAAAAAGGCTAACATTAACTATAGAGACAATTGCACTGGCCATAGGAAAAAAAACAGGAAAAGAAAAATCATTTGGTACACCCCTCCGTTCAACCAAATGGTTAATATTAAACTAGGACAAAAATTCTTAAACCTAATTGATAAACACTTCCCCACCAATAGTAAGCTTAGTAATATATTCAATAAGAACACCCTAAAATTGAGTTACAGCTGCTCTGAAAATCTTGAACGTATAATAAAAAAAAACACAATAATAAGATCTTGAACAAACCCCCATGCCTAAAAAGTATTAATAAAAACCCTGTACTTAAATCAGACAATAATGGGGAAAAATTATGTAACTGTAGAAACCTAGAAGACTGCCCATTAGAAAATAAATGCTGCATTAAATCTGTGGTATACCAATGTACTATATCATCCAGTGAGAACCCTAGCACTAATAAGATATACATTGGGTCTACGAAGAATGATTTTAAAGATAGATGGAGGCAGCATAAGTGTTCTTTCAATAATATATACAAAAGAAATCAGACTTCCCTATCTAAATATTTTTGGCATTTGAAGGATACAAATAGGACACCTAAAGTTAAATGGAAAATTATTAACAAGGCTAGAACATATAAAACTTGGGATGACCCATGCCCTTTATGCCTCCATGAGAAATTGCACATAATTAAGCTTCTAAATAATAATAATCTATTAAACAATAGACACGAGTTAACGGTTTTTGTAGGCATCATCAGATTTTTTGTTTGAACTATTAGCTAAAAACTAGCATACAATATAATAACTTGTTTAATCCATAGTCCACTCATCAGATTCATAGTTTGAATAATTAACTAAAACATGCATACAATATAACACCTTCATAATCCATAGCCGAAATAAATAGTTTAAATACCTAAAAGAAGATAACCCTTTATGAAGTCGTCAAAAAAACAAACGTTACGACAGTTTTTTATATGCACAAATCCCTTTCATAAAAAATAAAATAAAAAAAAAAAAAAATCTCCATAGACATGCAAACTAGACGAGGGTTAATACATCTTCCGTTTCAAATTTAGACACCCCCACCTTTCCCTGACTTGACATCTACGAAAGTAACTCTATACTGATACTTATTATTAACACCCAACACACGCCTACCCAATTTAAACAATTCGCCTTAGCTGTTACCATGGAAATTTTGATTTCAATTTTTAAAACACGTAAATTTCAGAAACACGTTATTCCAAAAAAATTTCGCTTGAAGATGGAACAGAGCTTTTTTAAATCAATTTAATTTAAATAATTATATTGAAGTTTTCGGCTCTTGTTTTGAAACGTGGGACTTCTTATGTCGCGATTTGGAATCATATTTTTAAATAAATAATTATATATATATATATATATATATATATATATATATATATATATATGAAGAAATATAGTCTTAAGATGTGCTATATTTAGGGAATAAAGTGCTCAGAATCAGAGATAGAGCGTTTGTAAATATAAAAGTGAACATAGAGTGAACATGTTAATTTCCCTCTGAAAGTTTTTCAGTGAGAGAAATAAAGGATTCAGTTCGACATTCCAACCACCCGAAGAAGGCCGGAGCGTACAACGGCCGAAACGTTGTAATAAATATGGCGGCAAAGATGAGGACAATAGTCCGAATAATGTAAATAGTGTACATAATACTTCATCTCAGAAATATAGACAGATACTGAAAGGCCGAAACGTTGTAATAAATATGGCGACAAAGATGAAGACAATAGTCCGAATAATGTAAATAGTGTACATAATACCTCATCTCAGAAATATAGACAGACACAAAATAATTTATTTAGAAATATAGTAAAAGATCAGAATGGAAACAAATAATTATTCATTTTTAAATGAATATTTAAAGATGAATATTAAAGTTATCATTGAGTAGATAGAGCTCCTTATAAATATTAATGGCACTCTTTCTAGAAGAGAGAACTTCTCATATAAAAGCGATATCATGAAAGTATAAATTCCTGGTTAGTAGCTGGCACGAGTAAATCCACCCAATGGAAGAGGAAAGTCTTCTTTACATCTCCCGTGTATAAACCTTCCTAACCCGGGTGTCGGAATACTCTACACTCTCCAAAGTTGCCCTAAGCCAGCGCGGAAGAGTAGGTTGTTAAAACTAACATGAAAATCTTAACACCAAAAATTTATATATGAGGATACCTCCAGACCCTCTCGACTAAATCAGGAGAGAGGACCAGCAGCACCAGACTAATGTGATAGTATTGATCAAAGGATGACATCAACAGCCTTGGACTGGTGAGTTACATGCTATGAGGAAAAATAAATACAGTCACTCAAGGCTGAACTCATTGCAGAGTAATATCTTATGTCAATGCACAATCTGCCATAGGCGGAGATAGAAAAAGATAACAATACAAGTTTATTTCCCTTAAGCAAGAATTGCTAAGTTAGACGAGATATAAGACATTTTCTGCTAGATGCAAATGATAAAATCGTATCTGCTGTGCTCAGCTTCAGTATCGACAAAGCAGTACCTCCTCTATTGCATTAAGAGAGAAAGAGAAGGGGAAGAAAGAGAGAAAAGGGGAAGAAAGAGATTGAAAAGAGAGATTAAAGAAAGAGAGAGAAGGGGAAGAAAGAGAGAAGGGAGAAAGAGAAGAGAAGAAGGGGAAGAAAGAGAGAGAAGGGGAAGAAAGAGAGAGAAGGGGAAGAAAGAGGGAGGGAGTTCAGGGTTGATCTCTGTTGCCTCAGACTTCCCAGTTGTGAAATGGTGTATACGCGAGGTATTCCGATTGTAAACACGTTCACGGTGGTGTACGGATACTTGAAACTACATTTATTTGATGTCAGATATTTCTGTAATATTTGTACATATAGACGGACAAGCAACTAACTTTCTATCTTTAATTAATTTATAGTGTTTCAAGAACACACACACACACAAACTTTGAACTTTAGATATTTAGTTATTTTAATTATTATTATTATATTTTAACATGGACTTTCTGAAAATTACAGTGAAGTGAGTTGATTTTAATTGTAGTTGAAAATTACGTTTCATCTATGCAATAAATCCTGCAATTTTCTGTTTAAAGGTAATTTGCTGGAAAAATGCGACGCCATGGACTCGTGTCCACCTTTTTCCCAGTGTTTGGACATTGGATGTGGTTCATCAATTTGTGTCTGTTTGGATTCATACGGTGTATCGGAAGATAGGACAACATGTATACCAGGTAACTACTATCTATCTATCTATCTATCTATCTATCTATCTATCTATCTATCTATCTATCTATCTCAGTCTGTACAGTATCTATCTATCTATCTATCTATCTATCTATCTCATTCTATTTGTAACCCACCCCTTATCAATCTCTTCACATGTACAAACGCCTCTGACTCTTTCTTCTTCTTCTTCTTCTTCTTCTTCTTCTTCTTCTTCTTCTTCTTCTCGGTCGATAGCTTTGTTGAGTAATACCGACCTTACGAGTCACCCGGCTTTCTTTTCCCTCCCAGGTTGGAGCTGGTGTGTCGGCTCGATAGGATTGATTCTTCGGCTTTCCCAAAATCTTAATACCACACACACACACACACACATATATATATATATATATATATATATATATATATACACACGAGAAGAAATAGTTTTATGCTATATTTATGGATAAAAGTGCTCAATATCAGGAATCGAGCATATGTTAATATAAAAGTGGAGACTGAGGTTAACACCAAACCGCATCTTTCTTTTTCATACTTCAACGCAATCTTAAGGCCGGAAACAAACTGTCACCGCTATACATACATAGATACATACATACGAATTTAATTTTGTAATTAAATTAAAGACATTAGTTCCATTTCATCCTCAAGCGAATTTTGGAGTAACTTTTAAAATTACTGGGTTTTAAAGTCACAGCTAAAATCATAATTCATGTTTCCAAGGTTACAGATGAACCCAATTTACCAGACGAGGGTTGTCTCGGTGTCTATATTTTAATGTATCAGTTATTGCTACGTTTTGGTAGTGGGTAGGGATGTATTTTTCAATGAAATCTAACATCCGTTAAAAGCGTGTCGTCTGGATTTAAAAAAAATTATTGTTAACGGCTAAAATTCTTACGGCATTTTTTTTTGTGTTCGTATATTTAAAGATTTTTGGGGGTGTTTAGGTAAGAATACTTTTTTATTTAACTACAATTTGAAATATTTTTTTTACTTTTAATTTTTAATATACTATATTTCTTTCAAGAACAATTAAATGTAATTAGAATCCCTTACAGTTTGTAGAATTATTATCACATCAAGTATATTACAAATTTTAAAAAGTTTTATATTTATTATTTAAGTAAAATTTTCATTTCTCTGATTTTGTAAACTTTATTTATTTACTTACAATTTAAGAAGTTTAGGTTAGAATTCATTTTAATGAACTACAATTTTAATTACAACTTTAAAATATTTTCATTATTAGTTTTTATAGACTACATATTTCATTTAATAGAAGTAAATCTATTAGAATTACTTACATTAAGTAAAATTATTTTTCTATATCAAGTATATTTATATTACGATTTTTTAAAATTTTATATTTAAATACTATTTAAGTAAATTTTTTTTTAAGTAAATTCTTTTTTCCTCACTTACGGCAAAAATAGCTAATTCATTTCTCTGATTTAGTAAACTTTATTTATTTATTTTATTACAATTTAAAATTTAAAAGAAGTTAAAGTTAGAATTCATTTTAATTAACTACAATTTTTTTTATAGTCTTAATATGTGCTATATTTATGGGATAAAGTGCTCAATATCAGAGATAGAGCGTGTGTGAATATAAAAGTGAACATAGAGTGAACATGGTCAGAATTAAGAATATTATAAAAAAATGCATAACACCAGTTGACAATAACAAAATGAGATTAGATTATTTATTACAAAAATTTAAAAACTCTAACCTTATCGTTAAAAATAATAATTTACCGCTTAGAACAAAATTAAATAGGCCAAATATTGTTTACGAATTTAAATGCCCATTAAGGAATTGTATTCCTGATCAATCAAAATTCGTAAATAATTATATAGGCCACACTACAACATGTTTGACACGCAGACTCACTCTACACCTTTCTGACCATAGCTCAATTAGATCTCATTTAAATATTCATAGAGACCTACTAGACACTATTCGTAACATACTTGTCAACAACACAAATATAATAGCATCATCTACATGCAAAAAAAAACGGCTAAAAATAATGGAAGCCTTATTAATAAAAACAAAAAACCAACACTTAATAATATTAACTATGAACTTGGACACAATATCTTGACCGTCTTTTGAAAAAAAAAAAAAAACATTTTATAAAACACACTTGCAAAAAACTATTTCTTATTTAACAGTTAAAATATTTAATCCTTGAAAATGGCTAAATGTATAGCCGAAAGCGCTTGGGTAAAAGGAACATTCGGACAGGTTTTATATAAAAACATCTGAAAAGAAAAGAAATTATTAGATCGCATGAGAAATTGTATAAAACACTGAATAAAAGCACCTTGTCTGTCGTATTCAATGAAATGTGCATGAAAGAAGGATTGCTGCCTGAATACACACACACACACACACACACACACACACACACACACACACACATATATATATATATATATATATATATATATATATATATATCAACTTATATATGGGCCATATTTAAACTATATCAGATATTGCGGCGAATATTTAGTCTTGTTGACGTTATTCAAGTCAATTCCAAACTAAGAGGCAAAAATTTCGATAAGTATGTATATCCACACGCACCTCCTATCTCTCTCTTTCTCTCTATCACCTCCCACAAAAAGTGGAAGAAAGAGAGAGAGAGAGAGAAAATGTTTTCCTATATATTTGAACCGAATATCTTGTCTGTAACAACCAAATGACCACCGAGCCATCATTCAGGAATATGTTGCCATCATGACAAATTCTCTGCCGTGACATCTGCCTCTGGTTGACGGCTGAAGGAACTGTCGTCGGTAATCATGTGAAGATCAGTGTCAAAGGTTGTCGAGCAAGGGCAACACAAGTGGGTGACAAAGTAACGGATTTAAACTATGCCGGAAATTCGGTTGTTACTTGCTGGCTGAGAAATCATCATAGCTTTTTTATTCTCTTTGATAAAGCCTTATAGATTTACTATAGTAAGTGTAGTCTTTAATAATATTTATTTAAAGTAATTTTACCGGATTTACATTTCTATGATTTTCCGTACAAGATTCTGAAATTAGAGCACTTTCAATATATTTCCGCTTTAAATACTTTTATGCTTAATATTATATATATATATATATATTTATTCGAAAATTATAACATTATATAAATTATATATACCATATACATAATATATATAAATTACATATATATATATATATATATATATATATATATATATATATACAGTACCTTGTCAGTCGTTTTAATGCAAATTGTATGAAAAAAAATTGCTGCACAAATGCACAATTATATATATATATATATATATATATATATATATATATATATATATATATATATATATATATATATAGGAAAGTATTCGAAAATTATAATATAATAGTGATGGTGTTGAATGTAGAATAAAGGGTTTATTCTACATTCAACACCAACGTTTGATAATACACGATAAGTGTTAAAACAAAATGGCTATTTTTGTAGTGAATTTATAACACGTTTATGTTATAAGTTTAGAATAAATTATATTTACTCTACTCTGTATTGAGCACTCTTTTAAGAATATAATTTTAGTTATTGGAATTTATTGCGTATACACCAATCCTATACTTTTCATATATATATATATATATATATATATATATATAATTGTGCATTTGTGCAGCAGACTTTCTTTCATACAATTTACATTAAAACGACTGACAAAAATAATATATATATATATATATATATATATATATATATATATATATATATATATCATATTTGATATAAAAAAAAAAAACTTTACTGGTCTATTAAATAATTAGCACATAAGATCAATGAATTCAATTTAGTATAAAGATAACGAGAATGAGAACATTCGCAGTCAATTGCTGAAATCTCCTGGCGAGTGGACTGAACGATTACGAAATGGTTCGTCCACAGATTTCTGGAGCCGAGGTGCTTAATATAATATCAATCAACTAAGTGACAGATTTTATTTGTATTAATCTGATATATATATATATATATATATATATATATATATATATATATATATATATATATATATAAATGGTGGTACTCGCTTGGAAAAACCTTCGGTATTTCGGTTTGTAGTAGAACAAACCAGTACCCAAAGAAAAATGAGAAACGAAACAAGAAAAAAAACAAAGACCATGAAACTGAGGCAAAAACAATCGTCCAGAATTCAAGCTCAGAGTCCAAAGAAAAAACCTCCAAAACGAGTAAAATAACTACGTAAAGTGCTCAGTACACGAAGTAGAGCAAACCTAATATAAACCTAAAGAGCCAGGCAAACCTACTGGGTTTCACCTAAAACTGGACAGTTTTACCCTGACGATCCGTTTAGGGGAAACCTACGTAGGTTTACCCGGCTCTTTAGGGTTTATATATATATATATATATATATATATATATATATATATATATATGTATGAATATTTTATTGGTGGCACAAGACGTAATAACTGCCATAAGCAGACAAAATCTGTTTTTAATATTACCACACATGATAACAATTAAAAGAAAAGAAAATGAAAAACGAGGTAGCTAACCGGTTTCGAACCTCGCTCAACAGAGCTAAATCGAGATTAATAAATAGGTATAAATTATCAAAAATGAATGTTCTGAATCTTTCTTCTCAGTTGTCCATGCTAGAGTTTTCGATTCTCTCGCATGGATTGGATTTTTGCGGGAAGAAATTAATTCGGAGTTTGAAGTATTTTTGCCGTGTTAGTTAGACTTCAAAGTGAATCTGTTATCAGTTTTAGTGATCTTAAGGTGAAGTTAAATGACAGCGCATTGATATGCAGGCTCTCTTGATTCCATTTGTGAATTCTGTAAATTGTTCATTTTTCACAACTGTTGCTTTGAAATTCCTTCAGGTAACTTTCCTCCGGTGGACTGCAGTGACCTTGTCACCTATGAGGGTATTCAGCCAAATGAAGACGGTAAGTTGGCATTTTATATTTTATCCATTTTAATTTCTTATGGCCGACTCTTCTACGTCTAGATAATCAAATATGCCCCTGCATTTTATTTTAACCAACATAAAATAAAACGACGAATTTCTTTCATTAGGTTTGGTTTGATTTGTTTTACGGCATATCAACCTCAATGGGTTATTTAGTGAATAATTACGAACAATATCTATTTATAGTAAAATTGCCAATAATTATTTATAGTAAATATTTAATTGAAGCCATAAAATTGTGTTCAAAATATTTAGATTTCAGCATTAAAAAACCTATAGAGGTTGATATGTCGCTAAACAAATTCAACCGACGAACTAACGCTCATGAAACACTTTATATTATGTGAAGAGTTTATACTGCTTTTGTTCCAGATTAGCATAGTAGATAAACTCTCGCGAACAACATTTAGGCCGCCATGTTGTGTTTAATCGTTACTACTGTAGGTATACATCTGTGAAATTTATCTGCTAGTAAATGATGAGTGTATGTTTCTTGTCGCTAAAATGCTTACAGACTGTTGCTAGGTGGGGAAAAGACGATATAATGACCTGATTCAGGAAGACAGATAACGACATTGTACTTAAACAAGAAAGGCCAAGGGATATCAACATATGATAAGAGCGAGAGAAGAAACTATTAGAATAGAACTTACGGTTCCATCTAGATCTTTCAACAGTAAAACGATGTGGCATAATTGCCAGTCTAGTACTACGCTTAATTTCGTTCGGTCGAGGTAACAAAGAGAAAAGCGTATCAGAACAATTGTTATGGCACTGTTTATAGAAAAGATAGAATGAAGTCATGTTACGGTTGTGAAAAAGTGACTGAGGTCGAGATACCAAGTCAAGACAGATAACATTACAAGCCCTCCTTTGTATTTTCTCGAGAATGCTTTCGCTTTATTTTACATTAAATAGGTTAGGAAGGAAATCACTAGGAGTATTAGAAAGGGTGATAATAGCTAGTGAACTTGAGAAACCTATTTTGCTGAGAAATTGTTTTTCAGAGAAAGGTTTTAAAAATTGCAACCGAAAATAACATTAACTATTCGGTCAATGAATACCGAATGTTTTCTCATAAGGAAATGGTTAATATTTACTCTTTCAATGTTGCAACATTGACCGCTCGAAATGTTTTATTCCTTCTCGTCACATCAACTGCATCAATATACAATCTTTCCGCACATTTTATCCCTCCTATCAATAAACCCCAATTTTTTTGAGATCTATCTATCTATCTATCTATCTATCTATCTATCTATGCCTATTCCTAGCTATCTATCGATCTTTGCCTATTCCTATCTATCTATCTATCTATCTATCTATCTATCTATCTATCTATCTATCTATGTATGCCTATTCTATCTATCTATCTATCTATCTATCTATCTATCTATGCCTATTCCTAGCTATCTATCGATCTTTGCCTATTCCTATCTATCTATCTATCTATCTATCTATCTATCTATCTATGTGTGCCTATTCCTATCTATCTATCTATCTATCTATCTATCTATCTATCTATCTATCTATCTATATTTCCTAGCTATCTATCGATCTTTGCCTATTCCTATCTATCTATCTATCTATCTATCTATCTATCTATCTATCTATCTATGTGTGCTATCTATATATCTATCTATCTATCTATCTATCTATCTATCTATCTATCTATCTATCAGAACCAATTTTTATGCATCTATTTCTAATTATTCATGTAACATCTCTTCCTCTCCTTTTCTATACCAGATTTTAATTCTACATATACTAACTCTATATCAATCAACATAATCAAATAAATAGATCTTTTTTTATTATTTCATTATTTCGATGTTCAAACCGTTTTTTCTTTACTTTCATCTCAGGCAAATTTTTAATGCCATTTTCTGCTATCAACACGATTTCTTAAAATAATCTATAGGCCTGGACTCTTGGCTGAGTGGCTGAAGTAGTCGGTATTCACGCATAGATAAAAAAGATTTTCAAGGTTTGATTTATTTGAAGACTTGGCGCAACACAGTCTTTCTATCTATTTCACCTTTATCATAAAAAAAGACTAAATATCAGTAACCCTACCAAGAAAACTTCCTTATTTCACATCGGTGGTAGGATTTCGAATGTCGATTTTCAAGGCATACAGTACCTTCCGACCTGGATGATTGGCGCAGTACAATCTTTCTACTCCTATTTCTCACTAATTTAATTTGTGTTGTATTTTGCTAAGCTTATATATGCAGTCTCCGTGTTCCTCCATAAATTACAAGGCCAACTTAATAAATAAATAAATCCTCACTAACAATCATGGTTCTCCATATTTTCCTTTTCTTTAATATGTTTAAACTGTTGCTATGAATTAATGAATTTAGAGTTGTCCTTTTCCTAGATTGTTTGCCAACCAAAGCTTAGAAAAGAAGCTCTGTTACTGTTAACTATAGCTATGGATAAAAGAGATAAAGTCGTGATTTTCATCAGGCATTGTTAGTGTGAATCGAACATCTTCAGTCGCAATTTGAAACCCGGTCTTCCGATTTCATTTACCGCGCCGATAACTGTTACAACCCCGACATCTATATAAATAAAGCGCAGTGCGCGTATGTCCGTCCGTTCGTCCGTTTGTTGATCCCGGCGAATAATAAACAACCTGAAGTAACAGGTCGTAACTACGCGATTAAAAATTAAATAAATAACTCATTTAAAGTTAAATTTAAATATCGAACAGAATTCTTTATTAAAGTTTTAACTTTAATTTCGCTTTTCGCCGCAATTAAAATTGATATCGTCGAATTAAATTTTCATCCGCGTCCTGAGTAAGACGTTAAACTACATCCAGCAGCAAGGCCTCTGACCAGGAGGTTTTGAGGAGCGTGGAACCATCTCTTAATTGATGATGTTCCCAGGTCCACCCTGACTCGGGGTGGTAGCACCTGTTAGGGTCCCAGCTATGGGCAAATAGTTAACTATTACCAGCAATACTTTTTTGAAAAACATTAATACCAACAATACAATTTTGAAGGAAATATATTACCAGAAACAGATTTTTGACAAAACAAAATATTAACAGCAATAAAAATTGTGTGGGCAATAAATTATGCCGTAAAACAAAATAAACCAAACCAATCTAAACCAAAGAATACATATTCTATTCATACGAATCTATCCTAAAAATGTTGTCAGCATTAAATAACCCATTGAGGTTGATATGCCGTAAAACAAAATAAACCAAACTAATCTAAATCAAAGAATACATTTTTTATTCATACGAATCTGACCTAAAAATATTGTCGGCATTAAATAACCCATTGAGGTTGATATGCCGTAAAACAAAATAAACCAAACCAATCTAAACCAAAGAATACGTATTCTATTCATACGAATCTATCCTAAAAATGTTGTCGGCATTAAATAACCCATTGAGGTTGATATGCTGTAAAACAAAATAAACCAAACCAATCTAAACCAAAGAATGCATTCTATTCATACGAAACTATCCTAAAAATTTTGTCGGCATTAAATAACCCATTGAGGTTGATATGCCGTAAAACAAAATAAACCAAACCAATCTAAACCAAAGAATACATATTCTATTCATACGAATCTATCCTAAAAATATTGTCGGCATTAAATAACTCATTGAGGTTGATATGCCGTAAAACAAAATAAACCAAACCAAACTAATTAAAATTTAAGCGGTGCAAGGTAAATTGCTCATATTTGTTTCTTTCTTTTTCTATCACGCGTACTGTGACGTATTCGAAATATTGCATAGTTCGTGTTCCCTAATGTCTTTTAAGAGTGATTTTAGGTGAAGGAATCATAAAGAATGGGGATTTTTAAAAGAAAATAAAAACTGCGTGCAGTATAAACTACGGAGATCGGTTGCGTATACGAAGAAAGATTATGCCGAATTAATGTGTCGGATAAAGATAAAATAATTTTATTATTTCTAAATTCTTATAACTTTTACGTGCACAGGAGGCTGAAGGGGAAAAAAACCAAAGGAGGAGCTGGTTTAAAGTCTGCCCGAAACGCGGCTTATATGCTAGTATCCAAGAAAAGAAAAAAATATAAAAATTTTGACGTGTGAATCTGAGCCAGCAAAGGTCAATACGGCAACACACACACACACACACACACACACACACACACACACACTGATAAGAAGACGTTCACTAACTTTGAAATAGATTAGCCGTTTGGTCATGTGACAGGAAGTAGATAGTAAAATTACTTCTTCTCTTTCAGTCGCTGATTCAGCACCCGTGGCAGTCGCTACGACTTTAGTATGCCTCGGTCTCGCCCTGCTATTGATCGTCATTATCATCTACTTGGGACTGAATCATTAGGGAAGGTAACTCTGCTTAGATTTAAACCCTTCTTGTGTGCGCGTGTGTGATCGCATGAACAAACAGGATCCTTCTGTCCTATGTAACAGTGAATGTTGCACGATCTTTTCAAAGATGAAGACACAATAGAGATGTGATTCCACAGGGGGATGCTGAGGATGCCATGGACCGAACATATGAGCAACGATGAGATTTTAGAGAAAATGATAACGAAAAGGAAACTTATACTTAACATCAGGAAGAGTCAGCTGAAATTTCTGGGGCACATAATGAGGAAGGAGGGCTTGGAAAATCTGATACTCAAAGGACAAATTAGCGGAAAGAGGGGCAGAGGAAAGCAGTACTTAACATATTTGATGGACTCGAGTAAATCGATTGTAGAATAGGGTTTGGGAGAAATAGTTAAAAGTTTAAGTGTTACAAGGAACAGGAAGATGTGAAGAGCCAAGATCACCTACGGTCTGAAGGGACACGGCACATGAAGAAGAAGAAGAAGAAGAAGAAGAAGAAGAAGAAGAAGAAGAAGAAGAAGAAGAATCTTTAAGTTTCCAATTCATTGTCTTGCAGGCACTTGTCTCTTTAATATCTTTAATAATAATAATAATAATAATCATAACTGAAAACTTAAAACAACGAGTATCGCTATTGTGATAGGGGTGCATTGGGTATGACACCTAAGAGGGACAAAATATTCTTTTATCAAGAAGAATCAAAAACTTGCAAAGGACCTACTGTAGAAAGATGAGTGGGGGAGTAGCTTAGTATACCAACAGATGATACATGCAAGCGGGGATGCAGGCAGACATTTCTAGACGGGGTGCGAGTATACAGGGGGTACGGTTATACAATTTCAGCCATGCAAACAAGGGCAACGTCGGGTACCTTGGCTAGCATATTTTATAAAATACAATTTTTCCGAACTGCCAATACCTCCAGATCAAACAATTTGAAATAATAATAATAATAATAATAAGCAACTTCTACGGAAAGGAAGCTGAAAGAAATTGGTATGAACACCGCCCAGACCCGGTTACGGAGATAGGACCTGTTACAATTCTATGCGACTACACAATACACACTGACAGAACAATCAAAGCCAACCGCCCAGACATTGTTATTAAAGATCACAAACAAAAAAAAGTGCCTCCTTATTGATATGGCAGTCCCCGCAGACTGCAATGTATCTTTGAAGCTTTCAAAAAGCTGTCAAAATACAAGGACCTTGAAATCGAAATCTCAAAAATGAGGCACATGGGAACATCAACTATCCCTGTTGTAGTTGGATCCCTCGGATTAATTGGAAAAAGATTCCAGTAGACTAATTGAAAGGATTCCTGGAAACCAATGCCTTAAAGAAATACAAAAAAATTGTTCTCACGACTACAGCCCACACCTTACGAAGGGCTTTATCTACGTAAAATATATTTTTTTTGTATCAGTGGAAAATGTCATGATGCCATTTCTAACCTTAGGTCTTGTGGTTTCTTTGCATATTGTTTCAACAAAAGGAATTTATTTGCAAAAAAAAAAGAAAAAAAAAAAAGAAGTAAAACAGATGATAAATAAATAGTACGTAAGTTATCCCCATGTTAATTTCCCTCTGAAAGTACAGTAGTTATATTGCAGTGTCGAACACGTCGGCGGTCCGAGATCGGTAAACGCTAGTGGCACGCCACCCAGTAGCAGATTGGTGGCTTGCGTATAGGGACATTCTTCCCTGCTGTTTAACTCATGGTTGTGGAAGAATAAAAGGATACATGATTTTCCCCAAGAGTATTTGTGCAAAAAGTGAAGGTAACTAACTCGGTTTGAATTTGAACTCGGCACGCTGATTCGGCTTTCTCTGTCAATAACCGCTTCATCACTTATAAATGGTGTTGAAAAATTGTTTTTTGTATTTTCTTCGTCTTCTTTCTGGCAGCATGTTTCAAAAAGACTTCCTTCTTGTCATTCGCGGTACATAATTATAATTAGTATCAACTAATCTGGCGAGGTTTTTTCCCTGGTGACCCAAATACATTGATTTACTTGATTGCTTACTAGATTGGTATGTAGGTTCCAAGCAAATGCAACCGACAATGAGGTATGGCCGTAAATATCACAAACGTATTACTAATGTAAATAAATTGCTTGACTGATTTCAAGAACATTTCTTTCTCATGACTTAATTTACAGTAATGCCTATTTTCCAGAAGTAAAACTACACAGCTTTCTATTTACATTATTCGGACTATTATCCTCATCTTTGTCGCCATATTTGTTACAACGTTTCGGTCGTTATACGCTCCGACCTTCTTCAGGTGGTTGGAATGTCAAACTGAACCCTTTATTTCGCTCCACTGTGCCATGTGTCCTTACCATGTATCCTCAAGGACACATGGCACAGTGGATAAAGGCGTTGGCTAGATGCACTGACGGGACTCAAAGAGTGAGTTCAAGACCCGGTTAAGGCAGTGGAGAACTTGGGGAATTAACAGGAGATAACTGATAACTCACATCCATTAAACATGGCACGTGGAACTTGAACAGTCTACCCACTGAGCGAAATAAAGAGTTCAGTTCGACATTCCAACCACCTGTAGAAGACTGGAGTGTATAACGGCCGAAACGTTGTAATAAATATGGCGACAATGATGCGGACAATATTCCGAATATTGTAAATAGTGTACATAATACCTCATCTCAGAAATATAGACAGATACTGAAAGGCCGAAACGTTGTAATAAATATTATGACAAAGATGAGGACAATAGTCTGAATAATGTAAATAGTGTACATAATACCACATCTCAGAAATATACACAGATAATCAGCTTTCCTGTCTCTTTATTATTACAAGAGTCTTATGTTCTCGAACGAATATGGTAGTATTAGCCGTTTCCTTACATGGGAAGATTCCACATTCGTCGACCGAGCACATAGTGCTACTCGAGTTACGTTTTTCTTCACCTTCTGGGTATCGGATTAGGATCAAAGTGTAGTATCTGTTCTCCTAATTTTTAATGGCAATGTTTTTTTATATGTAAACATTCGGTATTAACTGACCGAGCGGTTTAAATTTATTAAAAAATTACTATTAAAACATTTTTACCGTCAAGGCCATTGCTATTTCTCTTTCCAGTATGCAGGGTGCGATGGGTAAACTGTCGCCATTTTATATTTTTACTTTCGCGCATGCGCGTTGTTGGTTTTTGATTTTGTCGACTGCACAGTATTGTCGGTTCAGTTGGACACCGTCTTTGAGAAAAAGAGCAACATGACGCAATTCACTGCGCCAGAAATTTGGAAACGGCATGCTGTACTGCTTGGCATTCGCGCCAAAAGCTCCAATTTCAGAGTGTTTGTCTGAGGACAGTGCAGAAGATTCGGAAAGAGTTGGATGAGTCTAATGGTGATTACGAAGGTAATCAGCTCGAAAAACACACTCCGATCGTTGTGATAAGAAAAGAACTCCCGTATTTGTTGGTGAGGGCCTCAGACTCGACACGGAGGCCTACATCAAGTGCCTCAAGAAAGTAGTGCTGCCCTGAGTCAAGAGGGTCGCTGCTGGAAGACCCTATGTCTGGCAACAGGACTCAGCACCATGTCACACAAGCAGGAGAACCTAGTCATGATTGTCAGACAATTTCTACGACCGCATCATCCCTTACATCTGGCCCCCTAACACCCCAGACTGCAACTCCCCTTGATTATTATACGTAAGGCGCAGTTGAGCGAGAGACCAACAAAATTCCTTGTAACACCAAAGATGGACTGAAGGCAAGGATTATGACAGCATTCAACAGCTTAAACAAGGAGGACCGTCTAGAATCGTTGCAGGAGATTCAGAAGTCATTTTAACTCCGTGGTTGAAGCCAATGGCGATTTTATTGAATAAATTTCCTTTTTAGTATTTCAAGATATTTTTTGTGTGATTTTGGTTAATATATCTTCTAAAATGAGATGTCAGTGTTATTTTCATTTTGGCGTAAATCAGACAATTTATCCATCGCACGCTGACGATGGCTGTTTCCTTCCTCCTTTTTAAGTAGTGTTACACGTCGACAGCTTAATTATGGCATTATTTTTATTTTCTCTTCGAGTTACAATGCTATCCATTTTAGTTGTTGTTAAAGGACCACAACTGTTGTTGAAAGTCCTCAAAATATACGCTTTCTCTCACTTGGTTCAGTTCTTTATTTGTGATTGTATAGCGCCAGTCTACGAGGGTCGAAGAGCAGTGGTCCTCGATAAGACCTGCAAGCTTTGTTCGTTCAGATCCATTTTTAGCCATTGATCGGGTAAAGCGTTTTATATTTCTGAACGAGTTTGGAGACATTACATCCATATGAATGTCTCAATCTGAGGAGTCTATTAAGAAATATAGTGATTTTCCAATCGTAGCTTAGATGTGGCACAAGGCCGAAAGTCGCAATAGTTCTGAGCGAGACAAGCTTGCTAACCATTACACCATCTAGAGGTACCCATCTATTAAGAAATATATATGAAAGTAGATATATACAAAGCACCTCGCATAAAGGAAATTAATGATATACTCAATGAAATTTCTTCATTGCTCCTTGCATACATTATCTTGTGATGCACTTGGATACATTATCTTTGATATTCACTTGGTGTTTTGAATCTTTTAACAATCCGACACCTTCATTCAGACAATTCAAACAGGGTTAACCTAAACACTGTTTCTATATAGCATTACACCCTTGTGCAAATTAATTGAAACAAAACGAATAATTCCGTTATTATTTACTTTTTTTTCGTATTTTTACAATGAAACATGTCCCAGCGCGCATGTTAGTACTTCGTATGTCCATTCCACGAAGTCATTACTTGACCACAGATTCACAATTGGATTTAAATCAGGGGAGTTTCCGGGCCAATCTATAGTACTTTGATTTTCTCACTAGTAAGGCTTGTCAGTGTGTTCGTGCAGTGTTATAATTTTCGTATGATTACTTGGAATAACGTCCATCACAGACAATAGCCGTAGGGCAACTAATCGACAGTCGAGACAATAGTGTCTGGGTGTGATAAAAATCTGATGCAATCACGGACGACGCATAATTTTTCAAGGTCAAACAAATTTCATCATACACCCCGAAAATAGATTCATATTACTGCACACTTTTGCAAATGACCTAAAAAAAAAAAAAAAAAAAAAAAAAAAAAAATAGAAATCGATTACACACTGTCACTCCAGTTGGTCTAAAACTGACTGTATGGTGAAAGAAAGGAAATTAAAACGATGGTTTCAATTAATTTTCACAAGGGAGTGCTTGAACTAAGTCATCACAAAACAACTTCTGATGGCTCAGTAGACAATCAGTTGTGACTTTACCTAAAGGCCCTTGTCATATTATATCATAGGCCTCGTCTATGGATCGGCCTACCAATTCATTACATCTATTTCAGTGGTTATGCACTTTTCAAAATCGTGTACGTGTCACCGCCACCAATTCACCGCAGGAAAGTTCACCATCAAATCACCACGAGAAAAGTTCACCGCGAGACCAGTTCACCGCAAGGAAGAAGAGTTCATGCCGAGGAATGTTCACAGTAAAAGGATAAAACTGAAAAACTTTTTATTCGGTTCTAAAGCATTTTTGAAATAGGGTAAAAGGAAATAATAACTGAATAAGTAATAATTGATATGCGCTTTAATTTAATGTATATAATAATTCAAACATGGGTACCTTATAACAGATATTATGTGTTTTAATTTAATTAAATTTATATTTAAAACTTTTGTCTGTAATAACAGATTTGAGATGGGATAGGGTAGAAAGCTATTACTGATGCTTCGCCGTTTTCGGTGTAGAGAGGAGGGTGGATAGTGGGTCTTAGAAAGAGAGAGAGAGAGAGAGAGAGAGAGAGAGAGACAGACAGACAGACAGACATGTGACCTGCCAACTTTTTCAAAGTATGTTAACGCTACCCAACTAGTGGACCGAAAAGGAAAAAAAAAATCAGACTTGACAATACGACCAGGGAGGAAAAAAAATGAAGTCTGTGAGAGTTTTTCGGGTGTGGGGTGTGGGGGTGGATAGTGGGTCTTCTTTCTTCCTTCTATTAATTGATATTATGCGCTTTAAGTTAATCAAATTTATAAATAACACACTGGCTTCTGATAACTGATATTATGCAATCTTATTTAATTCATTTCTATCCGTTAAGATATTATAGAAATTTTTAGATTCATATATATATATATATATATATATATATATATATATAAAATGAGAATATATATACATATAGATATATGAAGAAATATAGTTTTAAGGTATGGTGTATTTATGGGTTAAAATGTTCGATATCAGAGATAGAGCGTATGTAAATATAAAAGTGGACATTGAAGTGAACACTCAGAAGCGACAGTCTGTTTCATGATAGATACAATCGTCAGGCCTGACAATTGCGTCTCGCATGAAACAGCCTGTCGCCTCTAAATGTTGACTTCAATGTTCACTCTTATATATATTGTTGTAACCCAAAATATTAGGAGCAACAAAATATAACAAAACACAGTTAAATATATTTTGAAACACAACAATATTCATTTTTATTCTCACCGACCAGGAATAGAGCAGGATTGGGTTGGATAAGCAATTCACTGTCTAAAGGTGGTGTATTGCCCAGCAGCCATCTTGTTGTCTGATACTACCCTTTTTTCCATGAAGAGTGAATGATTCGTTAGGGGAGAGTTGTCTCCCCTAACACACACACACACACGCGCGCACACACACACACACACACACACACACACACACACATATATATATATATATATATTAGAAATCAAAGAGCAGAGTAAAATTCCAGTCGTGTTCGTTATATTTACTTATTATTAAATACACATGAGGAAGTTATGAACGCATCTCTTCTCCCTAACCTGTGGGTTAAATAGTAGAATTTGTATATCGTGATATGGCCGTAAGCCCACCCCAATATGGAATTAATTATACTCCCATCAAGCACGACTTATAATTACTACTACTTTCAAATAACACAGTTTAGAATTTACACACCTTGTGAATTAAGGAATTGTCCAAAGGTCTGTATGAATCGATGACAAACTTCTTAAGGCGTTTAGAATTTCATAATGTTCTTGTATTGTTGGGTTTCAGTGTTAAGACGTTTAATTTCATTTCTGGTTCATATTAGCGGTCTAAGCTTTTACTGAAATTAAGTAGTTCCTTGTTTACTGCAGGATAATATAGTTTGACCGAATGTACTTTTGATAGGTATTTTCCAAGCCGCTGTCATTACACCAAACGCACTAGAAGCTTTGTAAATTGTATATATAAGAAATAAAGAGAAAAGTAACGTATGGTAGAGTAAAAATGTTGAACTGGGAAGCAGACGAAATAGAGAACAATAATAAATGATTAAACAAGAAACCGAACGATATGGAATATGGAAAGAAAGAAATCAATATACAATACTTGCTCGGTCGGCGATCGCTTCATCCAGATTAAGTTCGCCTACATTTGGCACCCTGCGACTTCTGGCCTCTCCAAAACAGCCGTTGAACCGAAATGGACGAGATCAAAGAGAATGTGTCGAGGCAGCTAATCCCGAAAAGATGACGTTGGAGATTGCCTTGAGAATGCAAATGGGCTCTGAGATAAGCATCTGATATCCGAGGTTGAGTAGTTTGAAGAGAACAAAGACAACGCTTCTCAGGGTGAATTATTGCCTGAAACTAGAAGCTGAGCTTTCCCCGCCAATAGCCTATCATTCTTTTGCCTAGTTACAAACAGAAATCTGGCAAAATGGTGTCTCACATGGAAGCGTCTATGAAGTATAGGTGTGTCACTGATTTTCTCCATGCCAAAAATATTGCAGCCACTTTCGTTTACCAATGCTTGTTGAATGTTTGCGGAGTCCAAACAATGGATGTGAGCACAATTAGTGGTGGATAATACGTTTCCGCGTAATAGTAATGGATATGACAAGCCACGTTCTAGGCAGCCCTGCACAACTATCAACCGTAGAAATGAAGAGGTCCAAATAAGTGCATAGTCTGTAGTGTGGAATATATGAAAAAGATATTCTGTAGCTGGAAGCCTGCTTTATTCAATGGTGCTATTGTGTTCCTTGTATCCGTTGCAGTTTTCTATGGGAAGATATGTGAAAATGAATAGGAGGCATTACATTCGGAGCGTCTCTGATGCTATAAAATGAAAAAAAATATACAGAATATAAATTAGAAGCGGAAATTCGTATATAATAATGAAAAAAAAAAGAATTTAAAATATGGAATAAAAGGACACGATTATGCTACAAGAATTATGGAATTATGTCATCTATACTTCTAACATCTCTGCCTAAACTCAGAGATTTTATCTGTTTATTTATTTTGCCTCAATAGGAGTAGATAGGTTCGCCTATCGTTCGTTTCATTCTTCTCCCTGGTCTTTTGGACAAGAACAGAAGTTTATCTCTTGTTTCCTTTTTAGGCTTGTGTTTCCGGTTCCTTCTAAAGTCTTTTCATTCGGTTTCTCTCTTGCGTCTTAGTGGCATTATCGCCTTGGTTAGGTTAAAAGAAATATTTTAAAATATGCATATACTACAGAATAATGTGAAATATGGAATAAAAGAGACAAAGAACGCGTATATGATGCAGAATAATTTAATTTTGAATTTGATTTTGTTTTCTACGATTTCTGCAGGTTATTTAAAGCCAGAATTATTATTTTTTTAGCTTATGAGAATTTCTTTTACATAATAATGATTCGTGATACAAGTCTTACTAATTAACCCATAGCTGGAGAGAGAAGAGGTGGATTCATAGCTTTTCCAAGCGTATTTGCACGTAAGTGAATATAACGAACCCAGCTGGAATCGGAACACGGCTCTCCGATTAACAATTTCGAGTCATTATCCATTACACCACCCACACATTCCAGCTTACACCACGTGGTAATTCCCAAGCGGTCACCCATCTAGTTACTGATCAGGCTCGACATTGCTTAACTTTGGTGATCGTACGGGCATTGGTGTTTCCTTACGTTTGCTTTGTGGAAAGGACTCCAGGTAAGATGGTTTCCCAATCACTACAAACCTGATCTATTCAAGTCTACGGTTAACTGTTGACTTTCCTGCAAAGACACATGAATTTCACTTCTTAACTTTTCTTACGCTCATACAACACAACAGAGTAACACTCTACCTTGAGTGGCTCTTGGTCTTGTATTGCGAGAACATTAGTATAAAAAATACTGCAACTATGCTGAGCAGACCTTAGTTGTAGTGTCTGGGAGAAAGATTAAAATCTGGCTTGATCAACAGTTAAAACACAATTGGTACTCTTAACCCATCGGTTAGGATTATTTTCTGACTTTGACAGCTTCTGATCACAAAACTTGGGTAATCTGTGATATGGTTTTGAAGCACTTCCCAGGTCGATACTGACGAGAAGTTACCTTCCTGACCAATCGACCTTGTTGAGATTCTAACTTATAGTCATAGTCTAAGTACTCGGGCACGCATCTACGATGGACGTGCAGTTTCTATTGTCAACTTTACGGGGTAGATAGAAGTTTCAATGTTTTGTGTTTAGAAAACACTGCAGAATCAACCCGAATTAGTTATCGTATTTACAGGATATATTATGTAAATAAAAGGAATTGACGAAGATAATTTGAATGATTTTGCAAAGGTGACTTAAGAGCTATGCTACTAACAAGCTGTCCTGGGTAAACACGGATAAACATGCCCGCAATAAAGACCTAGTGTCAGAATGACGGTTTTTTTTCCCATGACAACACCTTTTGTTTTGTTTTTTTTTAACTACCTTCACTCCTCGGCAATGTTTGTTTTAAAAAGTGATAATTAGAATTCTGATAAAACATATGATGAAAGCGAATTTAAACCCTATTTATGTATTAGATTATTTACAAGAATAATTTTATATATTTTATATTTTATATATTATATATATATATATATTACATTTTATATATTAGATATATTATATATATTATATTCTATATATTATTTACTAGAATATTTTATATATTTTATATATTAGGTATATTATATATATATTATATTTCATATATTGGATATATATATATTATATTTTATATATTCTTTGGAAGAATATTTTATACATTTGATATATTATATATATATATATATATATATATATATATATATATATATATATATTATATTTTATATATTAGATTATTTACAAGAATATTTTTATATTTATAACATACTAAAGACTAAGACAGTTAAAATTAATGAAATGCAATATTTATTATTTACTAATTTATAAAGAAATAAAAGTGAAAAAAAATTATTCATAAATTTAGAAACATTTCCTAAATTATTAAAATATGTGAACCAACTCTAAGGAAATCCTTATTTTTTACCATTTTATAAAAGTTTGAATCAATTGGCAATTAGTCAATGTTTTGCTAACCATTCCAATAAATAATATAGTAAATAAACAATCTAATAGAGTTTATTATTTTTGTTGTCAATTTTCAAGAACAAAGAAAATATATAAATTCACTTTCTTATTTTTAGGTTTTATTACAATTTTGATCATCGCTTTCTTTTTAAAACAATTAACACTGTCAAAGAGTGAAAGTATAACCTTCACAGCAGAGACACACTATGCCATGTATACAAAGATTAACCCTCTCCATTCTTTTCATATTCCATTATTGAGGAGTGAAGGTAGTTAAAATAATAGCGGTGTCATAGGAAAAACCGTTCTTTTGACACACCGTCTTACTGTGGGCATGTTTATCGATGTTTGCACTGTCCTGATTAGACTAAATAAGACCCATACTAGTTTGGACTCATAGAGTTAGCAAAGTGGTAGAATTAGTATAAATCTGAGATCGAGTCATCTATACGTTTACCGTAATCTGAAATAACTTAGAAAATCAGTTCCTCATGCTTTGACAGAAGCAAGATTGGACATCCAAAATTCTATGCATTACAATGAACACATCTCATCAATTTTGGACCGATCTTTTGCAAGTGATGGAAAATGGGTGTATTATAAGAGTCTAAAGTAACTCAAACATTGGTTTGGAGGAGTCGAACCGGTTAAAGGTCAATCATTCAAAAAACGCTTTGGTAAGTAATTGGTAGGAATGAACTAGTTTCGTTCATTTTGAATTGCTATTTATCAACATTACAATTATAGCAGAATTCTACTGCAAACATTTACAGCGTTTCAAACTTACTTTGAAGAAAAAAGTTAGATAAATCACTAAACTATGGTGTTATATTACAATAATACACAACCCAATGTATCATAAGATGACATATGTAAGAAGATCTGTTAGAGAAAGCGAAGAAATTTCCCATCCTCCTTACTCTCCACACTTTGATTAGCACCTGTTCCAGAATTTACAGATTCATCTTGGCGGGCTACATCTTCAAACGCTTGAACGGGTGGAAACTATCATCCCTATATTATTTTCCTATAAAGCAAAATTATTTAAAAATATTGGTTTTACGAAACTTGAAAGATTAACTATAATGAAGGAACATTTTTTTTCAAAAATTAAATTCTAATTAAGTATGAATTTTTCTTGTTCAAATATTGTCCATCCAACACAGTTTTTGGCATCTTCACAACATCCGAGGCATGACGGAAAAGAGAACGTTTTGCCAAAATATCTAGTAATGGAAAATATGGCAGAAAAAAAAGGTGATTATCTTTTCTTAGTGTATAAAGGATCTTAATTTCCTGTACAAACTGCTTGACTTAGAAACTAGAGATTGTGATTAGGGTTTCAGTGTTTTCAAACCGATTGGAATTATTCAGTATTTTGAATTAACTTCTTAGGGATAATTTCTTTTCATGATAAGTTTACTTTCCTGATATATAATCGATATAGATGAAAAAATAGATAGATAGATAGATAGATAGATAGATAGATAGATAGATAGATAGATATGAATATCAATATATATATATATATATATATATATATATATATATATATATATATATATATATATATGAAGAAATATAGTCTTAAGATGTGCTATATTTATGGGATAAAGTGCTCAATATCAGAGATAGAGCGTGTGTAAATATAAAATTGAACAAAGAAGTCAACACTTAGAGGCGACCGTCTGTTTCATGCTAGATGTAAGGTGGCTTGACGATACTTACCTGGCACAGGTCTCCGTCCCTGTGCTGGTGGTATCACGGCTATGACTAGCTTAGACCACCTATGACCAGCTTGGACCAGCGGCACGAGTGAAAACACTCAGGTCCCCACGTTAAAAAAACTGACCTTATGTCACAATCTGATATATATATATATATATATATATATATATATATATATATATATATATATATTTTTAGGTTGGATAGATGTGAGTTTGTGACCCTGGGTTTCACGCTTTAGCGATCGTCAGACAAACTGATTAATGTTTTAAAAATTTGGGTTTATGTAGATTGCGTGTATTGGTGTTATTGTGGAAGTGGTGGGGGAAATTTCGTCGTTTTGTCATTCATCGTACTAACGCAAACATCGATGTATGCAGACACATATACATACTTGGTCGTCCGTCGGGACTCATACATATATAAACATATGTGGGCAGTTTCGGCTATGACGCATGTATGTATGCGGGTGGTGTTATATCTATACATAAATGCGTATGTATAGATATAACCCAATTTTTTTAAAACATTAATCAGTTTGTCTGACGATCGCTAAAGCGTGAAACCCAGGGTCACAAACTCACATCTATCCAACCAAATATGTTACCTCTATCTCTGATATTGAGCGCTTTCTAATAAGTACCGCGCATATAATATATAAATAATTATACATACTTATATTTATTTATATTTATATACACTTTTCACACACACACACACACACACACACACACACACACACACACACACACACACACACACACATATATATATATAAATCAATATGAATAGAATGAGATAGATAGATAGATAGATAGATAGATAGATAGATAGATAGATAGATAGATAGATAGATAGATAATGAAATGACTTAGATAAGAATAAAATTTCATAGAGATATATATTGATCGATATGAATAGAATGGGATAGATAGATAGATAGATAGATAGATAGATAGATATATATATATATATATATATATATATATATATATATATATATATATATATATATAGATAGATAGATAGATAGATAGATAGATATTAATAGACTGAGACAGATATATGGATAGATATGAATAAACTGAGATAGAAAGATAAATAGATAGATATGAATAGACTGATACAGATAAATATATAGATAGATAGATATGAATAAAGATAGATAGATACATATGAACAGAATCAGATAGACTGAAATAGATAGATATGAATAAGCTGAGAGGGATAGATAGATAGATAGACAGACTTAGAGTTGAAATTTCTTTTGTATATTTTGATTGGCTTATGGCACTTAGTATAATTCTAAAGCTTATGCAAAATACCATTTGATTAAGAAAGAAAAAAATAAAACAGCTGTATTTTTTTAAATTTATTTTAATTTTTACTAAATGTATTATTTTTCTCTTGCAGATTGATCGACGCATGTGGAAACTCCACGGAGACATGGTCGTCATTATAGTTTCGGAAAACGCGGTCAATTTCTATTTGTTACAGTTGACACTGAACTTTGTGGAGATCTAAATCGATTATCATCATAATAATCGTTACAATTATTATTATTACATGTATTTTTCTTGTTAACGTTTACAAAATTTGGGTAGAAAATTTCAGGTACATTTTGTCTCCTTTTTCTTTTCACTTATCTTTACACGAATTAAAATATTTAAAATTAAAAGGTTACATAAAATAGGTATATGAGATTACTTTCGGGGATCTTTGTTGCAAATATGGCGTCTGTTTGGAATACATCCAGCCATTTTGAATTTCTAGGGAACTGTTTTTCGCGGATATAATATAACTTGCAAGGCAGCCAAAGAGGAACTTACTGCGCATGTGTAAGCAAACATTCTTCCGTTAGCAATGTTCAGTCGGCACTGAGATACCACTGAGTGAGTATATGTGAAGAGTAATCGTCTTTTACACAATCAATGTACGACTAGATACTTCACGTCTTTTTTCTACATCTATTCATCCAGATCTGTTAGTTCCTCCTACAGTCCTCATTTGGCTCACTTCTGTTTTTTCCGAAAGCTATAACCGCCATTGAAACGAAGTGAAAGAGGTTAAAGAGAATGCGGCCAGGCATCTGATGGCGAGCCCAAAATATGACGTTGCAAGTTGTTTTGAAAAGTACAGTGGGTTACGCTGAATTAAGCGTGTAGGGTTTTAGTGGCGGTGAATTACTTTGAAGTGAAATAAGGTGCCGTTTTCCTAGGTATTCTTTCGTTTATATTAAGTGGCTGGATACTTTCCAAAGAGACCTCATACACACGTAACAACCATATCTTTTAATTTAAAGAAACTAAAATTACTTGTATGGATACGGACAAGTACAATGGAAACATTTGCATATAGGAAACACCTACTAATACGAGAGAAAAATTTTAAGCCATAAAAGATTAAAGTAATTCCGAGAAACATGTCTGTTATTAACTAAGCATTGACTAACAAGCAGTATTAAGAAGTACTGTTTTAATATGAATCGTATTAAACGAAAATTAGTCAAATAATTAACTACTTAAAATTACGTTTTGCTCAGTCGTTTTAATAATTTATAAATCTATGCATCTTTATGTTTGTCGACAGAAATACCGTTTGGGAATAACGGATGCTGTTAACTTGAACGGGCGAGGGTTCAAATGGATCGAAATGAGAAATAGGAAAGCCGAGGTCGACTTCCAATCAAGTTCACTGCATTCACTTACGTACAAATATCATTGAGAAAGCTATGAATCTATCTATTCACTCCACTACTATAGGTTAAAAATTGTTGTAAAACTAGAAAAGGTTACTGAATGAGGAATAACCAAAATGGAGGTTAGAAATGAAATGGTAATAACATCAACAAAATACAATACTCGCCAGCTGCGTGAAATAGGTAAACCACTGCTAATGGACCACTTAGATAGCATATTACTCCTCCCACCCTTACAATAGTGTCCAACGTATTTATGAGGATTGGGGCATACCCATTAGTGTTCATAGGTACGGTATATAACATTATCTATCTATCTATCTATCTATCTATCTATCTATCTATCTATCTATCTATCTATCTCATTTACAATCGTAGCATCTTCAAATATTTTCTTGCTGACTCTTGTAACCTAGAATGGGTTACTGAATGAGGAAAAACCAAAACGGAGGCTGGGAATGAAATGGTAATCTTTATAACATCAACAAAATATACTCGCCAGCGGTGTGAATAGATAAACCACTGCTAACAGTGGACTACTTAGATATCATATTACCCTCACTTACAATAATGTTCAACGTATTTATGAGGTTTGGGACATACCCATTAGTGTTCATAGGTACGGTGTATAACAAAAATAATATGACTTTTACCTGAAAATCTTTATCTCCCAAAAATTCTTAATATGATATTCATTCGCTAAAATATATTCTTATAATCCAAAAATATGTTTCGATTTTAACTAAGGTTGATAAACCGTAAAAAAACAAATCAATCATTCATTAAAACAATCAAATGAATAATCTAATGTTGCATGCATAGATATATATATATATATATTTGCATACTCGTATATTTTCCTCCAAAAAGTAATGGGTTTTTAATCCGACAGATTTTTTATCACTTCAAACGTTATTCTTAGTGGATACTCATATATGAGTAGACGATCCGTTTATTTATTAAACAATATATTCATTTATTTTCGTCTGCCAGCCTGAATATTCGATAAAGCATAAAGAAAAATATGCGTTCGCGTACAAGGTTCGAACTTGTGTCCTTCTGGGCAGAAGTAAACCGCCGTGACATCCGACGTGCCTTAACTGCCTCGGTCATAGAAATGCATTGTCGATGAAGTAAATTCTGAATAATGCCTTAAAAAATGGAGCGTCTACTCAAATAAGAATATCCACTAAAATAACGTTTCTTCCAGGAACCAAACGAAAATTAACAGAAGATGCGTTTTAAAATAGTTCCACAAAGGAACTATTTTAAAACATAACTTCTGTTGACTGGAAGAATTTTGAATCCATTCATGGTTTGAAGCCGTCTGGTCTGATGAAGCGAAATCGAAGTCTCGATTTTGCGAAATAAAATATTACCATGGCTTTCTGAAGTTTCTGATTCCTTATATATATATATATATATATATATATATATATATATATATATGAAAAATATAGTTTTAATGTATACTATATTTATATGTAAAAGATGGGGCGTGTGTAAATATATTAAATAAACACTGAACACCAAGCGACAAGGTTCTTTTTCATGCTTGTACGCAGTCTTCAGGCCATGAAGATTGCATTCAAGCATAAAACCATTGAATTGAGTGCTGTCCTGGACCGTTTCCCCACCAAGGCTATAGAACCGCGTCTATCCTGCTATGTACTCATATCTAGGAGGAAAGATTCATACCTTTCTCAATGGTAATTGCATGTAAGTAAATGTAAAGTACTCTACTAGAATTCGAATTCGGATCACAGCTATTGATTACTCCACTGTGCCTCTGCTATATATATATATATATATATATATATATATATATATATATATATATATATATATATATATATATATATATATATAATTGTGCATTTAGGCTGAAAACTCTCTTTTATAGAAGTTTCACAAAAGACGACTGACACGGTATTGCGATCAGGAACGAAATTCTTTAAGTAACATTGATCTTTTTTAAAGAATTTACTGCATTCCTGAACATTATCATGAATAATTATATTGGGCATACCACTACATGCTTATCGAGAAAACTCAAGTTACATTTCTTAGACCATAGCTCAATCAGGACCCATTTAAACACACATGGAAAACTTACCAAACTCCGTCTGCAGCATACTCGTAGAAAATACGACTATAATAGCCTCATCCAGATTTTTAAAAAAGCTAAAAATAATGGAAGTATTAATAATAAAAAAAAAACAGCCAGCGCTCAATAATATCAACTATGAACACGGCCACAATATACTGATCGTGCTTGAAAATAGATCCACATATATAAAAATCTATATATCTAGTTATAAATTCAGTTAAAAATAAAACATCCTTGATAATGGCTAATAGAATAGCCGAAAGCGCTCGGATTTACGGAACAGTTTACACACTTTATGCCATAAACGAAACCTTTATGTGAACACAGAAAATTTGAATAAAAGACTTAGTCACAGTACCTTGTCAGTCGTTTTAATGAAACAAATATATATATATATATATATATATATATATATATATATATATATATATAGAGAGAGAGAGAGAGAGAGATATATATATATATATATATATATATATATATATATATATATATATATAGTCAAACCTAGAGAGCCAGACAAACCTACCAAGGTTTCACCTAAGCGGATCGTCAGGAAAAGCTGGAATGCTGTACGATTATTTTCCACAGACGTTCATGTTCCTAGCTCTTTCTTTTTTTTAAAACCTTTTCTTCCTTCGAAATTGATTTGACCATTAGCAAATCAAGAAACCGAAGCTTTTTCGAGACGAGTGTAGTTACCTATATATATATATATATATATATATATATATATATATATATAAGAAAGATGCATGCATACCTATTTATCTATGGACTTGTATCAAGGTTGGCAATAGGGGGTAATACAAAACACACAAACCTCAGCCCGATGGGAATTCTCCATAGATTAAGTGAAATGTTATTTGATTTGTGAATGCTGGCTATAAATATTGTAAGTGGTATAAATTATTTATTAAAAACTGTTCAATGAACATCCCGCAGTTTCAAAGTAGATGAATATATTAACTGCTTTCTTTGTTTAATGATAACTAATGCGAAAGGAATTTCACAGATCGACAACGGCTCAAGAATAACTGAACTGACTTGTCCTCATGGCACTTGTAAAAAGATGTTTCAAAGAATTTTACTGACGCTTTGCAGTCATTTGTTTTCAAAAAATTACACAACGCTAATGTTTGAATTTTATTTGTTGTTGGACTTGTTAAAATAAATTTAATTTTCTTTAAGTTTTTTTCTTAATTTCCTTTTGGAAATATTACTTGCAGTCTCATAATACTGTGGGTCAACAAAAGTTTTAATGCAGCCATGAATGTGCCTATCATGCTTTTTTTTTTTATTGTTACTAATCAGTCACTGAAGAGGTGGCTGATTGCACACACAAAATAAAGAGTCGAGTAAATTTTAGAGGTACTTCTTTAATTTGCCTGGTTTTGTACGAAAGATGAAGATGCTAAAAATGAACTGACCGAAGAAAATTGAATTAAAATTCGAAAAAAAAACCTTTCACACACACACACACACACACACACACACACACACACACACACACACACACACACACATATATATATGCATTCAACGCCAAGCAAAGTCTAGCACTCAAGGGGTTACAGAGAGTTGAAGCGAGAACAAAGAGGAGTGATAGAGGAAAGGATGAAGAGAAGGATAGGGGATAGATCAGGGCATCTGGAGACGTCGATTTACATTATATTTGAATATTTGGAGATTATAGCTATCAGGAAAACAAGAAATGGGGAGGGAGTTCTACAGGTGAGAAGTGCGAGACATGAAGCTATTGGAGTAGAAGAGACGGCTACATTTAACAGTTTTGACAGTGAAAGGGTGAAAGCGAGATGCCAGCCTAGTTGAACGCTTAAATTCATGAAGTCTGGGAACCAGCAAAAGAATCTCATCGAAGCAGTTACCGTGAAAGTATTTGTTAAAAAGACAGAGGGAGGCAACGGCACGTCTGTGAGAGAGCGACTGCAGACGAAATTCCAGATCAGAGCAGTTATTTTTATTACTTCAAATATTATATTAGTGGATAACCGTATTTGAGAGACACACTGTTTTTTTAACTGCATTTATTTCGTCTATCAGCATGTGCACTCGACAAACTCTAATATAGAAAATATACTCTCCGGCAGGGTTCGAACCCGCATCCCAATTTGCACGAGAAAATATTGTCTGATACCACTTAAGAAAATGTACTCTCCAAAACGTTATTTTTAAAGGGATACTCATATTTGAGTAGATGCTCCATTTTTATGTATTTATTAAACAGTATATTTATTTATTTACATCTACATCTATTGTTAGATAAAATATACGTCCTCTGGCAGGATTCGAACCTGCATCCCATAAAGGGAAACTGTCATCAGATCTGACATGCTTTAGACCAACTCGGTCATGTAGGACCTCCTGATCAAACAAAGTCCAAATAGTGCTTTTGAACACCAATCATCTTCCTGATTATCAAAATATACATATCTGCTGTGTTTGATCAGAAGGTCCTATATGACCAAGTTGGTCTAAGACACATCAGATCTAATGACAGTTTCCCCTAGGAGATGCAGGTTCAAATCAGGTGGACGCATGTTTTTCTAACAAGATTTCTCAAATATTCAGGCTGGTAGATGTAAATAAAATAAATAAAACCAAAGCATCTATTCAAATATGAGTATCCATTTCAAAAATAACAAACAAATAAATTTTAAAGATCTGTCAGATTTAATCCATTTCCTAAAAGAATTGTTTATGTTTATGTTGCGATACAAAACAGAGCAGGTATGTATATTTCAAAAATCAGAAAGATGTATGTTTAAAAGCACTATTTGGGCTTTGTTTGATCGAGAGGTCATTATGTAGCCAAGCTGGTCTAAAGCACTTCAGGTCTAATGGGAGCGCAGGTTCGAACCTTGCCCGAGGATGCATATTTTTTTTAACAAAATTTTTCGAATATTCAGGCCAGTAGATGTAAATAAATATACTGTTTAATAAATAAATAAAAACAGAGCATCTAGTCAAATATGAGTATCCATTTAAAAAATAACAGTTAAGCAAATAAATTAAAAATCTGCCGGATTTAATATATATAAGAAAAAGTGTTTCCATATATTATTTTGTGTACATAACCAAAAGAGTTTCCAATATAAAAATGGGGGAATTCACCATTTCTTTGTATTGAACTCTTCTCATGCCTTTCATTTTTACCTTGAAAAAATAACGTCATAATTTAAACGACACAGGAATTGACTGTCTGTTTCATCCGTGAACGCAATCTTCAGGCCATGTGAATTAGAATATAGCGCGATTATTTATATATGATAGTCATTGGTGTATTATGGCTAGCAAGGTCAGTTTATTGTCTTCCAATTTATTGTTTTATTTAAAACGGCTACTGAATAAGCGGAAATTTTTATTTTAATTTGTTATGGTAGCTGTTGAATAGTACTAATTATAGACCAGAAAGCAATTATTTTCTTGTGTTTTTTTTTTTTTTTTTGCAGGGTTGCTTGTTAACTTTTAAATCATTTTTATTCAATATTAATTACTTTAGTGCATTTTGTATTCATTAACATCCATGAATAAATAAATTTTAAAAAAATAATCAGTAGTGAATAACAAGTGGATAACTGCTACTCAAAACGCCCCAGTGACTAACATATATACATAGTCGAGCTATAATCCAACCCACATTTTCTGAAGATTACATTCAAGCATGAAGCAGAATGTCGCCATTCGGTGTCGATATCAGCGTCCATACTGCTTATATTTACACACGATCTATTCCAGATACTGGTCGCATTTAACCTATACGAAACTAAATATAGCATAACTTAAAACTATATATATACAGGGTGCGATGGATAAAATGTCGTCTAAATTACGCAAAAATGAAAATAACACTAACATCTCATTTTAACAGATATATCTACCAAAATTACACAAAAATATCTTGAAATACTAAAGAGTAAATTCAATAAAAATACTTGAAATACTAAAAAGAAAATTTATTCAATAAAATCGCCATTGGCTTCAACCACGGAGTTAAAATGACTTCTGAATCTCCTGCATCTCTTCTGGACGGTCTCCTTTTTTAAAGTTCGCGAATGCTGCCATAATTCTTGCCTTCTGTTCATCTTTGGTGTTACAAGGAGTTTTGTTGGTCTCTCGCTCAATTGCGGCCCACACATTATAATCAAGGGGGTTACGGTCTGGTGAGTTAGGTGGCCAGATATAAGGAGTGCTGTGGTCGCAGAAATTGCCTGACAGCAATGAGTGGGTTCTTATGCAGCATGGTACAGAGATCTGTTGCCATACATATGGTCTTCCAGCAGCCACCCTCTTAACCCAGGTCAGCTCTATCTACTCAAGGAACTTGATGTTCACCCTCGTGTTGAGTCTGAGGGACTGTAGGTAGATGAATGGAGGCATAACGTCGCCATCACTAGTGATCACTCCAAATACCATGATGTTGGCTGGATATTTGGTTTTCATCAATCTTTTGGGGGATGTTCAGTTGGAGTTCGTTCAAAAGCTTCGTAGCGCGGTCTTTCCTCCTCTCCTTCATGGCTTGGGATAAAAACTAACCCTTTCTCATCTTGTATGAGAAATACCGAATGTCTTCATGGACTACCTGTCTGATAAGAAACTCAGACATTCCTGTGTTCCAGGTTATGGACCGGATTGACTTGGAGGGATCGTTGTCAATCACGCCCTAGATCTCACCAACAAATTCGTGAGTTCTTTTCTTATCAGAACTATCAAAGTTTTCTGTGCTGTCGTGCATTCGTAATCACTATTAGACTCATGGAACTCTTTCCCAATCTTCTGCACGGTCCTCAGATTTACACCAAAATACAATGAAATGTTTGTATTGGAGCTTCGGGCGCGAACGCCAAGCAGTACAGCATGTCGTTTCCAAATTTCTGGCGGAGTGAATTGCATCCTGGTACTTTTTTTCTCGCAAACGTGCCCAACTGGCCCTACTATACTGTGTAGTCAACAAAATTAAAAGCAAACAACGTTCATGTGCGAAATTTAAATTATAAAACGGCGACAATTTACCCATCACACCCTGCATTCACTCTATGTCAGTAAAAAATGTGAGCCGAATGAGGATCAAAGAGGTTAGCAAAATCAGGCAGAATAGATTCTCTATGGCGATTAAATGAAAGCAGTTTTTTTTTTGTTGGAGGCTTTAAAACCTACAAATCAAGTTACAATTTACATTCCTTGCCCTAGTTATCCACTGACTGGGGACCCCTTTATAGCAGCTTTACTTTATCGAGCCTGACGAGCTTGCTACCAAGACAGGTGTAAACAGTTGTGGCATCAGCCAAAAATTCCTCGCTGGGAAGTAATAATGTCACATATTCATACACCTATCGAAATGATCTCCAAAACAATAAACGAAACCATTAAACTATACATATTCTCAAAATACAGCATTTAACGATACGTATGATTTTAATCCAAACCCTCAAAAAACAAACGACATACTAGAATCATTGAACTTTGAAAATCTATCCACCAACATACTCATAAGCGAAATAATTTGCATAATGATAAAAGAAAACACCTACAAATATCCATCCTTTCCACCTGCAAAAATAAACCCAACAATTCTGAAAATACTACTACAAGCTCCACATTTTTCCCTTTAACGAAAATTTAGGAAATATTTACACAGAAACCGAGGGTGTCGCAATGGGTTCACCTATCATTCCAATACTATCAGAATTTTGTATGTCAATCCTAGAATATTAGGTTGTTTAGCTTTTATTTTTATTTTTTAACTGTGGAAAATCTCATAATGCCATTTGCGATGTTAGGTCTGTGGTTGGGACGAAGAAAGAAATGAAAATACAACAGCAATCAAAGGAAATAATAATAATAATAATAATAATAATAATAATAATAATAATAATAATAATAAACGCGATAACACAAACTGACTGGCGAAAACGCAATATATAAAAACGATGAAACCGTCATAACGCAAAAAACAAAATTCTTTGATAATGACCTATGAAGCATGAATATACATCTCCTTAAGAAAATGACATGCCGTGTCAAAAGGTGATATTTGAGAATAAGTTGACATAGTACAGATGGACAAAATGTTTAAAGTCGCAACATTATAAAAAACATATATTTGATTATAAAAGCCGAAAGTATTCAGATATTGGACAATTTATGTTCAAATTTTCACCGAAAACTAGAGAAAGGATCCAAAATATATAAATAAAAAAAGGAAAGCTGTCCTTAAAGACAAATATTCGTTGGTTTTTAATCAATTAATTAATAAGAAGCGTTTAATTTAATGCAGACAAGATTTCACAGTTCCAGCGTCATTCCTTCAGAGCCAGCCTATGAACTTTTCTGGCCATCCTCTTAAGTGAGGAAGAATTTGACCACAAGCAACGCCTTCGTTAAAATTTAAAATAAAACCCGTTGATAAAGAAATGCAGTATAAGAGCAGCGGGGAAAGACTTAATCTCTCTCCCCATATACCGTTCTGCAAAAAATTAAATGAACCCCAAAAATAATATTAAAAAAAGTTGTCTTTTTTTTCCGGATAATCAACAAGTCTTAATTAAACTATATATTAATTAAGAAAAAACACTTATTAAACAAATTACAACCATTTTCAAAAGACATAGTTTCCTGTTTATAGATATTTATAAAATAGAGAGAGGGGCACAGAGAGAGAGAGAGAGAGAGTGTGTGTGTGTGTGTGTGTGCGTGTGTGAGTGAATGTGAAAGAGAGAGAGAGTGAAAGAGAGTTAGAGAGAGAGAGTAAAAGAGAGTGATTTTATTGAAATAAGTTTTATTTAAGAGTGAGAGAGAAAGTAAAATTTATTAAAAAACAAAAAACAAAAAAAAAAACTAGTGTCAGAAAACGTTTAGGGGAACCGCATCTATTGCGACTATAGCAGAAATGGCGTGTCCCTGGGCAAGACCTCCTGACAGAGACTGGATTGAATTCGGAACTTGGAGAAGAAAAGTTCTGCCAGCCAAAGCTATAGGGTCTAATCTGTCCTGTTTTTACCCATGGTTGTGGAGAGGGGAGATGGTGATTTTCTAAGTCATTTTCAAGTCATTAGGGCAGGTTGACTTTGGAACCCTGGTATTGTACTCACATTGAAATTTGTGGTTTCGCATTATGAATAACCACACAAGATATCGTCTTCCATTTTTTTTTTTTTTTGAAGAAAAGAGTTTAAAGATTAAGTTTAGGTTCAAAATTGTGGTGTAGGAATTTCATTCCGGCGATCAGTGAAGGCCTTAGAGCACAGCCATTTAAAATTTATAAGTAATTGAAGCTTCGCAAATTGTATATGGACAAGATACAGACACAAGTACATTATTGCTAAATCATTGTGCCATCAAATAAGACGTTCATTTACTTCAAAGGGAAACTATATTGATCAACTTAGCTATATTATGTAATGTACGTAATAATATTACTTATAATGTAATATGTTATACAATGCAGTAGTTTAAGTGCGATTTTCAGTAAACAATGCAAATTTAAAACATTTTGTCTCATAATTTGTTCCAAAGTATTATGGTATTATATACACTTTTATCTATTTTTGGGTTTTCATTAATTACGATCTAACAAAGCGTCCAAATTACTCTTTTTGAGAAATTTCACGTCTAATTATCATCTCTCAGTCGCGTCTCTGTCTTTGGGCAAAGTGCGCTCAGGGGCTTCTCTGTCAAAGGACAGAGGAACAACTGAGAAAATTATACTGAGAGGTGCCGGCCCTGGGGAACAGCAGCCCGGGGCCACGCCTTCTTATTGTACTAGAAAGTACGTATTGACATCAACTTCGCTGAAAGAGTTGATGGAAGAAAGTCAAAGTTAACATCCAAGCGTCTGAAGGAAATCTACTTCTATTTTGAATTATGTTGTTATGGAAATAAAAAAAAGGGGATCTGTACGTAGAATCAGAGAGAGAGAGAGAGAGAGAGAGAGAAAGATGAAATTTCTAGGGCGCATAATGAGGAAAGAAGGCTTAGAAAATTCAACACTCAAAGCACGTATTGAAGGTAAAAGGAAAAGAGAAAAGCAAGGCATATCTTACCTAACGAGCTTGCGAAAATGGTTGCCACAACAGGGAGAGATAGCTAAAAGAAAGAAAAAACTTTAATAAGGGCTGAAAAGGCCAGGAATTTATGGAGATCCATGATCGACCACAGCCTGAAGCTACACGGTACAAAGAAGAAGAAAAAGAAGAAGAAATTCTCTTACTCTGATTACCAACTAAGGCTAGACATTCTATTCTACCTTGCGATTATACTGATCTAGAAAGGAACAGAAGAATCAATTGCACGTTTCTTCTAATGAATAGCAGAGAATATTTGAACAGCAATAAAAAATTAGATAGTTTTCCGAGATTTGAAGCTATGTTTCCGCCAACTGAAAATATAACACCTACATAAGGTGCTTGAGTAAATGATGGGTAGAACAGAAAATAGAATAGATAGTAACAGAACAATGTTAAAACTAAAAGTGATAGGAAGTTGTGGAGAGCTGTGATCGCCCACATCTTGAAGGGACACTTTGAATAAAATAAATATTGACAGCCTGGATAGGAATAATCTTTCCATGTACATTAAATAAAGTGCCCACATTGAAATTTCTTTTCGAAGCTAAGAGGGACAGAGGAAAGCAGCCTATAATCAGTTAACGAGCTTGTAAAAATGGTTGGCATAACAGGGATTAGGAGAGATAGCAAAAAGAAAAAAAAACTTTAATTAGGGCTAAAAAGGCCAGGAATTTATGGAGATCCATGATCGACCACAGCCTGAAGCTACACGGTACAAAAAAGAAGAAGAAGAAGAAGAAGAAGAAGAAGAAGAAGAAGAAAAAGAAGAAGAAGAAGAAGAAGAAGAAGAAGAAGAAGGAGTTGTTGTTCTCTTACTCTGATTACCAATTAAGGCTAGACATTCTATTCTACATTGCGATTATACCGAAGAATCAATTGTACGTTTCTTCTAATGAATAGCAGATATTAAAGAGAATATTTGTACAGCAATAAAAAAATTACACAGTTTTCCGAGATTTGCAGCTGTGCTTTTCCGCCAACTTAAAATATAACTCAATTTTTTTTTCTTTAAACATTTTTCTAAAAAGAAACTAAAAAAAAATTCAACACATTTACATATTTCTTGGGTGTTTTAATGAAAGGTCAGAAAAATATAAACACAAGAAAGCTTTTCAAATTGAATTTTATAGTCATTCTTTCGATAATACATCAGCTACACTTATGGTAACAAACATTTCTGTACACACATTTTGCAAATAATACTATAGTAGCAATAATGTTTTTACCACAGCAAAATAAAACTCATTACGCTTCATGAAGCCTGATAAATATGTTTCCTTCTCTACATTACTTTTCATACAAGTGTATCGTAGTTTTGGCCAATGTATTTGTCTGCGTGGCGTGTTTACGAGGGTGGGCTGAAAAGTTCATAGTCTGATTATGAAGTAATGATGCTACAGCTGTGAACTCTTGCAGGTATTAATTTCACCTCTTCTTATTAATATCTGCCTTGTTTCTTTCCAGGTCAAATGACATTTAACTGTTCAAAGAAAACTTCAAAAGTAACTAGTAGCGACTTCTCTTGAAAATGGGCAGTATTTGGAATCGTCGTCCCTGCATGAAAAAGGGTTTACCCTCAAGGACATTCATGTTGACATGGTTTGCTACATTAGGGGCCGACGTTCCAGCTTTATCAACAGTGCAAGAGTGGGCAGCAGGATATAGGGGAGACTTGAAGATGAGTCAAGTCCTGCAACTGCCACCACCGAGGAAAACATTGATTGTATTCATCACCTGATGATGGATGACAGATGATTGACTAATACTATTAGCATATCCCGTGAAGTGTGTAAATTCGTCCCATGAGGGAACACATCTATTTATCATCTCTCAGTTGCGTCTCAGTGCTTGGGTAGAGTTCACTCAGAGGCGACTCCGTCAAAAGACAGGGTCGCAACTGAGGAAAATTATACTGAGAGATGCCCAGCCACGGGGAACAGCTGCCCGAGGCCGCGCCCTCTCATTGCACCAGAGAGAGTGATCGGTGCTCACACTGAGGCCTGCGCAACCGACGGTTGCGGGGGCTGCAGGCTATTTTTGTTCCTGGCCCGGGTGTACGCGCTCGGGTCGCCACCTTAAAAAATTACCTTGTGTCACAACTCGTCTTAGTGGGAGTAAATACCTATCATATCCCGTGAGAGAGTTGAGAATATCTGCACAATAAACTTGGCATGACGAAGGTTTCTGCTCGCTGGATGCCACGTCTTCTGGCACCTGATCAAAAAGTCACCAAGCTCATCACACCACGGAAAAATCTGACATTGTTGGATAAGATCTAGGTTGAGTGTTGGTTTCATCAACTTGAAACAGAGACAAAGAGACAATCCATGCAGTGGAATACCCTACTTATCTGCTCCAAAGAAGGCAAAAATTGGTTCATCTGCATGGAAGTTGATTGCCACATTTTCGGTAATGCAAAAGCATTGGCGTTTATTGGCTAAATTCAAAAGGTCAATGGAGAGTGCTATGGCAACCTGCTGAGGTGGTTACGAAAGGCTATCAAGACCAAACGCACAGGAACACTGATGCAAAGAGTGCTGTTTCATCAGGACTATGCTCCAGCACATCAGTCTTTAGTTTCAATATCTGCTGTGAGTGACTGTGACTTTGATCCAGTTGATCACCCAACCTATTCTCCTGATTTGACTATCATCTGTTCCTCAACATGAAAAAAAAAACACTTGCCTGGGAACCAGTATCTGAGTTTTGATGACGTCATATGAGGCTGTTGATGACTTTTTTGAACAACAAGATAAACTATTTTCTTTGAACAGTCAGATAGTTTAACTGGAAAAAAATCAATGCAGTTATTAAATCAATGCAGTTATTAATAAGAAGCGTTGAATTTAATTCAGACAAGATTTCACCAGATTCTAGCATCATTTCTTCATAGTCAAACTATGAACTTTTCAGCCCATCCTCTTGAGTGAGGAAAGTTTTGATGACAAGAAACGCCATCGTAAAAAGTTAAGATAAAACCCGGTGATAAGGAGATGCAATATAAGAGCTGCGGGTAAAGGCTTAGATAGTCGCTAGAAGTTTAGCAAGAGTTGTCTCTGACGCTTGTTTCTTATACGCACGTGTTGGTATGAGTTAACTGTAAAAAGATAAAGGTTTGCGTTCCCGACATCATCACTTTAATTATTAGACCGCCGATTATCTGATAACAAGCGCTGATGCAACTATATATATATATATATATATATATATATATATATGTGAACAAAGTTTTTCACTAAGGATGGCTTACCGTATCTGCAAAGCATTTCTGTTATTTTTCAATTTAAATGTGGTCAATGTGAGGCTGACTATGTAGGACGAACCAACTTGCAGTGAAGACCCGGACTGGACAACACATACTTACTCATGTAATACAGAGGGGGGGGGGGTCTGCAATACTATTCGCCTGACTTCGTCGGTTCCAGAGTCACCGATTGGACTAAATTTGGTGTACAGCCCGTGTTGTGCTTTGAAATATTCTGACGAAGTAATTATATATACACACGTAGAAAAATAATGAAATACGGTCTATAGAATTATATATGCTTATATTATAGATATAAAACTCCTATTAATGTTTGCTAACTATTATATTAATATTCAAAAGATCTATTTTAAAATCTATTTTAATCGTGTTCAATTACTTGAGCAGATGTGTACTATTGTGGCACTTATTTTGTTAAGGTTATTTAAGTGTTTTAAGATAAACTTTTTTTCTAGAAGACATAAGTTACATCTGTCTCCCTTTCCATAATATGGTTTAGTTTTCGTGATTATCTCCTAGCTAATGGTTGGGTTCTTATGACTGCTTTATTAACGTCAAAAATACTTAGAGAAGGTTGTGCAGTTTTTGTATTTAATATTGTTTAGTGTCATACTTAATAGCTCTGTTATATAACATTGAGCACTGTTTTTGTAACACCTGAGTAAAAAATATATACGTACGTGCAAGTATACGTGCGTATATGTATGTTGTTTTTATCATACCCATCTCTCTCTCTATCTCTATCTCTCTCTCTCTCTATATATATATATATATATATATATATAAAGAGTAAAATTTGCCAGACAATCCATTGTAAAGGTGAAACATAAGTTACCTCAGTTTTATTCTTCATTTTATTTATCTTACGTATTCCTTAATGCCTTTTTTTATATATATATATATATATATATATATATATAATGTTTTCTGAAAGAAATTGAACCTGTATCCCAACATAGAAAGCACGTCTTTAACTGAAATGTACCCAGACAACAACACATGAGATTTGTTTATAGTGGTGAAGGTTTCGTGCAGGACCATCCACACTTTTTGAAGGGCCGAACACTACGTGCCATAAGGTCCCCAAACGACCCTCCGCAGGTTTTGAATTCAGACTTCTAGACCAGTTGCCATCCAAGGCTATAGAACCCAGTCTGTCCTGCTATTTACCCATAGCTGGAGGGAGAAGAAGAGGATTCACACCTTTCCCAAGGGTATTAGCACGTAAGTGAATGTAATGGATTCGAATGGAATTCGAACTCGGCTCTCAAGCCGCTATCTATTAACCCAACGTGCGACCAATATATATATATATATATATATATATATATATATATATATATATATATATATATAGCCACCCATATTCGAGGATACACGTCTAATAGGGCATCTAGCCAATCCCTATTGCAAACGCTTGCTCAGGCACATTAAGCAGACCTTAGTTATAGTTTCTAGGAAAGAGTGTGATCAACAATTTGAACAAAGCCAGCATGCTCAAGCCCTCGGCCACGATGAATTGTGACTTCGTACTTCGACAGCACCCAATTTCACTCACAAGCCTTGGGTCAACGCATAGTATTGTTTTCAGGCACTTTCCAAAGGTGTCACACGCTAGTATCGACCCGTCCAGTTCGATAACATGAGGAAGTCTCTGATAAATCGACCACGGTAAGATTCGAACCCGGGTCTCATGGTCAGAATGCGAATGTTCTAACCACTCGGCCACGTGCTCATATTACCCTTTTTAACAAATGGATATCTCTCGTTAGGACATTTCGAAGTCTATATCTGCTAGCTTTATTTCCGTAAAGAAAGTATTTCTTTTAATTTATTTACTGACTAAAAATATTTTTAAGTTTCATGTACAAAAATGAAAATAGCATATATAGACTTCGAAATGCCCCATTTAAAACAACACACTAGGATTTTTAAATTTTAAGTTAACTTTTCTTGGTTGTGTACAAAAGAAAAGTATGATGTGCCTGGATTCAGTGAGTATAGATATTGTGTAATTTTGATCGAGTGCTTTCTTCTAAACTCTTGTTCGTTTTAACTTGCCATATAGCCGATCGCAGTTCAATCCGTAACAATAAATATATCACTTGACAAGAAGTTCTTCACCAATAGAACAGAAATACTTTTAAACAACTTACGTATACACTATATTAACCTGAAAAAATTCGATATAAAAATGCCTAATCACCAAATAAAAAATAAATCTGAGACTAAGAAAAATTTTCTTCTAAGTTGGAATTCAAGTTTTAAATTCATTAATTGCAGAAAATTTTAGCCAATGAAATATCTTTCTCCGTTACACTCACGTGACGTCATTATAAAATATTACAGTCAAGCCTAATTTTTTAAAAGTATTTGAACATAGGTATATTGTCTTGTTCTTATTTAGCACTTTTCTGCTCAGTTACAGCTTTCCTTGTTTGCACTGAATCCATAACCTAGTGCAGTGATTTTCAACCGGTGTGTTGCTGCACACCGGTATGCCGCCGTATATTGGTGTGCCGCAAGAGGATCGTAGGTGTGCCGCAAAAATTTTTAAAATGTATTAATTAAATTATTTTCGTAAGAAGCCCAAAGCACAATAAGCAGAGTTATATCCCTTTAAATTGATTATACGTGTATATCATTGTTATATTAAATACACGTTTACATAATGTATAAAATAATATAAAAAGCAAGCTTTTCTGCTATAAACAATATTAAAAACGAAAATCGATTACGGCTTGTATTCTGTCCAAAATTTTATCTTAAAATATCTTCAAGCTCAGATACCTCATTAAATGTTAAATTATAATAAGCAGAATATAAATAAATATAAGTTTTTTTAAGAATTTTAATTGCAAATTGTAATAAATTGTTTTATTTGTTTAAGAAATAAATCATAAAAAGAACACATATTTTTTTCTTTTTTTGATCATCATTATTTAAGCTTGATGGAGAAATTTTAACAGTAAGTTCAAGTCAACTGAAAAGGTTTATAAACTCTAGGTTCAAGTGTGCCGTGGAAGTTTAACTGTAGATTCAAGTGTGTCGCGAAAGTTTAACTCAAGGTCAAAGTGTACCTTGGAAGTTTAACTCTAGGTCCAAGTGTACCTTGGAAGTTTAACTTGTAGGTTCAAGTATGCTGCGAAAGTCTAACTCAAGGTTCAAGTGTGCCATAGAAGTTTATCTATAGGTTCAACTGAACTGCGGAAATTTAGCTCTAAACTCAAGTGTGACGCGAAAGTTTATCTCTAGGTTGAAGCGTACCGTGGAAGTTTATCTATAGGTTCAACTGAACTGCGGAAATTTAACTCTAAGCTCAAGTGTGACGCGAAAGTTTATCTCTAGGTTCAAGTGTACCGTGGAAGTTTATCTATAGGTTCACTGAACTGCGGAAATTTAAATCTAACCTCAAGTGTGACGCGAAAGTTTAACTCTAGGTTCAAGTGTACCGAGGAAGTTTATCTATAGGTTCACTGAACTGCGGAAATTTAACTCTAAGCTCAAGTGTGTCGCTAAAGTTTAACTCTAGGTTCAAGTGTACCGTGGAAGTTTAACTGTAGGTTCAGATGTGCCGCGGAAGTTTAACTATAGGTTTAAGTGTGCTGCAGAAGTTTATCTCTAGATTCAAGCGTACGTGGAACTTTAAATCTAGGTTAAACTGTGCTGCGGAAGTTTAACTATTCAACTGTGCCGTGAGATAAAGATGGTTTGTCTTATTGTTTAAAGTTTAGAACATTGGTAAAGTCAATCAGTGCAGACTCAGTTGAAAAAGCAATAATTATTTGTACTTGTTGAGGTATTCACCTTGCCCCGTTAAACAAACCGTCTGATCCGAACGAAAGCTAATCAAGCATAGCGGAGGTCGTGCTCATTCGGACGTGCAAAATCCATACTAGGAGTTTCAGGTGGAATTTACATTCGCAAGCGCTCCCCAGCCGCATCTACGCACACTTTTAGGATAGGACGATTCGATCTGAATTCAGAGTTTCCTTCTCCTAAACTAGCTGCCACCCAAGGCGGCTTCTCTTTGTTATTTTACCCATAGCTTTGAGGTAAAGAGATGGATTCATACGTTTCCCAACAGTCTTAGCATGTAAGTAAATGTAATGAACTTGACTGGAATTCGAACTCGGTTTACCGATTCATCAATCAGAGCCGCTAATCATTATTCCACTGTACTACCACATGGACAACAGCATGAACATCTATCTGGTTTATTAAATAAAGGATAAAGTTCGAAATTCCCTGGACGTTACCTAGTTCGACTAGGTAACATGATGGGTGAAAAGGAGAGAGAAATAGTCCGAGTTAAAATAATGTAAATAATGATAACTTTATCTTGTAGATTAATCCGCTAAAATGTGACTCACGGCGCAAATGACACCCACATTGATAAGTATGTATCGTTTAGTAATAAAATATAAATATTTAATAAAAATATTTAATAAAAATATAATAATAAGATCTCTTCCGACATAAAAAAAAATAGTGCCAAAAAAGAGAAAAGGCAAAAAACAAAACAAAAAAACTCCAGATATTCGAATAATAAATAAAAATCTGAAATATAACTTCAACTTTGCTCTTAATGTATTCAACAACTTAGCTAGGGAGAGTTTTAAAAGAAATTAGTTGAATATATGAAAGAGGATATACTTACATAACCCAGAATCATGAAAAGGACCAGAAATATAGTTGACAGTATTTAATTACAAACATTCACATATCTATATACTTAATAATGGACTTAATAATATGGTTTCTTGTACATAAAGAACAAAACCTAACTAAAAAAATATTTGTTGTTGATCGATAACACGCACTCTCTCTCTCACACACACACACACACACACACACAAACACACACACACACACACACACACACACACATGCACATACGCATACACTGAGTAGAAACTTAATTTTATTTTTCGTTGCGAAAGGATACAGGCGTGTCTTAAAAAATTTATCATTTTTCTCATCTTGCTTGGATTTTGTTTAATGGCCGAATAATATACAATTATTATTATTACTATTCTGTCTTTTTCGAATTTCTCTCAATCATCAATTATATATATATATATATATATATATATATATATATATATATATATATATATATATATATACAGATAGAAATTATTAGGAGGATTTGATAATTATATTTAATTAATTCATCGAGTCTGATAGAAACCTCAACAGAATGCAGAAAGCATCATCGCTTGAACCGGCTTCTAATGCTCTAGATTGAGCGGCTTGGTGAGAGTAGTCGTGGCTCCAGGGGGCACAGTCTTATGGTTACAGAGAACTCAGTAGAGTTCCACCACGGAATATGTGAGCGAGCGGCGCTATGTTGAGTCTGATTTGCAATCTCTTCGTCACCGAGGCCCAGGGTTTCAATTCTCGGTAGTGGATGCTCACTGCTGATGAGTCCCAAATATAGGACGAAACGGCCGTCCAGTGTTTTCTGTATTCTGTTGCGGTTTCTATCAGACTCGATGAATTAATTAAATATATACACACACACACAGGGTGTCCATAAAGTTCGTGTGCACTTTAAGAAATTTATAACTTCATTTGTATTTGCGATAGAAATAATCTGTAAAAAATGTTATAAAGTTTAATGTACCTAGTTTTAAGTATAGCTAAAATAACTAATGTGATTTCAGGCATTACTGTAAATCAGTTGGCAAATGTTTTCCGTGAACTTCAAAATCGTATTACCCTTTGTATTGCTAATGATGGAGGACATGTGGAAACTTAAATAAAATTTCAATAAAACCTTAAACAAATATCAATTTGCTTCTTTCTAATCCTTTTTACAAATTATTTCTATCACAAATACAAATAAAGTTATAAATTTTTTAAAGTGCACACGAACTTTATGAAAAAGAATAGAGTACAATTCCAACGTTCGTAAAATTTAATTTAAAAGACGGCTCAATACAAAGTAGAGCAATATTCTTTATTTTAGGATATTACATCAAAAACATGTAAAAAAAAAACGCTACACAATTGCAGTTGTGTTTCGATGCATATCATCACATATCACCAGGCGTTATTAAATAACTGGTGACTATAGCAGTAATTTGGACTTTACTAACCAGACGCTTCCTCTGTAGCTGAATGGTATAGCATGTCAGATCAAACGAGGGTTGGTGATGGACCGATGTTCAATTCCTGTCGGAGGACACATATTTTCTACGAAATTTCTCGGACATTCTGACCGGTAAATGTAATTAATACTGTTTATTATAAACAGTGCAAAATTTGCTTAAATAATTGTATCTATAAAATTGGTAGGACAATATATATATATATATATATATATATATATATATATATATATATATATATATATATATATATATATATGATAACGATATATATTTTATATATCAAGAACAATATGTATGACAAAGTGGAAAAATATTTTCTTGTGACGCGTTTCGTCCTTTAGGACTTCATCGGACTAAATTTATTATGCTGGTGCGAGTACGCATGCGCACGAACGAGGGATGCTGGGAATTTTAAATTTAATTTTTTTTTGTTAATCTAGCCGATTTCATTTAGATTCCTTTTCTTTTGCTTGCCATCAGTTTCCTCAGTAAATATTCCACACTGTGATAGTAGAAGTTCTGCCAGGAATGGTAAGATGTAAGTGCCAGGACGCAAATTAACTTAAGATGACTTTGCGATCAACGCACCCTCTGTTGACCATGTTCATCATGGTCTATGAATATAGAATACAGCGCAGTACATAATCTGTTCAATAAAACAACGTTAAAGATTAATACTCACGAGTCAGACACTCTACTGAATCTGACTATATCGCCAATACCACCAGCAGTTGTTCCGTAACTCTTCAGTCTTCGATATCAAAGGCTGTCAGTGAATATTCGGCAAAAAACATGGCCGCCTTTATACACGTTGCATTGAATATTTGGAGCCTTCTGATTGGTTAACCCTTCTATTGGTGAACTATAAATTGAGTCAGCTCATTTTGGCTGGCTCACTAGTACACCAGGGTACCCAAAAATTCCAACACCCTCTAGACATTTTCGTCTTAGTGAATTTTCTCTTTTGATCAGAGTAGCATTTTTATGTCAAAATTGTAGTCAGTCTCGTTACGGTGGGCAACCAACGCATTTGATGTATCGTTTTGTAAAATGTCCCTTTTGTGTTCAGATAATCTTTTACTTAGATTCATTGAAGTTTCTTCTAGGTATTTTTTGTGACAATTATTACAGGTAATCGAGTAAATTCCTCCTTCATGTTTTAGCTTATTGTATTGTTTAGTATTCACTAAGTCTTTTGTTTTGGATGTAGTAGTTAGAAATTTTATGTTGAGTTTAGATAGATTCTTCCAATTGTAGATATGATAGAATTAACTGGTAGGACAATATATTTTTTGATTCATTGGATTTGCTAGGAAGGGCCGTTTTCTATTTTAGAATATTTTATGAGCCTTTTGTTTCGCATTGAATATAAAATAAGTAGGGTACTGAAGAAGCTTGAAAGTGTTTTCAATGTATTTCTCTTCTTCATGAAAATATTGAGGGCTGCATATTATTAGTGCTCTCAAGTAGAATCCGATGATTATATCGGATTTTATTTTGTTGTTATGAGGAGAATAGGACTTTATTAGATCGCTTTTGTTGGTTGATTTCAGGTGGACATTAAGTTTTAAACTGTTGTTAATGCAGTGTAGCTTGATATCTAAAAAGGTAAGGAATTATTCTTCCATTTCGTATGTAAAATCTATTGCATATTCGACTTTGTTTAGTTTATCTACTAGGTTAGGTAAATCAGTCTACCAACTAATCCTATCACATCTACAATGCGAGATAGAGAAGGAAAAAGAAAGAGAGGGAAAGGTAGACGCGTGTGGGTGGTTGTCTACGCATCTTTAAAAAAGGAGACAAAGAACGAGAGAGAGAGACAGAGAGGGTGGGAGAAAGAGAGGCTGAGAGAGAGAAAGCGAGATGGAGACGAAAGAAAATGGGTGGCTGTCTATGCATCTATAAAACTGTCAATAAGTTAGACAATGAGTGCGAGAGAGAGGGAGAGAGAATGAGACTGATAGGAGGAGGGGAAAGACAGTGGATGGTTGTTTCCGTAACTATAAAATTGTCAGTAAATACCAACCTGAATGTCCAAATTTTTGTTGTTTATTTGAACAAACGGACCAAATGCATATATATATATATATATATATATATATATATATATATATATATATATATATATATATATATAAATTTAACAGATGCTCATAAATATTTATCATGGTTGGTGGGGGGTGACTTCTTGATGCTACTAATCTGCGGAAGAAATACCAGCGTGTGGTACTTTTGGAAAATTATTATTATTATTATTATTATTATTATCTTTCATTTCTGTTGTATATATATTTTCTCCCGGGTCCCGGAGACCTAAAGTCATAAATGACCCTATGACATTTTCCATTAATCATTTTTGTAAAAAAATATTATTATTATTATTATTATTTTTATATTATTATGTTTTGTTTTTTTTTTTTTTTTCGAGTTTCTCTCATTGGTCTACTATACCTACATTCTTTTTAATAACCACACGTAGATGTTTCTCTACTATATATATATATATATATATATATAAAGTGAACATTGTCAACACTCAGAGGTGACAGGCTGTTTCATGCTGGACGCAATCGTCAGGCATGAAACAGCCTGTCGCCTCTGAGTGTTGACTTCAATGTTCACTTTTATATTTACATTTACATACGCTCTGTCTCTGGTATTGAGCACTTTATCCCATAAATGTAGCACACCTTAAAACTATATATATATATATATATATATATATATATATATATATATATATATATATATATGGTATATTTATGCAGCAATCCTTCTTTCATTCAAGTTTTATTAAATATGACAGACAAGGTGCTTTGATTAGGTATCTATTTATTTATATAATGCTTCATTTTCAAAACGCGGTCAGCATATTGTGTTCATAAATACATATAATAATCTATTTCTAGGTAACATCCTTGAAATTGGCTAAATGTATAGCCGAAAGCGCTCCGAATAATATAATATTTGGACAGTTTTTATGTAATTTATATACTGAAAAAAAATTACAAGATAACATGAGAAATGACATAAAAACTTAATCAGAACACTTTGTCTGTCATATTGAATGAAACTTGAATATATATATATATATATATATATATATATATACAAATGAATCATTCATACAAAAAGTAAATTAAGTACTTTCAAGGAAGACCTAATACAGTTTATAATTTAAAAAATCAAGGATCATAACATTCATCGAGTGGCTATTTGTTTAAAATTTAGTTAGCAAGTTATGTCGCCATTTTATACCAATAACTTAACTAATTTACTTACTTTTATAAGAATGATTCATTGTAATATAAATTAAACGGCACCACATATTTAATATATATATATATATATATATATATATATATATATATATATATATATATATATATATATATATATAAACTGCGTCTAGAGATTATATGCAAAAGAGGTATTGTCAAATATTTTATGTAAAATTTATAGATATGTGTTATCCAATGAAATAATTTGTACTATTATGTATAGCAAGTAAGCATGAAAGCAATTAAGTCCCAATTTTCAATTTCAGATTGATATTTAGTATTTTTTCAGTAATTATAGCAATTTGCAGTGTCAAGAGATTATTTGCAAGAACTAGAATTTAGTAATATGGCTCGTAAAAAAGAACTAACAATGAATGAAAAGAACTATATAATCAAAGAAATTAGCAAAGGAAAGTCTTCTCTTCAAATTTCTAAGGATTTGAAAAGGGATCATCGAACAATCTAGAAAATATGTCCAATGGGAATTCAACCAAGGAAAAAAAGTCTCAGGCTGAATTCAGGAATTTAACAAAGCGAGATCTATCACATATCCGAAGAGAATTAATAATCCAAATGCGTCAAGTGCGTTCATATTTGAGGCCGCTGGAGCTCCTATGGTGTCAAGGGAAACAAGGTGTAAAGCATTAAGGAAGTTTGCTGATATAAAAAATCAAATAAAGAAACCCATTTTAACAAAAAAAAAAAATAAGGAAAGAAGATTGCAGAGGGCAAAAAAATACATGAAAACTGATTTCAGTAAAGTGCTTTTTACAGACGAATCAAGGATCACCCTCGATGGGCCCGATGGATGGGCTCGAGGATGGGTTTGCAAGCAACATGACTCAAGAAATTTTTTAAACGCCAACAAGGCGGTGGTGGGATCATGATATGGGCTGGGATTATTGCTAATGAGCTCGTGGGTCCATTTAAACTGAAAGACGTAGTTAAAATGAATTCCAAAAGTTACTGTGATTTTCTAAAGCAATATTTCTTTGAATGGCTTGATAACCAGTCTTTAGCCAAGCATAGATCTATGATCTTTATGCAAGACAACGCACCAAGTCATGCATCAAAGTTTACTAAATCCTGGTTGAAAGAAACGGGATTTGTTGAAGATTCAAATAGCTGTGACTTGAATCCCATTGAGAATCTGTGGAGCATCCTCAAGAGAGATATTTATTCTAATGGAAGGCAATTCAACAGCAAGTGTGACCTCTGGGAGGCAGTTAAAGTTGCTGCAAACAACTTACCAGCCGCTAAAATTGCAAATCTAACATCAGATGTTGACAATAGGCTGCTAAGAGTTATTGAAAAGAAAGGCGCATTTGTGTAATAAATTTTAGGAGGTTATTATTATTTTTTGTTAATATATCTTTTATTTTTAAAATAAAATGTTTTTTTTATGTTTTTCCTTTAAGAAATTGACGAATTTGTTCTAAAATCTTTTCATATTATTTTTTTACATTAGTTTTACAAGGTTTAATAATGTAAAAGTATCAAAATAAATAGTTGCAAATAAACTACTGACAGTCAAATTAGTCTGTTTTGTTAGTAAAATTTTTTTCCAACCAAAAACAATAGTTTTCTCTATCACTATATATCTAAGTTAATAATATTGAGTAGAATCTCAACATCATAATAGGACTTTTAACGTTAAAGACGCAACTCTTTATACCAATTCATAACTTGCATATAATCTCTAGACGCAGTTTATATATTATGTCATATATATATATATATATATATATAGAGAGAGAGAGAGAGAAAGAGAGGGGGGGAGACAGATAGAATTAGGGCATAGGCTAAACTTGTAAACTGCGTCGTTATCTGCTTGCTTCAATCCCCAATGCGGTCTTTAACCACTAGATATGAATAACGCACTCAGGCATGAAACTGATAATCATTTAGAATTAATTCCTATGTCAATAATTCTTTTATTCTTTAGACGCTCTGTTTCCGATAGTGAGCAGTCATTCGTCTATAGACAAACAACTTCTAACGATATAGGCATATGTGTCTTATAAGATGATCCTTACCAAATCTAATAGCAAAAACTAAACATTATTGAAGTCAAACAAACAAAAACCACCCTCCATTAATAAAAAAAAAAAATCTGCTGTTTAGTCTTCTCCATTGCATAAAAAACACCATCAAACATCAAGCATGAAACAGATTGCTGCCACACACACACACACACACACACACACACACACACACACACACACACACACACACATATATATATGTATATAGAGAGATAGATAAGATAGATAGATAGAGAGAGAGCGAGAGAGAGATAGTAAATAAATCCTAATGAGCCAGGTACTACCTAGCCAGGTTTCCCCGCCATGGGATCATCAAGGTGAACTGGCTACTTCACCCCGATGATCCAATATGGGGAAACCTAGGTAGGTAATACTTCTCTGTTGTAGTAATGTCTTCTCCATTGCATAAAAGACACCATCAACTATGATCTACTCTCTTTGTTTTAATACATAAGGGACGGGACTTCGTGCGATTCGGATTGTTTTTTTTTTTTTTTTTTTTTTTTAATAAGTGTCCACCTGTACAAGGCCCAGAGGCCACTCGAGGTAGAGGGTTACGTTAAGGGGCAGTTTGTACGATTAGAAGAAGAAGTCTTACCCTAGACTTGAACAGGTTAATACTGTAACGGTTTACCCTAGACTTAAACAGGTTAATTTTGTAACGGTTTACCCCAGACTTGAACAAGTTAATATTGTAACGGTTTACCCTAGAAATAAACAGGTTAATATTGTAACGGTTTACCCTAGACTTGAACAAGTTAATATTGTAACGGAACACCCTAATAAATTAAACAAACAGGTTAATATTGTAACGGTTTACCCTAGACAAACAGGTTATATTGTAACGGTTTACCCTAGACTTGAACAGGTTAATATCGTAACGGTTTATCCTAGGCTTGATCAGGTTAATATTGTAACGGTTTACCACAGACTTGAACAGATTAAGATTGTAGTGATCGGGGAAACATCCTCTTGAGAGTTGTTTTCACAGAGCAGTGGTTCGCGCGTAAAAGCAGTTCGTCTAGAACTTACTTTTAACCAATGTAATACGGAAGAAATATGAGTGATTTGCTTCTATGAAAGTGACATGTCGGGTCCTAGCCGTGGAGATTAGAACGGGCGGAACCAAGGAATGCAGCTCGTCCGAGCACTTTCCATGAAAGTAGCGATAGAGTAGCGAGGAGCTTGTCACATCCTGCCTGTGAGGGAGAGGTTGGAGGGTGGAATTCGTCACCCACAAGGACTCAAATACGCTTTTGGACTCTATCAAGTCTGGAAAGTGTGGTATGGTCAGCTCCCGCCTAATTGTGACAGCGGTGCTCCGTTCTTGGTTTGAGCTGTCTCTTGTAAAGTTAGAGGATAGCACGAGGAGTCAGGTACTTACTGGAGCGGTTACAGGGAATCAACCATTTTACATGCATCATTAGCGATGGATATACGAGTTCCATTTTGTCAGGGGTGAATTTAAGGCCCAAAAGTCTCTCAAGACACGGTACCTTACCGAGGAGACATCCGTTCGTGACTAGTGGTAGTTCGAGGTCTGATCGACGATGGTGGAATGTAACTAGTTTGTTTTCCCCCAACTGGATAGTTTGGAAGAGAGATCAGCTGCCAATTTCTGACCATCGGGAGTTTTAGAGTTAGACCGCTATATAGTCATATCATCGACATGGACGTTTACAAATGATCTGAGAATATTCCTATGTAGGTTATTTATATAAAACAAAAAGGGTGTTGGCCCGAGAAGTGATCCCTGGTGGACACCTGCTTTGACCGCCCCGGAGTACTGGCCATTTATAACTAACTTCGAGGACCTACCTGTTATGAAAGGTTTTATAATCGAGAAGACCCTTCCAGTGATTCCATAAGTAGAGCGCTTGTGTAGCAAACCTTTGTGCCACACCTTGTCAAAAGCCTTTGAGGTATCTAATGCCAGGGTCTTCGGGGCGTGCTTGTCGTCATGAGCCTCACTGTTTCTGTGAGTAATGATAGGATGTCAGCAGTGGATCGGGCCGCTCGAAACCCGTACTGCACGTCGCTGAAGAGGTTTTTCTTCTTGACTTCCTTCTTGTTGGGCATAGCCTAAAAGAGCTTGCTGATGATACTGAGGAGACTAATGGGTCTATATTGGAAGGGTGATGATCGCACGCCCGTGTTCTTGAATACTGGGCATATGCTTATTAGGAAGGATTTCCCCTTCAAGAAGCAGATGAATAACTTCACTAGAATCAGGTATAATTTCGGGTTGATATTCTTAAGGACAACCACTCAAATTTTGTCTGGACAAGTGGCTTGCTTTTAATAATTTCTCTTACATTTAAACATAAACCGTTGTACGCTTCGGCCTTCTTCAGGTGGTTGGAATGTCGAACTGAACCCTTTATTTCGCTCACTAGGGTAGACTGTTCTAGTTCCACGTGCCATGTCTAATGGATGTCAGTTATCTCCTGTTAATTCCCCTCTGAAAGTTCTCCACCGCCTTAACCAGGTATTGAACTCACACTCTTTGGGTTCAGTTCGATATTCCAACCACCTGAAGAACTTGTGATAAACATGGCGACAAAGATGAGGCCAATAGTCCGAATACTGTAAATAGTGAAAGTAATACCACGATAATCTCCACAAATCTACTTTATACATTAGCCTTTTTTTTACAATCAATCCGTGCTCGCATCATTCCGGTTGTTTGTAACGCTCTCCCAGCATTCCAGATGTTTAAGGTGATTCTATTCATGATAACGGACAAGTGATTACCACCATACCGAAGAATTTCAGCAAAAATGTCGCGCTTTCCGATAGCATTCTTTTCACCTAATACAGTAATTGAGGATGACTCACGAAAGCTTGGACGCAGCCCTTATAAAAGTTCTGAAAATTTCGTACATCAGCAACTGGTGCTTTTGCGAAGGATCATTCGCAATTTGGAAAGAGAGATGAAGTAACACAGTAAACACAAGATGTCTATACGCTTTAATAAGACATGTTTGAAGGAACAATTGATGCCTAATTGCATTATATAACCCATTGAGGTTGATATACCATAAAAAAACAAAAAAACAAATCAAACCAAACAAATTGATAATAGAAGATCTGCCAAGAATCATGAAATGTTGTAAGAACCCGGATGTAAATTTCTATACATTTTCGTCTTAGTAAATTGCTTTCTATTTTAATTCGAGTAGCATTTTTAGATCAAAATTCTGGTCAAACTCATCACTGCGTGGAACTTTCTTGGATAACTATTATCACAATGTGGGATATTTCATAACAAAAGTAGTCGAAACATGAACCAAAAGCAAAAGAAACTAAATGAAATCGTCTAGATTCTATACCCAAAACATATTTCTAAAAGAAAATTTTTAATTCAAATTTGAAATCGTCAGCGTCCCATTTCCATCCTGCGCATGTGTAGTTGCTGCAATGTAAATCCGATCAACTTTCGTTCGATGAAGTCTTAAAGGATCAAATTTATCACTCGAAAACATTTTCCACTTTATCACACACACACACACACACACACACACACACACACACACACACACACACACATATATATATATATATTATTTATTTTAGGATAATAAAACAAAAACATGTTAAAAATCGCTACACAATTGCTATCGTTTTTCAACGCATGTCAATGCGTCTCCTCAGGGGATTGTAAATTACTGGCGAGTGAACGATTAATTTAATTTCAAAAGCAAAATACCTTCTCTTTTTTGAAAAAAAGACTTGAGAGCTTTACCGTGATCACCCTATCGAATAAGATTTATGTTAAATTCAAACTAAGCGAAAAAGAAAAAAAAAATTAGAAATGATTTATAACAGGAAATTGTCTCCAAAACGAACCCAGATATTAGAGTAAAAACTGATACAAATGGTTAAGTTATTTCGTAAAGTGTATACAAGACAGAAAATCAACTTTCTTAAGAAATAAAAGCGGATGGTGTAGGGAGGTAATTTAACCTAATGGTAACTAGTTATATGCTTTGTGAGTTTCCTATATAATTTTTTTGTAGTTGATAAATAAGAGGAATATTTAGAAACTAGTAAATGATTTAAACGTATAGAATTATTTGGCAAATTGATATGAAACCTTTAAGTAAAGAGCATCAATATAAGATGTTAATAATACCCACCAATCAATGCAATATGTCAAAAATACTAACTAAATGCCAATGCATCCATATAAGATGTTAATAATACTAACGGGAGATTAATGCAGAACTATATTAAATATAAATTAATCTTACAAATAAGAGTATAAGTCATATAAGGTGCATCGCAATACGTTTGCTAAAATATAAGAAAAAGAATTGTCAAATTCTAAAGTTCAACTAAATCGCAAGGTAATAGGTTGACTATGTCTACAATTTACCATTAATTCTCATCTTTGATTTAATAAAAAGTTTTTATTAAGAAATCTGATAATTTCCAATTTTTCATGTAAACACAGAAAACGGAGTTCATATAAAGATCTACATGTTCTACCTATTTTTAAAATTTTCTATTTCACCTTGGGAGTTTTATTAGTATCTTTTAAACTAAAAAATATTTAGAAAGTGATGTATTATTTCTATAAGCACTATTGTTAAAGGAAAAGATATGTTGATACCACCTAGTCTTAAAATAATTCTTAGTACTACCTATATGAATTTTTTCAACATTTGGATTCTCTATTGTAGAAATAGTACTTAGGTAAACAAGAGATTTAGTTAAACATTTGTTTGGTAATGGGCATTGGTCAGAATTCCTACAATTACATTGGTTAGTATTATTATGAATCGTATTTATCTTGGAACATGCATTATGATCCACATTTTTAAACTGAGTTAAAATTTTATTATTATCTTCTCAAGATTATCGGTGCAGCTTTAACTTAGTTTTAATGTGTTTCTGTTATATTTTTCTAAGACGGTTATTTTTAGGGAAATATTTATCAATTAAATAGAGGAACTTCTGGCCCAACTGACCAATTGGTTAAATGCAGGTATGTACCAAATGATTTTCCGATTTCTATTTCTTTTCTTTAGACCACTATCATCATATTTTCTATACTTGATTTCAGAATACTTATAACCACTGTTATTTAAAACAGTATTATATACACCGCTATATTTATCGAACACATCTTTGTCAGATGAATAGTTGCTAATCCTACGTTCTATAGGTATATGTTTGATTACAGATGGAGGGGGGGTTACAATTTTGGTGAATATATATTGGGTGGGTATTATTTTTATACAAGGTTGAAATATATCATTAGCAAAATCTAGCATAACATCAATAAAATCTACTCGTTTAACATTAGTAGTTATCTTAACCTTAAGATTTAAACTTTTTAATTCTCTATTAATCATTTTTCTTAATTTATCAACCTTACTTTTAGTAAAATCTTTTACTACCATAAGACTATCATCTCTGTATAATCCTATATTATCTACATTAACATCATCATAAGCGCTAAGGTTATATAGGATAAATAAACCCACCTGGTAAGAAGACTCTGCAAAATCTAATGATCCCATTGAAATATCAAAGTAATCATCAGAGTTCTTAACCCACTGTTCATTATTGTGGATGAGAACAGTTAATTTATTTCTTCACTGGAGATGTTAGAATATTCTTTTTCAAATTCCAAAGCCAGTGTATAAGTCCTAGACGTTGTTTAATCTGTTTGTTGACTTGATCCAGGATAACTTTGCTAATCCTTCCGATTTCTGGTCTGGTAGGGTTGATAATCCTCGTAAGAAGTTTGATCTGAAAGTCTGGTTTATGACCTTTAAGACATACGATAATTTAATAAGAGCTTACTAACCCAATTGCTAATTTTAAGTTTATCAGTAATATTTTTACAGGCAGTGTTAATTCTAACAACAAAATTAATAATGTTAATATTCATCTTCTTATAATTTTTAGTTAAATTGTTTTTGATTAATGCATTGGGATTAAATTTATAAAAGTTAGCCGTTTTATCAGATTTAACAAATATGTGGTTGGTTCTATTAATATCCCTAACAATACAATCTAAATGCCACTAAAACTGATTCCTATTTTTATGAAAAGAGATGTCATTCATAATGCTTAGTAGATCGTTTTCAAAGCCGTGTAAGCGCTCAATGTGATGTGCAATTTTTAAACTTCTAAAGCCATAAGGATCTGATACATTTCAAACATCCCGATCAAGAAGGAAGAAGTAAGCTTTCCATCTCATTCTTCAAATGAGATCTTCAGTCTTTAAAACCAGTTTTTCAAAATATTCCAGTTTGTTTGTATTGGGAATGTTTTTTTTTATCGAAATTCCGAAATTGATCTTTTGCATGTTAGAGTATTAAATAAATGTGAACAGTGCTCAACCGTAGCGGAGCGAACAATTCTGTACTGAGCCCTCTTTTAAATTACATGTTAAGAACATTGGAATTGTACTCTATTCGTTCTCATCTTACCTGTGCGTATATATATATATATATATATATATATATATATATATATATATACAGGGTGTCCCAAAATAACATATACACTCTTTAAATATTAATAGTTAATAATACTTTACCGTGATGTGAGAACTTAAATGGATGGAAATATGCAAAACAGATGGATTGGAAGAAGAGGGACAGTTGAATACCCACCTAGATCACCAGATTTGACGCCCTTGGATTTCTTTTTTTTTGGGGGTATAAAAACAAAGTTTACAGCAGGAAACTTGAAACAATTGCTGAAATGAGAGTAGCAATTGAAGAAGAATGTGTTCAAATACCAGAGGAAATGATACTGGACATTTGTAGGTCTATTTCTTCAAGATATGAAAAGTGTATTGAACAGAACGGCAACCATTTTGAGAACTTGATGTGAACTCATCATTATATGAACATTCTGCCATTGCTTCAAGTAGCTTTTATCTTATTAAAGTTAATTTTCTATGTTTTTTGTATATTTTACTTTCAAATTCTTTAAATGTGTATTCTTTCTCTTGTATTAATCTTATTTACAAGTCAAAATACATAAATTGAATAAGTTATAATGATTCAAAGTGTGTATACATTATTTTGGTACACCCTGTATATATATATATATATATATATATATATATATAGTCCATCTCATAATGTATGACGTCATTTGTTTACATTTGGTTACGCATTGAATGAATAAGAGAAAATCATGGAGATTTGTGTTTAAAAACAGTAAAATCGACCTTGTTAACCGTGGCCCAATCGGTTAAGGCACGTCAGGCTATATGACGGTTCCGTATGGGATACAGGTTCGATTCCTGTCGGAGGACGCATATTTTCTATGAAAATTTCTCGGACATTCAGGCCGGTAAATGTTGTTAATACTGTTTATTATAAACAGAGCAATTACTTAAATATTTGTATCTATAAAAAGAATGTATAAACATAAAAAGTCTTTATATATATATATATATATATATATATACTCTATCCTTGATAGTGAGCACTTTAACCCATAAATATAGCATGGATGGTTGATGAAAATAAATAAATATACTGTTTAATAAATAAACGGAACGTCTACTCAAATACGAGTAACCACGAAAATAATGTTTAAGTAATAAAATCTGTAAGTAAAAATCCAGGCCTTCTTTAAATGTGTGTGTGTATGTTCATAGCACTTCTAAAATTCAAGTGTATAACAATACATGTTTGCATGTGTGACGTATTTTTTATACGTGTGCGTGCACACGTGCGTTTGTGTAACCTTGTGCATTTATATGTGATTATTTGCTGTTATATCAAAGCATCTTTGTGTTGAAAAGTTACAGGCGATTGAAACAATGCTTCATTTTTGACTCTTAGTAACAATCTGACTCATAACCAGGCGACAACTCTTGCGTTTATTTAGTCCTTCAGCTATAATTTCATAAATAAATGGCTTGTGCAGCTGTGGAGTTTGTTATTTTAATGGTTTTATTTTTTAATTTTCGTTAAAAGCTTTTTGTTCAAAATTTCTGGAAGCAAGAAATAAAACTATATAATGAAATACTTAGTTTGGTCGTAGTCAAATGGGACTAGTTGTCAAAAGAAAAAAGTAAATAGTAACCAGAGAAGCTGAATTTTGTGCAGCATATATATATATTAAAAAAAGGTGAGTTGTAAAAAAAAAAAAAAAAAATCACAGAAGTCCTTGCGCGGCGTTCCTTCCGTTTTACTTCGGTTTTCGACGCTGCATAGATATGCTGATTGTTTTCGCTTCGTAATGATTTAACGCAAAGGATATCTGTAATTTCCGTTCTGGTCTTTGTCGTTAGTAAGAGACAAGATGATTTTTTTTCCAGTCTGAAGAGCAATATATTTTTAATATTTTTAAAAGATTTTTTTTTTCGAAAAATCTATATCACGACTTCTTTTCAGCGCGAAATGGCAGCAATTATCGTCTGCTACCAAAATTTGTCAAAGTTGAATAAATGGTCGATATCGTGTGGAAAAAAAACGATTTTCAAGTGTAGCATTGCGTTGTGAATTTTTTTCCCTAAATTCATGTCATGAATAAGAATATTTTCCCGTTGCTTGTGAAAAAAAATGTAATAATAAACAAGTTCATTCTTTTCTTAGAAAATAGTTCTTTGAAAATTAGAATAATTGGAAGAAAGTTCCGATTACGCAAGTCATCAGGTTTCCATTTGATCACAGAACAAATACCTATCATTTTTAAACGAAGGATGTGGACAAAGACATCCGTTCTTTTACAAGTTATATTTAGTTTAAAGGTTAAAATTTCAGCAGGTATTTTAACAGCACACAATGAATTTCAGTCAGTTATTTAAGTGCAAAAAATCCGCGATACCAAAGTGGTAGAAATTTCTATTACTGCCGATTTCAACGTGCATTAAAAAAAAGAAAGAAATGTGATGAAAGTTTCTAAACAAGAGAAAGATCCTAACAAAAAATAGTAAGGGGAAATTTACAATTACATCATTAACTACAATGTCCAAACTATATTTTTTCTTATGGCCAGTGTCACCAATCAAAACCAAAAAAATATTACAACAGATTCCACATAATTGTTTCAAAGGTGAATTAAGCATCCATATTTTTAAGGTAAATCCAGGTAAAACATAACTTTTAGAATTTCCTTCGCTTATTTAATCCACCAACCCATTTACTTAGGGCAGCGTGAAGACATTTTCAGCAAACTTGGATATTCGTGCCCGCCCCAAAAAACAAAAACAAAAAACAAAACGAAAACGGAGTGTCAAAAAGACGGTTTTTCCCTTGACATCGCTATTATTTTAACTACCTTTACTCCTCGGCAATGTTCATTGCTTTAAAAAGTGATGATTAGAATTGTAGTAAAATCGAAACATATGATGAAAATTAATTTATACATTTTTTGTTTTTGAGAATTCTCAACAAAATATCAAACTATCTATTTATTAGAATACTTATTTACAAGAATAATTTTATATTTACAACATTCTAAAAACTAATGCCGTGCAATATTTATTATTTGCCAATTGATGAAGAAATAAATATGAAAACTATTTTCATTCATAAATTTATAAACATTTACTAAATTAAAATATGTGAACCAACTATAAGGAATTCCTTATTTACCATTTTATAAAGTTCGAATCAATTGAAAATTAGCCAATAATTTGTCAACCATTCCAATAAACAATATAATAAATAGTGTTTAATGTTTTTGTTGTTAATTCTCAAGAATAATGAAAATGTATACATTCACTTTCATCATATGTTTAAGTTTTATTACAACTTTAATCATCGCTTTTTGAAACAATAAAGTGAGTGAAGGTGGTTAAAATAAAAGCTGTGTCAATGGAAAAACCATCCTTTTGTTATTGCGTTTTATTGGTTGATGGGGGAGGCACGAAGGTCCAAGTGTGCCACATTTTTGTTTGTCATTTTCCAGTTCTTTACATCAACCTCGGTACGGTGGTAGCTGTTGTATATCTGTTGGGGGAACAGCCTTTTAGAATATAGCTGCAATTATGTCATTTAGAGGATGAAAAATTAAAGCCCTAGATCTACGATGCGTTTGAGAAGGAAGCAATTAATCAAGTATATAGGCGACAACAAGGTTTTATATATATATATATATAAGTACATAATGAAGACAATCCGTTATTTTTACTTAATAGCTCTGCTGATTTTGTTCAAATACACCGTTCTAGGAGGGCTGGGTGTATTAGACCTCGACTTTTTGGAACTGAAAAACAAACGAAAGACTAAATTTGTCTTCTTGGCCTCAGTTTATAATGATGATATTGAACTGAAATTGTTTTATTTGTCTAAAATCATTACTGCCATTAATTTTCAAAATAAACAATAAAATTTTTATTTTTTATTTTTTTTCGAAATATTAGCTTGGATAAATAATAACCCCGCCTTTTTATTTTGAGTTTCCGTTCTTATATGTTACTTCGTATAACTATGGCTGTCCCCTAAATCGACCCAAATGCTTTATTCCCGTCGAATTTCAATTAACTAGAATCTTTTGTAATGATGAAATAAAATTGGGTTTCTTTACGAAATATAGAAGCTGTGGTGCATTTGTATTAGAATAATCCCAAGGAAGCGGTATGTTGCCTTGCTCTGTATCGTAAACTTTCAATACTCGAAGACAATATGGCGTCCTTTTGGCCTGTGATGTCAGCTGCTGCCGCAGCGGCAGCGGCGGCTGCAGCGCCAGCTGGTGACAGGTTCGAACTCTGACCAGTAGTATGCTGTCCTCCAGTGGCGAACGATTCTCCAGTCAGAGAAGACAACTGTGGTAGTGATGCTGGAATATAGTATGGCCAACCTGGGTAGGCGGCCGTCAAGGCTGCGTTGGGACTGATTTGTAGCACGCTACCCGAGCTTGTGGCGCTAGCCGGTGTCGGAGTTGTGTGAGCGAAGGGCTTTTGCAAGAGTGACGAGGCTGCTGCTAGAGTTTGTTGGTGCATATTGAACAAGCCAATTTGATGGTAGGGGTAAGGAAAAGTTAAAGGAGTCCGGCCGAAACTTGGAGAAGGAGAATCAGCTGAAAATAGAAAATAAAAAATGTCAGAAAATCATTTTTCCTATATATATTCACTAAATTTGGCTTAGTTTTATATCTTGAACATGGTGGTCATATGTCATAGAGTACACGTCAAATGAACACGTCATGGTCGAATGAGTACAGAGTACATAATCAGGGCATGTGTTTTATACACGTATGATGACATGATTTTCACCTTGAAAACGTATAAAAAGTTGACCAGCTAGCTATGGTGGGAGAGTCAACGTAAGATCTGTAAGCGGAAGCTGTAAGAGTAAAATTCGATTTCAGCACGGATATAGGTAAGGAATTATGCGCATGCTCAAACGAAAACGATATGACGCAAGGTCGTGTTTAAAGTAGGATTGAGTGATTGATTTTTTACGGTTTAACAACCCTTTGTAGGTTATTTAAAGCCGAAACATTTTCGTAATCGTTTTCACCCCAAGCAAGCAGGGCGATGATGCCACCAGAATGCATGGTGTTATAGAGAGTGAAAGAGAATGAGAAGACTTTAGTAAGGATGTTTGCGGAAAGGACAAAAAGGGTCCAAGAAGACAGAAGATGACGATTGACGTTGCATCTAAATTTTTGAAGATTGTAGTTATCAGGGAAGCAAGAAATCGGAAGGGAGTTCCACAGGCGAGGAAAGAAACTGTTAGAGCATCGTTTCCCAACCGGGGTTCCCCGGGACCCTAGAGTTCCGCAAAAAGTTCCCAAGGGTTCCGAGAGGACTGGTGAGACAAGCTAATGCACTTTTGACTTTTTTATTTAATTGAATTCCATCTGGAGGAACTCTATATCCGAATTGAAAATTATTTTCCTTCCTTTTCAACACATAATTGGGTGCGTGATTCATACTCTGAATCTGCTAGTCATCCTGAGAATCTGACATTAAAAAACGAGGAAAAACTTTGTGAGCTGCAGTGTGATCATACACTCAAGATAAGATTTACAGACCTATCTCGGGACAAGTTATTGATTTCTGTGAAAGAAGAGTTTGCTACTATTCACAGGAAAGCAATTAATATATTGTTGCAGTTTTCAACGTCTGACATGTGTGAACAAGCCTTTTCTTATCTAACAAGTATCAAGAGCAAAAACAGAAATTGTCTCCTCTCAATTGAGAAAGAAATCCGTGTATGTTTATCTAAAGTTCGACCTCGAATTAAGTATTTGTGTAGCAAAAGAAAGGAACAGTCTTCACATTAGAGAAGCATGTTTCACTTTATCAAATGGCTATGAAAGTAACATTTTTTTTAGCCCATTTATTGGTTCACGGGACATTTTGCCTATATTTACCTTATGTCTTTTCAACATTGAAAGTAAAGGATAAAAAAATAATAAAAAAACTGATGCAGCAATTTGTTTTTGTTCTGTTTACATTTATATTATAGGTATATGATATTGGTTATGTTTATTTTTTACGTTTGAGTTCATAATTTTTTTTGGGGGTTAAATGAAAGCTCGCTGATATATATATATATATATATATATATATATATATATATATATAAGGTATGCGACATTTATGGGATAAAGTGCTCAGTATCAGAGATAGAGCGTATGTAAATATAAAAGTGAACATTGAAGTCAACACTCAGAGGTAACAGATTGTTTCATGCTAGACGCAATGATCAGGCCATATATATATATATATATATATATATATATATATATATATATATATATATATAAAAAAAATAAGATTAAATTCTTACATTGGACACATGCACAGAACCCTATCGTAGGTTTGGATTAATTTGAATCCCAGCACAACAGAATGCAGTGTGAGATCGGAACAAAGAAATGGACTTCGACGAGATGTAAACTCACAATCCATATCGCAGACATTGGTGACATCCTAAATTCAAACAAGTACCGGAATGAAACTGTGTGGGAAAGTTATTTGTCCTTGCATTGAATATTGTTGCCCCATCTGGTCTAGGGTTTCTGCTATGCATTTAGAGATTCTTGTTAAAATCCAAAGAAGAATCTGCAATATTATTGGTCTGAACCTGACATTTCGGCTTCAGTCCCTTTCCCGCCGCCGTAACATTGCTTTCTTTCTGCCTTTTCGATAAATACTTTCATGGTAATTATTCGGATGAACTTTCCTCTATGTTTTCTAGATTTATGAAATTTAAACGCAGTACTAGATTGGCGCCAAGGTCTCATCATTTTATAGTTGAAATGGCTATTTGTAACCGCAAGTTCTATGCTAACAATTTCTTCTCTCGCACTTCTCTTCTGTGGAACTCTCTTCCGGCTTCCCGCTTCCCAGTCTTGATATTTCAAAAATTTAAATGCAGTGTCAGTCGTTATGTTTTGTCTTCTTAAATCCTCTTCAATTATTGTTCTTGCTAATTAATAGTGTCTTATTTTTTTTTAATATTTGCTCATATTCAGTAACCTCTTGCGTCTTAGTGGCTTTATTGTCTTGCTTGGGGTGAAAGGATAAAAATAGTGTTTTAACAATCCGCGAAAAATGTAACAGAGAAATTCGAAGGTGTACTGCAATAACGAAAGTTGCCTTTCGAAAACTAAAGAAAGTAATAAAAAAGTGAAGATTTTTGTTAGAAAAAGAAAAAGGGCTGAAGTGCAATGTAATGTAAATTCACTTATATAGCCGTGAATATGGGACAGTTTCCTCACAGATGAAAAAGAGGCTTGAGGTACCTGAGATGTGGCTCTACAGAAGGATATTGAGAATACCCTGGATGGAACGTGAAAAACGAAGAAGTTTTAAGGAAAATGTAAACTTGAAGACACCTTTGCTAAGGATCAGAAAGTGACAGTTAACATTTCTAGGACACATAATGAGGAAAGGAGGCTTGGAGAATTTAACACTTATAGGATATATTGTAGGCAAAGAAGCAGAGCTACATTTAGTTTCGTCTGTTAGAAGGCTAGAAAAGTGAAGCGACCTAGAAGATGCACTACCATAACAACGCTTTACACCAGCAATGTTACCTTTGTTTGGTACTCCTAAAAATGTATCAGCCGATGAAATACTGAGAGACCTCGTCAAGCCTGGACTACCGGAAATATCTCCTCTCTGTGTGTCCGCTTCTGTCATCTCTGATCCAGCTGATGTGGTCGAGGTTGACGCCATTTTCTCAAAATGTTTGCATTCATGATCACCTAAAAATAAAAGAAAATTTGATAGTTTAGAAAATAATTATATGTCAATTGTTACTTTATTTTTAATTGGCTTCCCCTCATGCAAGGCAGTAAAGCCACTAAGACACAAGGTGTTACAGAATGTGGAAGAATTAGGACCAGATACATTGATAATGATCGGGAAAAGAAAAGAGTAATCAGGAGGAGAGTAGATAGCAATTGACATTACATTTACATTTTTGAAGATTAAAGTTGGCTGGAAAGCATGGAACCGGAATGGAACTCTAAAAGCAAGAAGTGCGAGAAAAGAAACTGTTAGCATAGAACTTGCGGCTACATCTAGCCAGCTCAACTGTAAATTGATGAGATCTCGACGCCAGTCTAGTGCTGTGCTTAAATTCAAAAAGTCTAGGTACCCTAGCGGAGAGCTCATCCGAACAATTACCATGAAAGTATTTATAGAAAGGACACATAGAAGCAACCTTAAAGCGGTGGCAAGTTGATTGGAGTCGAACTACCAGATCAGGACCAGTAATATTGCTGATTCTTTTTTGGATTTTATCAAGGAGCTCAAGGTAAATAGCAGGGGCACTAAACCATATGTGGCAGCAATATTCTAAGCATGGACAAATGATAGATTTATAGAATGTAAGATAGATTCTGGAGAGAAAAATTGCCTCGCCCGAAATAGTGAATCAACTTTCTTAGCAGCTGACCTAGCAATGGATTCGTTGCTGCGTTGAAATATTTAGAGAATTTATTAATTATCGGCTTCTATTTAAAAACCCTTGAAAATTTTAATCCTCAATATTTACATGATGAAAATAAATTGTAAATATTTTTAAACTCCTCCAATATAGCAGTTATCTCATATATGATACTAAAAGGAAAGCTCATCAAAGCAAACATAAAAAACGTAGGAACATAAAAAACATAAAAAATAAAAACATAGAAATAATATAAAAGCATAAAAACATAAAAATATAAAAAAAATAGAAAAGCATAAAAAATAGAAAATCAAAAAAAAACATACAAACATTAAAAACAGAAAAAACAAAAATATAAAAATCATAAAAAACATAAAAACATAGAAAACATAGAAACATAAAAACATAGAAAAACATAAAAAATGCATAAACATAAAAAACAGAAAGAACATAAAAACATAGAAATAAAATAAAAAACAGAAAAACATAAAAAGATACAAACATTAAAAACAGAAAAAACACAAAAATATAAAAATCATAAAAACATAGAAAACATAGAAGCATAAAAACAGAGAAAAAGCATAAAAAACATAGAAAAAGCATTAAACATAAAAAACATAGAAAAAGAAACAATATAACTAATCTTAATAAAACTAGATATAATACCTCAATGACGTTTTCAATTGAAAATATTTTTTTAAAATGTAATATAAAGTTTGATATAAATACTTTTAAAATAATAAAGAATTTAATGAATGCCAAACAAAATAAGAACCTTAAACCTAAAGCAGGAATAAATACTATAGAATGTAATAAAATACCCAAGATATACATAGGTGAGACTTCTAGAAAATCAAGTAACAGAATATATAAACACGAAAAGGATATTACAAAACGACACACTCAGTACATTATTCGTTCATCGTAATAAATCTGACCATAATTTTGACCTAAGTTTTAATTAAAAGAGACTTCCAAGGTAAATTTGCGTCCAAGTTCGTACCATATTCCAATTTTCTTAACAAAACGAACTTCCTGTTGGTATCTGTAGCTATGCTGATGATACATCAATTTATTCTTGTTTTTACAGTATGTCTGAGCTGTTCGATAATTTAATCGAGAGAACCATTTTAATTTTAATTAGAGAACCATCTTACGTTCCATCAATATGGCTGATGCTAACCTCCAAGAGAGAGATTCATCGAGCCTTCTCAAACTAATATTTCCGCTGACATGGACTGCAAAGATTATACTGTATCACTTTCTAGGCCTGCGACTAAGAAAGATGTTCCCCTGTATCGGGCTTGACCTTTCTTCTCGCTTGAATCTATCTTACATATTTATAAGTCTGCCATTCGTCCTTGCTTTAAATATTGCTGCCACATCTGGTCTGGTGCTTCTGCTACATATTTAGGGATTTTTGATAAAGTACAAGAAAGAATCTGTAATGTTACTGATCCTGACCTGGCATCTCACCTTCGGCCACTTTCCCACCGTCGTAATGTAGCTTCCATGTGCTATTTCTATAAAAACGCCCATGGTAAATGTTCTGATGAACTTTCCGCTATCGTATCTAGACTTTATGAATTTAAGCGCAGTACTAGATTGGCGGTCAAGTCTCATAATTTTACAGTTGAAATGGCTAGATGTAACCGTAAGTTCTATGCTAACAGTTTCTTCTCTCGCATTTTGATCTTCAAAAATTAAATGCAATGCAAATCGTTATCTACTATCGTCTTAATTCTTGTTCTTTTATTGTCCTCTCCTTAGCAGTAGTTTTTCTCGTATTCTATAACACTCAGTAACCCCTTGCATCCTAGTGGCTTTATTGCCTTTGATCTTCAGATATTTAAATGCAATGTCCCTTGTTATCTTCTGTCTTAATTCTTATTCTTTTATTGTCCTCTCTCCTTAATAGTAGTTTTTCTCATATTCTCTAACACTCAGTAACCCCCTTGCGTCCTGGTGGCTTTATTACCTTTGATCTTCAAATATTTAAATGCAATGTCAATCGTTATGTAGATAACGATTGACATTGCATTTCAATGTCGTCATAATTCTTGTTCTTTTATTATCCTCCCTCCTTAATAGCAGTTTTTCTTGTATCCTCAAACACTCAATAACCCCCCACCTTTCGTCTTAGTGGCTTTATTGCTTTTCTTGGTGAAAAATAATCTATTGTTTTCACAATGTGGGATATTTTACAACAACTGCGATGAAAAACAAAAACTTTCGGAAGGTGGATGAAATCGGCTAAAGAGTATGTCTAGACCGATCGGACAGAAGGAATTTAAAATTTGCATTTAAAGTTTAGCGACCCTTCATTATCAGCGTTTCTCCTCGATTTATAGTTAAAATCAATGTTTTTGTTTATATTTTCACCCCCTCCGCCTACATATATATAATTGCATCAACAAGAACATTATTTATTTTAGCCTGATGAAATCCTTTAATTCTTTCCTCGCCAATTATTTTGGCAAAAACTTTCCATTTTCTGGCGATTTTTTTTTATTTCTTTTTAACATAGTAACTAAGAAACTGAGGTGGATAACACTTCCACTGGGCGTATGAATTAATAATTGGTTTCATTTTACGCTCCGATGAGCATAAAATGAATCAAGATCGACGTATAAATATGTCTGACGATGGTTTTTGATTATGTTTTGGACGAGTTTATTCGTCAGTGTCTGAAAAAGACACTTTCGGAAAAAACGTATATACACGACTATGCCGGAGAAGGGGTTAAAAGCCGAAACATTTTTTTTTCATCCAGTTAACCACCATTAATCTAATATATAAAGTTTATATATAAAATTTCTTCAACAGAATTTATTAAAACACGCATACTGTCTCATTCACAATCATTACTATTATTGTCGCTGGCATTGTTATTCATAGAACTAAACGACCCAAAATATGTCGCTAAGATGAAAATATACGAATCCCTATATGTTCATCATGTTACCCAGTTTGATGAGGGTATAAGAGACACATTTTTTTAATAAAAACAGCTCATAACCTTGTAGGTGGAGCCCAGTTAGAAATACTTCAGAGAGAGAGAGAGAGAGAGAAAGAGACAGAGAGAGAGAGAGAGAAAAAAAAATAGAGAGAGAGAGCGTGAGAGAGAGAGAGAGCGTGAGTGAGCGTAAGAGAGAGTAGCCATGTTCACTCAGGTACTCTCCGATTGGGATATTCCTAAGGATATAGTTGTGACTCCCAAGTTGCCTTGGTTGCCTCAGCCCTCAAACTTAAAAAAGAAAGAAAAGCAAAAAGGAAGAAGAAATATGAAAAACAACAAAAGAAAACAAAAGTAACAGAAGGAAAAGTAAAAAAGAAGAAGAAAAGACAAAGAACAAGTAAAAGAAATCTTACCCAAGAAAGAGAATGAGGCAATTGAAGAGGAAGAGGAGAAGGCTGCATGAAAGGGGGTGATGAGAAAGTTTCAGGAAAAAGAAGACGAAAAAAGAAAAAGAAAGAAAAGAAAGAAGAAAAGAAAGAAGAGAGACGTACACGGAAGTAGGAGGAGGAAGAGGAGTAAGACGAAAAGGAAGCACATCGAAAGAAAAAGAAAGAAACACAAAAGAGGAGAAAAGTGAGAAACATGATGATGACAGAATGTAGATAGAGAGAAGGAATAGAAAAATTACAAATGAAGAAAAAAGAAAGAAAATATCAAAAGAAAAGAGAGAAGAAAAAAAGAGAAAATCAGAAAGAAAAATCCCATGTAGAAATAGGGGAGAAAAAATAGTAGGAGAAAAAATGAAGAAGGTAGAGGTGAGAGGAGACAAAAAGTAGGAGGAGAAATATGGACAAGAAAGAGGTGAGGGAAGAGAAAAAGTACGAGGAGAAAAATGAAGAAGGAAGAGGTGAGGGGAGGAGAAAAATGGAGAAGGAAGAGGTGAGGGAGAGAATAAGTAGGAGGAGAAAATGGAGAAGGGAGAGGGGAAGGAAGAGAATAAGTAGGAGGAGAAAAATGGAGAAGGAAGAGGGGAAGGAAAAGAATAAGTAGGAGGAGAAAAATGGAGAAGGAAGAGGGGAAGGAAGAGAATAAGTAGGAGGAGAAAAATGGAAAAGGAAGAAGGGAAGGCAGAGAAAAAGTAAGAGGAAAAAATTGTGAAGGAAGAGGAGAAAAAGTGGAGGAGGAGGACGAGGAGGGAATGAAGTGACATGTAATGGAAGAAGGTGTGGTGAATATCGTTATCGTCTTTTCTTTTTCTACCCACCTCCCAGCCGCTACTCCTATTTTCCTCCGTATGCTAATTTGAAAGATCGTTAAACGCATCAATTTTAAAAAAAAACTTTGTTAAACTTCTTTTCGTGCTAAAAAAGATGAGTTAGCCTTTAGCTTGCTTTCAAATTACTTCAATAATTTTAAATCGTTTCGTCAGTGTATGTGTGTGGCGAGGTGCAAGAGGTTAATGTGTAAGATTAATCTATGTACGTATGTGTGATGATATATGTATGAAATTAGTTCTAGGAATGGTAAAATATTATGCAGCTAGCTGTGTGTGAGGATGACGAAAGAAAGAAAGAAAGAACGTGTATGTGTGTGTTTGTATCTTTATAAAAAGTATTTAGGAAGATAGATAATTTTACACGGCAACTAAAACAAGACATCTTGATAAACAGACTCAAATGGATAGAATGATACATACATACATGCATAGTGTGAGATACAAAACAAATTTAGTTAGAAATGAATAGATTGAAACAGATGTGACGACTATTTGACAGGCGATAATACGAAAGGACTGAGATAAACCGACAGTTACAGATCGACCAATCGATCGATGAGTCAATAGATAGATAGATAGATAGATAGATAGATAGATAGATAGATAGATATGAACAGATTGAGATAGATAGATAGATAGATAGATAGATAGATAGATTGAGATGGATATATATATATATATATATATATATATATATATATATATATATATATATATAGATAGATAGATAGATAGATAGATATGAACAGATTGAGATAGATAGATAGATAGATAGATAGATGTATGCCTATACGCATGTATTCACGTAGATGAACAGGTAGGATTCTTCCCCGGCTGATAAAAAGGCGGAATTTTTTTAAAAGAAATAAAAAAATTGTATAAATATAGGCTTTTATCGTATAAATATGATTTTATTAGGAAAAAATTAAAAATTAGTAATAAAGTCTGATTTTTTCCTGGCCAAAATATCTGAATATTAGTTGGTTGTCTGCGATATTTATCTCATTATGAGATTAACGTCTGTTTGTAAGTGATTGAAAAAAAATCTTCCCGACATTTTTAGCGATTAAGAAAAAAAAATACCCATCAACGGCAGCTTGTCAATAGATTATTCCGCGGCGATATTCATACGTCAATAGACAAAAATAAGTTCCTTTCATTCTTTTGTTTTCAACTCTTCGTAACACGAACTATTTGCTTTTATAATTAAGTTAAAATGCATACGTGCACGAAATGAGTCAATGACAATCACACGCACACACTCGCACACATATACACATCATCATCATCATCATTATAAAAATGTTTTAAATATATTCCTACGCATACATCTGAATGCGATACAAACGTACACACATAAGCAGGTCTACGAGGTGGCACAAAGACAGATACATGCAGAGGTATGGTGTGTTTTAATGGACTCTATCAGAAATCTTAGTAGACTTCGTTTGGAGACGAGTTAAGAAAGAAAAATAAATAAATATGTTGATGTCTGCTGATTGACTATCCTTTCCTGGATAGTGTGGGCTTGGGTCATTTTTATGTTCACAGTAACTGACGAAGAAACCGCCAGCCAAATACGCACACACACACTCTCACACATACATGCACGCACACACACATTGTTGACAAACTTACCTTAGTTTTTATAAATCTCTGGTGTTTGGGTACAGAGCAAAGGTTCATTGAGTACAGAGACAAAGTTATTCGAGTACATCAATAATTCCCAACGTGGGGCGTATATGCCCCACCGGCAGGGCATGGTAATATTTTGGTGGGGCATGCGCAGGATGTGAACCCTTCGGCTTACTAAACCAACGTGAGCTCAGATTTCATTTTGCAGTATTATTTCATGATTAAAATGATCAAAGTATATTACAGAATAAGTTTTCATTCAAATATTTTATATTTCTGCCTTTCAGTTTTCTATTATATGTTTTCAAAATATATATATATTTAACTGTCTTTTTGTTTTTTTTGTTTTTTTAATTTTTCTCTTTCATGGACGCCATGGTTTTTGGAGGCTTGTTTAGAGACCAAGTTAATGGCCTTTTAAGATTCCTTCACGTAAATTGCAGTAAAATTTTGAATATGTAAGAATTAAATATTACAGGAGGGGGGCACCAGAATTATAGAAATACCAAAGTGGGGTATGGGCAAAGTAAAAAGTTGAAAGCTCATCGAGACAATTACCATGAAAATGGAAGCTATATTACGAGGGTGGGAAAATGACTGAAGCTGAGATGCCAGGTCAGGACCGAAAACATTTCAGAATCGTTTTGGAATTTTGTCAAAAATCTCTAGATACATAGCAGAAACTCTAAACCAGGTGTGGCCACAATATTCAATGCAGAGACCAATTATTCTCAAACTTTTTGAAGTCGGGCCACACTTGAAATCCTACCAATAATTGTAGGCGCACTATATACAAATTTCTGAAAAATATGTTATAGTGAAGTCAAATATTGTAGAAAAGAAATAATGCAATAAAGAAATATAAAATGAAGCATACCTTAAATTTATTCATTCTTGTGTTTATGAGAAACATGAGTCTCAGTGATTTCTTCAATGTTTGGGTGTATATTTAATAGGCAAACTTTCATTTATTCCTCAATACATTGAAGAGTTCCTCTCTTTTTGAACTTAATTATGGTGAGAGCAGAAAAGCTTAATTCACATAAATATGAACGTGACGGTTACCGCAATATAATAAAGTAAGTATATTTATTTCTTATGTCTAGACACATATTTCTCTGGAATGCCAGGTCGCATCTAGACATCTTTCAGGTTGCACAAGTGTGTCAGGGGTACAACATTTCAGAACCACTGGCATAGACGAATAGTACACTCATAACGCTGTAAAATTCTGACGAGAAAAATTGTCTAGCATAACTCAATAAACCAAATTTCCTCGCAGCAGGCCTAGCAGTTGTTTCAATATAATCATTCCACTTCATGTCAGTAGAAAACATTAGACCGAAAAGGTGCAATGAATCACTCGTCTGGAGGTTAGCATCAGCCATACTGATAGAAAGGCAAACATGTTCTCTGAGTTGATTAAAAGAGAGCAGTTTAATTTTGGAGGCTTTAAAATTAACAAGCCTTCCCCAGCTCCAATTAACAACAGATTGTAAGTGATCATTTTTAGACCAGCTGCAAATTTGACCTTATTGAACTTATCAATCTGTTATATATCGTAGCTATGAATACTAATATCCGTGTCCCAATCCTCATAAATACGTTGGACACTACTCTAAGTGGGAGTAATATGGTGTCTAAGTAGTCCACCATTAGCAGTGGTTTACCTACGTCACGCTGCTGGAGAGTATTGCATTTTGTTGATGTTATAAAGATTACCATTTCATTTGCAACCTCCGTTTTGGTTATTCCTCATTCAATGACCCTTTCTAGGTTACAGCACAGGCTTACCACGAAGACAGGACTAAATACTTGTGTTATCAACATAGATACAGAGATGAGAAATTATGAAGGTCATTGGGGAACAACGCATGTCCAATGTAGGGCCCTGGGGGTCGCCTAAATTAATTTTAAAAAGATCCAGAAGAGTGGCCGTTCAAGACAACGTTCATTTATCAAATTGCTAAGAAAAACTGAATGAAATAAAAAAAATTGGCCAGAAATACCATAACATTTCAACTGAAGGGTGAATAAGATCAGCATGCCAAATCCTGTCAAACGCCTTCGAGATACAGCGGCAGTTCAAGCTTCACTATTTTTACCTAAAGTTTAACAGATTCTTTCAGCAATAATCGTTACCACATCTCCAGTTGACCTAGAGAATCAAAAGCCATATTGTTTCTCTGAAAGAAGACCTTGCGAAGTGAGATGCTTAACCAATTCAGAGATGATTAAAGCCTCTATGATTTGCCAAAAAGAGGTAGACAGCTCATAGACTGATAGTCAGGAGGAGCAGGCGGTTTGCCCGAGTTCTTAAAAACAGGAACTACAGAAGATGATTACTAACAAGCAGGAAAGCAAGAAGCAGCAAGGTATTCATTGTAGTGTTTAAAGAGAACAGGGGCCATTTCAAGAGCACATTTCTTTAGGCCTCTTTTAGGGATGCCATCAAGTCCCCATGCTTTGCGGGGGGTCCAACTTATATATGACAGCAGAAACCATGGATGGAGTTATATGCATATCACACAATAGAAAATCAGTTATAAGTGGAAAGGCAGGCAAAGATACTCCAGATGAATCAAGAGTAGAATTGGAAGAGAATTTACGAGCA